>CAXKVY010001156.1:0-42011 GCA_964058915.1 Tetropium fuscum | reverse complement strand
TTAAAATAAGACCAGTAGAATAATGATCCGTAATATTACTTTTAATGATTGCGGCATAGATATTGTCTAATTGTTCGGTACGTGTTTTTAAACAAGTATGGTCAATGCATGTTTTAGATTGCACGGATACTCTGGTAGGTTTGTTAATTAAGGGAATATAACCATTTTCACTTAGAACATTAAGGTATTCCGTGGCATATTCTAAATTATTAGAGAGTATATCAATGTTCATGTCACCAATAAGAATATTATATTCTTCATTTTTATTTTTTAACAACGCCGACAAATGCTCTGTAAATAATAATGGGCATGTTGACGGTGGCCTATACAATCCAATAATATTTATAATTTGTTTATTATTTTTTATTTTAATTTCTATTGCATTAATTTCACTAATTTTTAGGGACATTTTAGGGAAAAGTTTAGACCCTTTTTAATATACACAATAATACCATCATTTTGGTTAAATTGATTTCCATAATGGATAGCCTCATAATTATTTATATGATATAGGTTAGTATCTATAATCTTCCAGGTTTCCGTCAGGATAATAACATCAAACGAATCACTAAATTGGGATAGAAATACCTGGAATTCATCAAAATTTTTGGCAATACTTCTTATGTTGGTGTGAAAAATGGAAAGGTTATTGTTATTTTTGTTTTCAATAAATATTTTATAATCATTAGCTTCTATTTCGCAGGTATGATAATTTTCAGCATTGAAATCACGGATATATTGATCCATGTTACTAATAAATAAATGGTAAGACTACAAGAATGATACATAAATCAGAAATGAATGATTGACTATAGCCTTAGCGGTAAAATTCGAATATGTATAGGGTTTGTAAATTTAAATGTATTTTAATAATAAATAAATAAAATTTACTCTAGATATAATAAGTTATCAATAATTATCGTTAGTACTAGTTGGATCTGGTTTTAACAACTCTGATTATATTTTTAATTGTCTTGGTATTTATTAAAAAAAATAAAAATTTGACATCTAAAGTACTGGTTACATAAGGATAAATACTGATTAAAGCTAGGTTGTTTCTTGAAAATTGACTTACTTAATAAATAGAGCGATTTCTAAGTTTCTTCTCGGGGTGTTTAATTGTAAATTTTTTTGGAGTCGCAAGTGTTGGTGTATTGATTTCCTCCAGCAGAATCTCTTGTATGTTTGCTTGTTGCCTTAAAGGAGTAGGTGTGGCGGGCGCACTCTTTCTTGCTTCTTCCGATTCTGTATGAGCATTTGTTAGGTCTCGGATTTCGTAAACAGTTCCATCAACGTGCAATGCATTTTTTTTTATATAACAATTTTGCTTGTTTTCTTGTTTTGCCAGTAGCAAGTGTTTTCTTAAGATCTTCCTCTCTAGTCTTTGCTGTGGGGTAAGATCGTCAGATATTGTTACATTTTTTCCTTTCAGCTTGTAACGATTTTGAATTATAGTTTTTTTAAGTATGTGTGATACCAACTCTACTTTTATGGGGCAGCTCTGCGACTTCCCTAGGTATAAAAATTATTTATTTCTGATTTCTTAATTTCGACATCCAGTAATGATTTAATTTCGCTACAAATTAGATCCGCTGTTAGTTGCTTGTTTTCCACCTTTATACCAAATATAACTATATTGTTCCTTTTATTGCCTTCTTGTAAGGCCTCAATCTCTGCCTTAAGTAACAAATTTTCCTTCTCTAGTTGACTGACCCTGTTTCTGTTCTCTTCTATTTTTAAGGCTGTTCTAGTCTCAGCTGCTTCTATTAAATGTCCTAGTTCAGATCTAGTTTTAATTATTTCCTCTAATTGCACTTTATTTTGTACTTTGTGGGATGTAATATGCAATGTACAGTTTATGATAGTACTATGTAGTTGTAGGATAAAATGCAAAACGAAAGTCAAAGATTGTGAAAGGAAAGAAATTTTCAATACACATTGGAAGTTGGGATGCATTAATGACCAACACTTCATTAACGGTTGCATGTCAGAAATTAACCCCGCATATCGTAATCCAAAAGCTGAGAGCAACCATTTTAAAAATTACAGATATACATTAAAGGTCGGTCTGCAGCCTGTTCCTGTTTGCAAGACATTCTTTAAAAATACGCTGGGAATAAATAACAGAACTATTCACACAACGACCAAAAAAATTGACGAACAAGGATTTCTACATCTAGATCAAAGAGGTCGACATTTTAAACAAAAAAAAACCAGTGAAGAAATCTTAGAAGGGATACGGGACCATATTAATTCTTTTCCCAGAGTTGATTCGCATTATTGCCGTTCGCGAACGCAAAAAAGAATATCTGGATGGTAGTCTAAACATTTCGACCATGTACCGACTGTATGTCGCTCAGTGTGTCGAGCAAGGTAAAGAATATGCGAAACTGCCTATACACACCAAAACGTTAAATACAGAAACGAATGTCGCATTTCATAAACCAAAGAAAGACCAATGTTCTCTATGTGAAAATTTTAAAAACTCAGTCCTGGAAAATCAAGAAATCATTCGGGAAAAATTTTAGAAGCATCAAAAGGAGAAAGAACTAAGTAGGAAGGAAAAAAATCAAGACATTACAGAAGACAAAAATGTGGTTTGTTTCGATCTTCAGGCAGTGCTCCCTACGCCATGTGGAGATATTAATTCTTTCTTTTATAAAAGAAGACTGGCAACGTACAATTTCACCTTATTTGATGCCAAACGAAAACTAGGATTTTGTTATTTATGACATGAAGGGGCTGCGAAAAGGGGTGCTAAGGAAATTGGCAGTTGTATCCTTGACTTTATCAAAGCATACAAGGGTGACCATTTGGTGTTCTACTCCGACAATTGTGTAGGACAAAACAAAAATAAATTCATTTTTGCTATGTACTTTGTAACAGTCATAATTTCAACACCCTGTATGCACTTACCTATATATATTGATTGCCTTTGTCACGCCGGTAAATACCCTCAAGGCCACTGTATTTGGTTTTAGGATATTTTACAGCTATTAATTTAAGGAGTGGTATTTATTCACACAGACAGACTAAGTACACAAATTATAACAATAAATAAGAGAGAGGGTTGTTTGAGAATTTACTTTATTAACAACTGCTTGAAGTAAGAAATAACATTGTATATTCAAATTCAAATCTAGTAATTTTAATTATTTCAATTTGGCTAATCAGATCAGTTTTATCAAAAAGACAAAAAGAAGTCCTTTTTTTGTGTATAATTGGAAGCCATGACAGGATAGTGAATTTTAACAGCTATTTTCTACATTATCCTGGCTCAAAGTGTAAGGAGGCCTAATAAGAGCTAAGGTATGTAACAACTAATATCTCCTCTTTGTTTTGATATAATTTTCATATGTGAGAGACTGAAAAACGGAACATTTTCAGGCCTCTCGTCTCTTACTGTTTGTCCTTACTTTCTTCACGCCAAAATTGACTCTAGTAACACTTGACAAAAGCAGCGAGCATTGTACGGTGCACTCAACCACTGGTTTCATCTATTTTTGCTATTTCGAGCAGCTTGTTATAAAGTTTGAAGTCCATGAGGCGCAGCCTTTAGTTAGACCTGAAGAGAGCTGCGGTGGGTCAGAGAACCTTTACCCTTCACAGAGTGTATCGGAGCCCCTCAAAGTTGGACTTTGCTTCGCTAGCAGTATTCTCTAGAGTGATATCCGAGAGCGGTCAAAGACGGTTTGTGTACTTAGTCCCAACTGTGAGTACCACTTTCTTTATTTATGATAGCGTTGTGGAGGACACCTTTGTCTCACGTTATGGTCACGACACTTCCAGGACAAAGTGTATGGGTGGTGATAAAATCCTTGTAACTTTAGTCATACCTCTTACCGTAAGCTTTGCGTTTGTGATTATTTCATAATTTTTTGATTTTGTAAACTTAGGGACAGCTGTTCGTAAGGGCATTGTACCTGTAAAAACTACAATTTAGATGGTGTGCCTTTAGCTTCTTTATTTGGTCATTTGCTGATCGATAGCCTGATCACTACCTACTTTCCTAGATAGTATATTGTATTAGTATTGTAGGTTTCATTATTACAAGTAAGATCACCATTTATATTAGATTTCAACTTGTCTCTGTTGTACATGGCAAAAGAGCGCGACTTGTAGGCATTTGTAGGTTAATATTAGTGTCAAACTCATCTGTCACCACAGATCTTCACACACTGTCTTGGTTGTTCCAAATTGTGATTTCGCTGTGTCACACAGTGCTGTGACACATTATTTGTCCGTGTTACATTTACCTTTATTTGTGTTTATACATATTTATATCTACAAATACCTTTATTCATATATCTCTATACCCATTTACATATTTTTACATTTATATATTATTATACTTGAATTCGGATACAGTGTGTTTTATTTGCACCTGTCACATATCTTGCCAGCTGTGTATTCATTTATCAATTTGGTTTTGCCGATTTCACTAAAATCGGATGGCGCCTGGGCTGGTTTACTTATGCGCAGAGAAGAATTCAATTGTCCGGAGTTTACTTTAAATACGAATTCCGAACTCACGACCGCTTCCGTAAAGACGAGCAGCCTGCCTCTGTGACATTGCCTGCAACACCTATTTAGTGTCACAACTTATATTGCGTCTTACGGAAGTAGGACGCAATTTTTAATCGTTGGCCATTCTCAGAACGAAGGGGACAGCATGCACGCCGCCATCGAAAGAGAGAAAAAAGATTATTGAAGAGTGGACCTATCTATGTTCCTTCGCAACGAGTAGTGGTGGTGAAGGGTGCCAAAAAACAGGGTGTGCCCTATAAAGTTACCGAAATAGGTACTGATGATATAATAGACTTGAAGAAATTAGCTTCTGGAATTGGTAATAATTATACAGTTGATGAAAATAAATTAAAGATTAATTGGAATGAAATTAAGTGCATTAGAGTGGAAAAAGAAAGCCCGTACATTATTTTCTACAAAACTTCATACGAACAAGCCGAATATGGTAGAATTAATGTGAGGAGAGTTACTAAAAATTAGCAAATTTAATGGAATTATGAAGAGATAACGCCATAAAGTCTCCATACTGGGCATTTTTTGGACAATTACGGGTTTGCGAGTCTCCAATTGGGAACGAAAATGATGATGACAGTGACTAATTTATTTTCACTCATTATAATAGACTACCTTCCTTTAGTATGATTTAGTTTTTTAGTTTAAAAGGTAGTTTGATATGTTTTTTCGAGGAATTTTTTGTTATTGTCATTCATAATTTACTAATCGTACATAAATAAATTTTTCTGACAATACTTTTCGATTTTCTTTAATGATTTAATCAGATAAAAAACGGGAGAACTTAATACTTTTACTGGATAGCCAAGTCAAAACCGTAACAATTCAAAAAAAAATGCTTTTGAAAAAAAAAAATTGTTTTATTAATATTACTAGAAACAACAAACGATATTGTATGGTGATTTCAAATTTCAGCATGATTTATCAAAGAATAAACTTTCTATACTGCATTATAAATTATCATCTACTCTTAATTCGTTTATCTCAAAACAGCGTATTTTGAGTTGTTACAGTATTGTATTCAGATATCGATATGTATACCAGCGAACAATGTTGAAATTCAAATATTAAAACTATTATTTTAGAGAAAACCACAAAAATGAAATATAAAAAATAAAATATAAATGAAAACATCAAAAATGACCACCAATATGTATATAATTCTATTTTAACATAATATATGTTAAAAATAATTTATGTTAAAGTAGCTTTTTTTACTGTTTGTTTCTCGTGGTGATAAAAAATAAGAGGCACTATATGTCTCTGCTCTTAAAATATACCTAAACTTAAACTCACACAATGAAAACACACATTTAAAAAGTCAATAAGAAATACACAAAACATTAAAAATAAATTAGTACAATACCCCGAAAATCAGAAAAACTAAGCTTGTCAACTGTCACAGTTATAAAATACCGTTTTACCTCATATGTGTCAGGTCTTTTCCCGCTTTAATTGTACCCGCGCTTACGTCACGATGCAGCGCGGCCGAGGAGATAATTAGGTGGGGTTCGTCGGATATAGAGCTAAATGGGAAGTAACTGTCCTGTCTAGTTTAAAGTTCTTGCTATTTATGGATTGGCACAGATGAAATGAAATAGATGTTCCAGAATCGTGTGTGAGCGACAGAGATAAACGTAGTCCATAAAATTTTACACGGGATAAATTGTAAAAAGAAAGAGTATGCTGTGCCGCGCTCAGATTCTTGACAACGTACGGTTTTGTTGTATCGCGCTTCCGTTATGTCAGACATCACGTGTAGTGTGTTTTTCTAGGACAATTTTTATTTTTGAATGAACATATTTGTTTTGTTGCAGTTAACTTTTATTGGATATTGGATTAGTGTGTATGTGTGTGGTAAATAGTAAACTTATATTCGTGTTTAGTTTTTAGTAGGTATTTAATAAATTGATCGTGAATAAGATCGGCGATTTAAAAACTTTTAATAACTTTTCACCGGAAGAAAAACCTAAAATTAAAGAGTTAGGACGACCAACGCTGATTTAAATATTATAAAACACTGATTTAAATGTGTGCAAGCGAGGGATACCAGACCCCTCTAGCGGTCAGTTGCTACTACTCATCAGACATTACTAAGTAAAGTCTTTGACAAGCAGCGTCCTGCAATGCAGGCACCTAGAGCAGCGACCCTAGCCAAAAGTAGGCTAAACAATATACTGAATGGATTTACAGGTAACAACTACACAGAGAACTAATATTCCTACCTGTATTGAATTACACCTGCAAATCCGATAAGATAGCTATGGTCATTCACCAACACCTACACCATTCCACCAGGTGTAGACTAGTTTCGAGCTGTTTTGGCTCTCATCAGTACACCATAGCAGTATGACCATAGCTATCTTATCGGATTTGCAGGTGTAATTCAATACAGGTAGGAATATTAGTTCTCTGTGTAGTTGTTACCTGTAAATCCATTCAACACTGATTTAAATATTATAAAACAAGGTGGCAGTGGACAAAAATCTCGATCCCGTAAATTTAATAAAACTATCTAGGGTAAAAATAATTGGTTGTCTGTATGTGAAGAGACTAATAAACTGTTTTGTTTATTAGTCTTTGAGACTAATAAACTTTCATCGCGTGTGTTAATTAAAATAATTTTATAACTTTTTTTTATAGAAAAAGACATTAAGTAGTTTAGGTGTTCTCTATAATTGGATTATATCTCAGGAGGTTAGAAGTAATCTACAGCTACTGTGGGTAAGTAATCTTCTATAATCTTTATTAATTATTTTGTACTAATACATTATGACCATTTTTTGATAATTATCTATAAAAATAAATGTTTGTGTTGAAAATCAAAACAACAATGCACCCTTAAAGCCGGTGGCCATGGTAATCATAAACTCAAATAATTATTCTTGTGGAAGTCTGTATTTTTGTTCAAATGGATATTTTGTTGAAATAGATCTGTCCACAAAATTTTCTTTCAACTGAAAATGATAGATCTATGGATATTATAAGCCCCTATAAACCAAAAAAAATAGTTATTTACTTCCTGCGTTATTCGTAATAGCAATTACCCCAACGCAGCGAGGCTAGGAAAAAGCTCCCGCGAGCGAGACTAGGCGGATGACATCACATGCCAGCTCTATGCGTCAGACTGGATCTTATAGTACAGTTTATAGCCTTAAGGCTATAAACTGTGGTTATAGTAAGGTTAGTGACTATTATGAGCTAAGACGGGCAGCTTATTTGTGCCGATAGTTATTGTTATTGCCAGGGTTGTTAAAAAACGTTTTTTTTTCAATTAAACTGTTTTTTTTGTTTAAAACGTTTTAAACCTCCAGTGGAAAAATAACGCGTTTAAAACACTTAAGTATTGTATCGAGTTATATGATATGCTGCGCCATCTAATATTCGGTTAACTTCGACCGATCGTCTCTAGAAGTTCTCTCTTAGAGAGACCAAATCCCAATTTTTTCATGGTTCTGAGCAGGATTGTTAAAAAAAACAAAAAAAACCCGTTTTTTTTCAATTAAACTGTTTTTTTTTATTTAAAACGTTTTAAACCTCCAGTGGAAATATAACGCGTTTAAAACGTTTAAAACAATGTTTAAAATACTTAAGAATTGTATCGAGTTATATGATATGATGCGCCATCTAGTATTCGGTTAACTTACTTAAAGAAGCTGTAGCAATATCTTGTTTAAAAACTCTACTGTTTATTTTTGTTTTGTATGCTTCGTTTTACTTTTACGTTTTACCACAGTTTAATTTTATTTTTTAAATAAAACTTGGACTTGAGACTATTTTCTTTTGATCTTTTAATATGATCATTTCTCATTTCATTATTCATTATACACAAAGTCACAAACAACCCAAGCAACAGTAAAGACTAAAGACTGCAGAAGAAATCAACGTTTAAAACAACCTGTTTAAAACAACGTTTTAAACGTAAATATTTAAAACTACTTTGTTTGTGTAAAACGTTTAAAACAGTTTGTTTTAAACGTTTTTGTTTTAAACATAACAACCCTGGTTATTGCCGATAGTTATTATGCCGACTAGCTTTCACACCACTGGATTGGGGCTGGTTGAAGACGGTATTTGACACGATACCATAATCACGTCTACGTTCGGCACTAGATAATACTGTGAATAATATACAGACTTCGTTCTAACGAGAAACCTAATGCTGTACAGTACGGAGTATGGTTGATCTATCGCGCCTGCAGACTTAGCAAGCATGTGACGTCGAACTAATGACAACGCGTTTATCTGATTCAAATAGAGCAAGCACATTCTGCGGACGGTGTTGTGGTTCGGATTGACTTTTTTTCAGGCACAGTTCTAATATCGCTATTATTAGGTCATAAGCTTCATTCCTCACTACTTTTAGTGTACATTATTTTTTTCGTGGACACACCTATTCTGAAGTGTTAGGAAAACGCGTGACCTTGAAAATTTAAAAAAATTTCGCAATCGAGCCGCCAATGTTTTCCTTTGCGCAAGCATTGTATTTCTATTAGTAAAAGAAGTGAAGTTCGTAAATGATATGAACATAAACATTCTAAACACATAGACATTATACAAATAAATAGACTCCCATTCACATAGGATGCGCTGTAAAAAATAGGTTTATGCTGGTCGAATTTTTGAGGATTTGCACATGGCTCTTCACATCCCGAGGAGCATGCGCAGATTTGATTGTCAAAATTTCAAATTTTTTTAGACATCTCTGTTACGGTCATTTGTTTTTGATCATGGTATTTGTATGGTTTGTGGCGATTGTATAACTAGGGATCTCTTTCATTTCAAACCGGTCAATATTATTAACCGTTTTAGACCAGTAAAAACCGACCTAAACCCGATATTGATCAAACCGGTCAGTAAACCGGTCTTGTACTAACCTTACAGTAAACCGGTCTTGATCGAACCCTTCAGTAAACCGGTCTTGATCAAACCGGTCAGTAAACCGGTCTTGATCTATTGAAAACCGGATAACCGGTTAAAAATTTTATGATTCCAACCAGACCGACTTAGTCAGATGTTGACAGCCCTAATGCATATCTTTCTTTACAGTACGATTTTTTGAAATCAATGAGATATTAATAAATTTACACGTAATTTAAAACACTGTTACACTAATTAGGCAACGGAACGAAAGTATGACTGCCAGCACAGAAATAAATATCTTGTTTATTTGATTACGGTATTCATTTTAGCCAGCTGGCCGTTCTTCATTGACATCTAACTAACCTAACTTGTTTGAGAATTGCATATATCAACTTTTGTTAGCTTACCTATGCAAGAAGTATCATCGAATTTGCTGTCCCATACACCCCGGCTTCCTACGCATCTTTTCTCTTCTGGACCTCCGATTTTAAAACCTTTATTGCATATTATCTTGCACTTCGTTCCGTATTCTTGCTTGCCTAAATTGCAAGAACTCGGCTCTATTCGTCCAAACTTTAGTTGTGGTAGTTTATTACATTTTATGGCTAAAAATTTAATTACACTGATGGATTAAATTTCAAATTGTTCAATACAGGCGAGGCAAATTAACATTTCCGAAATTTTTCCGAATGGTTGGATTGAGATGCGGTTTTTTGACTTCGATTCAGGAAGATATTTGAAGAAATGTTCCTTAGTTTTAGGGAAACATGCATTTTTTGAGTCCATATTGTTTGAAATTTTTTTTATTTCGTAAAAAATTGACGAAATGATCCCTATTTTCTTGCTCGGGGGTTTTTGGGGTCGCTGATCACGAATATGATGGTCAAAAAGCACCGCCTGAGGATCATGGCGCCCTGGTTGATTAAAGGGTGCCCTTGATACCTTTATATCATCGAGAGTCAAAAAAACAATCATGCAGTGGTACAGTTCTGTATTCACAGTCGAGGGGCCACAGTTCAAATCCTGCCAGTACTTTTTTTTTCCGTTTATATTGTTTTTTGTATATATGCAAAACCTGAACCTAAATGAATCAGGAAACAAAGACGCGGACATATAGCTGTCAATGGTCGTACGGCAGCCATTTATTAATCGATTTTTATGAAATATTGGTGTTATACTGCGTGATCATATTAATGTAGTAGAAAAATTAAAGAGTAATAATTTAACAATTCAATAATATCAAAAAAAAAATCCATGTAGGCTGGCGGCCATTTGAAAGCGCACGATTTTTTTTGATATTGTAATGTGATTTTTTTTATACACTTATTTGAAACCTCAAACAAATTTCAGTAATTAACTGTGTAATTTACAAACCACTTTATTAGTTTTCAAGTTTCAAAATGCCGCGGTTAACTGAACCTGAAAAAATGCGAGCTGTTACATTGCTTGAAAATGATTGGTCAGTTGCAGATGAGCTAAATGTGAGTAAGAGTTTTATATTCAAACTCAAACATAAATGGAATGCAGTAGGAAACGTTCGCGACGTCCATGGCAGAGGGCGTCATAAAATAAGCACTGTTAGAGACCCTTCAATGAGAGTCTGGCCAAGGCAGCCATTTTATATCACAATTCGTGGCGCAAACCATCCATTGGGAAAGATTTCGTAGGTTTTGCCTATTTTGTGTTAATTTGCCTCGCCTAATGGTACTTATAGTCATTAGTCATTATAATTACTGTCTACATAACATCTAAGAATTTACGTTTGCAGGTAGTTTTTAATCCATCCCATCTGGCTAACGGTAAACATGTTCGTTGTATGGAACCAATCAAAACTTTTCCTTTCTCACATTCAAAACTACAGATGGTGTCTACTGGTAGCTTCTTCTCATTTGTCCCGAATTGGATTCCTATATCTGGAT
The DNA here is from genome assembly GCA_964058915.1 of Tetropium fuscum. Lineage (NCBI taxonomy): Eukaryota > Metazoa > Arthropoda > Insecta > Coleoptera > Cerambycidae > Tetropium > Tetropium fuscum. The sequence goes on along the minus strand of CAXKVY010001156.1, from coordinate 30,690 downwards.
GTACACATTTGATGCTTCCATATCTAGGGGCTGTCAATTGTGTGCATGTCTTTACTAAAAAAAAGTAGCTGGTATTTTCTCCTATATCCTTTCTTCTTAAAAATTGATAAATAAGGCATACCTATACGTCCCTTAGAGTAAATTGAGAAATTTTATTTTGGTATGAGATTCCCTAACCGTGACAAATAAAACAAAGACAAATAAAATGTATTTATAATTTTGATCAACAATGTTTGAGCTATGCAAAAGAAATTTTGCAACAGCAATGTACGTCTAAAAAGACTCATTTTGGCCCATCGGACCGAACTTGTCGACTGCGGAGCATTAAACCTTTTTTTTTTAAATTAAAAATTAATCTCCCTTCAAAAACTGTATGTAAATAGGTAGAGGTATGCTATACTAGTTTGGCAATGAGCATTTCTGCGATAAATTTTACGATAAAAGAAATTCAGAAAAAACAGTTTCATATCCTCAAAAGGTATTTTCTTTTCTCGTTCAATGGCTTGAAAAATGTACATACGCGAAAAAGAAACATACATTGTAGGCAACAAAATAAAAAAATCCTGATTGAATTTGTTCTAGAGTTAACAGGGACTGAGATAGAGAAATGGAATTCACACATTTATCAACCTGAAAGATAAAAAAGCACATGGAAATCTGGTCGATAACTTAAGGCTTGTGACTGAATGAGCAATGCTCAAGGGCAAAAAAAACGGGTATAAATCCTACCTTCACAAGATGGTTCAGTTCCACTCCACGTAGCATTTAATTGGCATAATCTGATACTGCTTCCAACTAAAGTATAACCAACCTCACATCGTATTCCACAAGCGCTATTAAGAACATTCGTGCACTCTTTTTTTTTAACAAAATAACCATACTCTGGTGTCGATATTTTTGGACATTTTAATACTGAAATAATAAGAAATAAATCTAATTACTACATATTTATACTTAAACAGAAAACAAAATTCTAGGTGACTAAGTATTGTAAGTGTAAAAATGTCGTCATTAAGACTAGTAGTCTATGGAATTGGTACTTTTATAGGGTTTCACTTTTTCGTGTAAGGAAGGCCGATTTAATATTTTTATTTTTTTATTTATTCATTCGTTCGTTCGTTCGTTCCTTCATTCATTCATTCATTCATTTATCCATCTATTCATTCATTCATTCATTCATTCATTCATTCTTTCCTTCCTTCATTCATTCGTTCGTTCCTTCGTTGTTTGTTTGTTTATTGGTTGGTTTGTTTGTTTGTTGGTTGGTTTGTTTGTTGTTGGTTTGTTTGTTTGTCGGTTTGTGTGTTTGTTGGTTTGTTTGTTTGTTTGTTGGTTTGTTTGTTTGTCGGTTTGTGTGTTTGTTTGTTGGTTTGTTTGTTTGTTTGTTGTGTGATGCTGGGATGCATTCATTCTTTCATTCTTTCCTTCATTCATTCGTTCGTTCGTTCCTTCGTTGTTTGTTTGTTGGTTTGTTTGTTTGTTGGTTTGTTTGTTTGTTGGTTTGTTTGTTTTGTGATGCTGGGTAGTCGGGGTCGCCGTGTAATGCCCTAATGGCATTTGAATGAAATTCGCCAGGAACAATTAACAACGTTTATTTGGTATTGACATCGTATTTGATAGTAACACAGTACAAAATGTATAATGTGCAGCATGACTTAGAATGAATGTCTTAGAATGAATGTATGCGGGTGACCTAGTTACCGCCTTATATAACGTTGACTAGGTCAGTATGTATATATCCACAATAGTTGCATTAAGTCGGCCTTGATCAAAAGAATGTCTTAGTTGGCAATTTTACTGGATATGTTTACAACGCGTGAACTAGTTTTACTTTAGAATGATAACAAATAATAAATATGATATTGAATAACAAATAAAACATTGAGAGCACGTGTGGGCCGTTATGGCACTACAGTTTGTTTGTTTGTTGGTTTGTTTGTTTGTGACTGGATAGGGCTGGAACCTTTGATGTAACTATAACACTCGGAGTAGTTTCAACAAACACCAAAACACTTTCCCTTCGCTGGACGCGCGTTTCGCCAACCATGTTGGCATCATCCGGAAACGATTTAAACTAATCTTAAACTACAAAATCTACCATATTTATACTATTTTCATGGTGACGTCACTAATGATATCACCGTGAAATTTACGCGTGACTAATCACGCTTCAATGATCGGTTGCTAAGCAACGCGTAAAGCGGGCTATACGGTATAGGTCCCTTGTCGCTATTCATACTACTTTTACATTTTACAATTTCTATGCTCTCAAATGCATCCAACTATCTATTATTGGTCACATTTCTAACTAATCTTAAATTACTAATATCTATTCTACGATTGTTGTCAAAAGCATGTTGTGCGACACTAGACTTATCTGTTCTTCCATATTTTAGATGAACCATGCTCTTTAAATCTGGTGTTAATTGATCGTCTCGTTTGTCCAACATATTTTCGATCACAATCATTACAACTAATTTCGTAAATCCCAGACCTTTCATTTGGAACAATTTTATCCTTTGGATTGTCTAAAAATTGTTGTAATTTGTTGTTCGACGAATGAATCGCTGTTATACCCACGTTTTTGAAAACCTTACTCAAACCACGAGTAAACCGGGGTTCGTACGGGATAGATACATATTTTGGAGTCTCTATATCCTTTTGAAAGGTCGTAGAATTACGAAGTGTGTCCTTAAATTTACGCTTCCTAATTAATTTTTCAACTATATCTCTAGGATAACCATTACTCACAGCTATATCTTTAATTAATACTTTTTCTTTTTCAAACCTCTGATTACTGAGAGGGAAACTTAATAAACGATGGACAAGAAAATTAAAACTTGCCATTTTATTAAAATTAGGTTAATAGGTTCTGATATTTGGTTTCTAAAATCCTGTAAACGTCATTCTGTTTTTCCGAGTTTCATTCAAGTTAAAATTCCAAATTGTTCGAATATTTCAAATAAGGTTGCTTTATTTGCAAAACAAAAATGGCTGGATTTAGAAATCAATTATATGTACAGTAAACGAAGTATGCTTGAAATACAAGCATATGATCTTTACAAGAAGCTTACTTTTAAGTTAAATAATTTAGATTATGAACAATGGTGCGAATTTCAGAGGAACATGTTTTTATCAATCAACGCGAAATTTATCAAAAAAATGTCTTTACAAAATAAAAAATTTAAAAAATTGACCTAATGTACCAAAAAATGTTCCTCGGAAGGTCGTTAACATTGTGGAAAATCACTCGTCACAATCTTTTGATAAAGAAGAACTTGACCTTTTAAACAAGGGTTTAAACTTTGCTATAGCCCCTTCTGATGAGATTTTGGATGATGTCGTGGCAGGGATTGAAAGTTCAATTCAATATCTGCCTGATTCATCCAGAGTCTCGTCAGAGTGGCTTGCAGGAATCAAATTTCTAAAAATATAATGAATAACGTAGACAATAGAAAATCATGCTCAAAGAATCCTAGAAAGACTATCAAGAGATTGCGCGAGAAAGACTTATTTTTATTTAAAAGCAGATAAAGGTAATAAGGTTGTTATTTTAGATAAAGAGGACTATTATGAACGGGTAAACAACCTAATGAGTAACGGTCCTTATAAAGAACTTACTAGAAACCCTTTACCAAGAATGACCACTGAAATAAAAAATGTCCTCAAATCATGTAACGACCTTATTACACCACCTGTTAAGAATAGATTACGTGTATCTAACCCTACTGTACCTAGATTGTATTGTCTACCAAAAATTCATAAGCCTGGGAAGTCGGTGCGTTCAATAGTATCATCTATTGGATCTCCGACTTACCACTTATCAAAATGCTTGACTACGGAATTTGAAAGTTTGCCCATTGCGCAGCCTAGTTTTTCAGTTAAAAATTCGAATGATTTCATTGATAAGGTCAAGAATATTCCATTGCAAGAGGGTAAAATTTTGATTTCCTTTGATGTTTGTTCATTATTTCTGAGTGTACCAATTCCACAGACCTTGGACTATCTTGAGGATTTACTCGAATTAAACAACTATAGAAAAGAAGTAATAGAAGAATATATAAACCTTACAAAACTTTGTATGAAACAAAATTGCTTCCGTTTCAATGACAAGTTCTATGAACAACATGAAGGAACCGCAATGGGTAACTGTTTATCGCCTTTCATTGCTAATGTCTTCATGAGTCGATTTGAAACTGAAGCAAAAGAAGAATTCGAGTATTTTCCTAGGATTTGGCTGAGGTATGTGCATGACATTTTTGCCGTGTTTGACACTAAGATTGCGGATGTAGAAAACTTCATTTCCAAATTAAATAGTCGTTTCACTTCTGTAAAGTTTACATATGAACTAGGAAATAATGGAAAACTTCAATTTTTAGATGTATGTAGATATATATATATATATATATATATATATATATATATATATATATATATATATATATATATATATATATATATATATATATATATATATATATATATATATATATATATATATATATATATATATATATATATATATTGTAATGTAACCAACCCGGGTCGGTTAAACATAATAATCAGAGAAACACATGGCCGGGGTACGTGATCGTCAAAGGGGAAATACCTACCCTACGTTGTATTTAATTTAAATTAACCCTGTCCGAGATGCACTGGTTAGTAACGAAAAACGAGCTTTGAGATGAAAAAGAAAAGACTAAGCATTTTAATACACCTACTTATTTATTTAAACAGGTATTCAATTTATAAACAATATAAAATAAGTACATGCCGTACTCAGCCTTGAATACACGAGGGAAAAGAGCACGGCAGAGAAACCCTCGATCTCTATTCAAAAGAATCGCAATAATGCTGTTGGACACTTAGGTGAAAGTAAATGAACACTTACAAGGGTTCCCATACTTGTGTTTTAACCTATAATCATTCTCAAGATACAAAACTGAAGAGTTTTTTGTTAGTTAGCCGACTTTCGTCAGAAGGTACTGAGGTCCCATCATACGGGAGGCAACTCAGCTAGTAGTTGTAAGGTTTTGGTGCAAAAACGAAGGTCCCATACGGGAGGCAACTAGCGTGTTCGCCCAGGCACGGGGGAAAAGTGTTAATAAATTCAACAAGGCACAAACATTCATCATCTCACACAATAAGCGGCAATTAAGTCACTGTTATAAGCAAAACACACAAGTATGAAAAACCGACTCGTAGTCATGAATGGAACAAAAAGGTCAACAACATTACTTAGATCGAACTGAATAAAACAAAATAAAATAATCTTAAAACAGAATGAGCTGAACAGACTAAATAAACAAGTAAAATGTTCATAGTTTATGCGCAACGTATCATAATTATTCATAATTCAAAAACAAAATATAACACAGACAATTTTAATAAAATGATGGCGGTAATTCTCGAGATAACAAATTTAATAATAAACATTACAAATTAAGTATATTTACTAACCTGGGAAATTTGACGTCAAACACTAGTCACTTACACACACACCAGAGACCAACTACCTGCTTCCTCATATGCAAACCCTCGCCTCCCTATATCCCGACTTATCTCAACCACCCCGCACCGCGTCTTTCCTAGTGCGTGCTTATACCCTAACCACTTGCTATTTAAAAATCGGTATCTCGTCTTTAAACAAAACAGAGGTCACGACATCGCAAGTTTATTAACTAAATAGGGTCCATTTCAATATATAGAAAAGATACCAGTACGATCAGATATATCCCTAATGACTCTCACCACTGCTATCAACATAAAATGGCAAGTTTTAATTTTCTTGTCCATCGGTTACTAAGTTTCCCTCTCAGTAATGAGAGGTTTGAAAAAGAAAAAGTATTAATTAAAGATATAGCTGTGAGTAATGGTTATCCTAGAGATATAGTTGAAAAATTAATTAGGAAGCGTAAATTTAAGGACACACTTCGTAATTCTACGACCTTTCAAAAGGATATAGAGACTCCAAAATATGTATCCATCCCGTACGAACCCCGGTTTACTCGTGGTTTGAGTAAGGTCTTCAAAAACGTGGGTATAACAGCGATTCATTCGTCGAGTAATAAATTACAACAACTTTTAGACAATCCAAAGGATAAAATTGTTCCAAATGTAAGGTCGGGGATTTACGAAATTAGTTGTAATGATTGTGATCGAAAATATGTTGGACAAACGAGACGATCAATTAACACCAGATTTAAAGAGCATATGGCTCATCTAAAATATGGAAGAACAGATAAGTCTAGTGTTGCACAACATGCTTTTGACAACAATCATAGAATAGATATTAGTAATTTAAGATTAGTTAGAAATGTGACCAATAATAGACAGTTGGATGCATTTGAGAGCATAGAAATTGTAAAATGTAAAAGTAGTATGAATAGCGACAAGGGACCTATACCGTATAGCCCGCTTTACGCGTTGCTTAGCAACCGATCATGGAAGCGTGATTAGTCACGCGTAAAATCCTATAAATATGGTAGATTTTGTAGTTTAAGATTAGTTTTAATGGTCTCCGGATGACGCCAACTTGGTTGGCGAAACGCGCATCGAGCGAAGTGAAAGTGTTTTGGTGTTTGTGGAAACTACTCCGAGTGTTGTTGTTTGTTTGTTGGTTTGTTTGTCTGTTGGTCTGTTTGTTTGTTTGTTTTTTATTTATTTATTTATTTATTAATTTATTTATTTATAACAACGGTAATAAACAAAGGTACACCTACGTAGAACTGGCGCTCGCTAAAGCTGAAGGTTAAAAAAGTATAGGGCGCTCTAATTGTACAATTATTATAACAAACTACGTAGGTACTCACCCTTGCATCCGTCATTTTTAGTGGGTCGATATCCTTCTTTGCACTTACAGCTTTCTATTCCATAAGCTGGTGGCGTTGTAATGTGGTGGACATCCGGACATGGTAAGCACAAGTTGGGCCCATTGGAATATGTTCCCGGAATACAAGCTAAAATGTATCTGTTAGATATGTATTCTGATCGAAACTTATCCCAAACCTTCCTGATCCAGAGTACCCACTTGCCATTGCTAATTCGCACCCGTTTTCTAGATAGATTCTTAAAAATGCCTGTCGTCGACCCCGCTTAATTAATTTAATGTCCTACTAGTCTGTTATTTTGGAAAACCACCCGATTTTGATATACATTAAATGAGAAATAACTGCCTAGGGCGTTATGAACATCATAATGTTTTGCATTGTGGAAATAAATAAATTATAAATTACAAATAACCTTTATTAAACGCGTTGCTACATATGCAGTACGCAATGGGTTTACAAACAATTTTGATTTTTACTCTGTTTTAAATGAAATCGTTCTGAACATAATAGATGTCAAATTAATAAGTCGTAAGTGTAAAAAAAAATAGAATTAAATAACAGACTAATAGGACATACATACGCAATATAATGCTAATTAGATTCTTATTTAATATCTTGAATGGCAAGCTTGCCCTGATCCTTTAAATAAAATAAATTTTCTGATACCTCGCCTAAATTCTAGACAGCAAACTTCATTTTACTGTGTTGCTTCTAGATCAAATATTTTAAGAAATTCGAAAGGTCGTGAAAGGTCGAAATTCACGAGACAATCCATGTGTCCTGAGTAGACGCAACGAGACAAGTATGACGGCCTTCTGCATCTTCCCAGCGATGACTTCTGCCGACTTCTGCCGATGGTTCTTAATTCTGAGAGCAAATGATTGTCGCATACCTCCGAGAGAGCCAATAAGAAGAACCACTATTTTAACAGAATAACCCGGGTACAGCCTGCGGAGTTCAGAGAGTAAATCTCGATATTTTGTCCGTTTCTCCTCGCTGGACAAGCTGACAACAGCAAATGCATAATGGTCTCTGGGGCCCGACGACATGCTCTGCAGCTGACGTCAGGCACTTCTATATCCATCACGCGGCTTCGGTAGACCAGGGTGTTTAATACACCATCTTGGCAAGCTAATATTAAACCCTCGGTCTCTGACTTCAGCCCAGCTGACCTCAAAAAGCTAAAGGTCAGCTTTTGGGATAAGTCTAAGTCTTCTATATATCTATAGTAGACTCCGTGAAATGGCTTATCCCTGTGCTGCTGAAAACGAAGTGTATTTCCAGCAGCCCGAAGGTGGGCTTTCAACCGAGCAGGGTCCAACTCGGTGACAGAGTTTGGATTATTCTGCTCGGTGTCGAAGTCGAGACCTAGGCTATTAGTTGCTATTTGTGCTGCCCTATATATAAAAGCTCCTACGCCAGCTCCTTCATGGTCTTTGACCATGAGGAGTAGGGGATCCGAACTCCTGATAATTTTACAGGCTGTGTCCAGGGTTACTCTGTTGTGGAGACACTCCAATCCACGGCCTCTCTGTTGTCGTGGGAGATATAACCGCGGAACGGACGATCTCGGATGCAAACTCCGACAGAGATACGATCATTTTTCGGGTACCTACGTCGAATTGCTGCAGCTCCTCTTGTGTCCATTTGATTATTCCAGAGGAGTAGAGTAGAACCGGAACGGCAAGCCGCCACATGAGGACCAGACCTGTCGAAGCAGGTGGCGGTACTTGCCGAGAAGAGCGTCTTTTGTAATATTTACCTCCTGGATGTGACTTTGTGGCACACCCAGGTAGGTATACGTCTCTCCGGCATCAAGGTGGTGTAAGATGCCTCCGTCTATCAGCTGCGCATCATCTTCGTAGTCCCCGCATGGTCCTCTCTTGAGATGAATCAGTGCACATTTATCCAACCCAAACTCCATACCAGTATCCGCTGTGTACTCGGTGGGACTGTTGTAAATCCCTTTCCGCAGAGGCATACAACTTAAGGTCATCGATATAAAATAAATGAGTGACCTTATGCCTCCTGTTTCCGGGTGGGCCGCAGTTGTAACTACGGGTTCTTCTAAGTGCAATAGATAACGGTAGGAGCGAGATGCAGAAAAAGAGGGGACTAAGGGATTCCCCCTGGAAGACACCCATCCTAAAGATAACCGGCTCCGTTTGAACCCTGCTCTCACCCGATGTACTGGTGAAGCGGGTTCTCCAGAGCGGCATCAGTTGTTCTATGCATCTCACTATTATATCTGGTACCGCAAGGCATTGGAGCAAGTGATTTATTAGCTCGTGTGATGTTGTTTGTATCAAATGCCTTGAGGTAGTCGATCCAGGCCATAGAAAGGTTTCGCTTGTACTGCCTGGAGTCCTGCGTGATACATCTGTCAATCAGCAGGTTCTCCTTGCAGCCAGCTACGCCTCTCTTAGAACCTCTCTGCTCGTATATCTGTTGGTAGACCCCGTCAACTGCCATGAGTACACGCATGTTCAAGATGCATGTAAACATCTTGTAACATGCGTTCAGACAGGTTATTGGTCTGTAGTTTTTTGGGTCAGACAAATCTCCGTTCATTGAGATGAGCACTGTTCGCCCCTCGACAAGCCTGGCCGGAATCTGCTGCGTTCCATTCAGCCAGTCTTTAAAAATCCAGGCTAAATGATGGTGGATCTGACTAAATTTTTTCCACCAATAAGTGGAAAGCAGCAGCAAAGTTCTTCGAGCCCTCCGAACTTCTTCCGGGGTTATCGGTTGGCGCAGTTCTTGGAGCTCTGACTGTTAATGTCTTCCACAGAAGACCTCGAACTGCGCCAGGGCTGGAGTGTCTAATTAGTGGATGATAAACCTCAAATATTCCCTTCTAGAAGTTTTCAACCCGTTCTACCGTCGGCGGATTTTCGATTACACGCGGAGGCGGTTTGAATAAGCTAGAAGGTTTCTCGCGGAATTGTTGGTTTTCCGCGAGACTTCTAGCTCGCCTCACTAGTGACTTTTTAGTAGCCACTAGCGCCCGTATTTAATCAAGCCAGTGCTGTTTGATAGTTAACAGCACCGCTCTATTTAGTGTGTGATGGAGCCGTCTTAAATATGCGGCCCAACGCCGCACTTTTGTGGTATATGGCCTATTGGCCAAGATGTAATTATTATTATTATTATTATTATAATTTCCACACTTTCTTTCCCGAAACGAGACATTCTACAAACAGCACTGAACAAAATGGAGTCAGTGACACATATTTTATCCGTTGACAGGCACAGAGCCTTCTTGGTAATTTTAGTTTCCTACTGGAATTTCTAAAGGAAAATGTCATGTTATCATTTTTAGGGTTCCGTACCAAAGTGTAAAACGGGACCCTATTATTAAGACTCCACTGTCCGTTGGTCACCAGGCTGTATCTCATGAGCCGTGATCGTTAGACAGTTGAAATATTCACAGATGATGTATTTTTGTTGCCGCTATAACAACCAATACTAAAAACTGAATAAAATAAATATTTAAGGGGGCTCGCATATAACAAATTGATGCTATGCATACAGATGCTAATAAATGCCGGAGTCGCCGGTCGGACGAAATTAATTAAAAGCTTGAGTGATTTTATAGATAACAGTACGGAACCCTTCGTGCGCGAGTCCGATTCGCGTGCACTTATCTATATTATTTTGGAGTGAAATTTTCTTACCAAACCTCACACGTTCTTGAATTACTACCGGAAATATCTCCTCGAGCATGAATTTTTTAAGAAAATCAGAAATTATATAAAGTATTATAATTTTCAAAAAATTCAACTACTATCGAGATTACTAGTGACAGTAGTGACTCTGATTATATATAGTACCTTTGTGTAGTTTCAAATAATAATCTGGATAGGGCTGATTGATGAATTTTTATTTCCTTTGATGTTTGTTCATTATTTCCGAGTGTACCGATTCCACAGACCTTGGACAATCTTGGGGATTTACTCCAATTAAACAACTATAGAAAAGAAGTAATAGAAGAATAATGTTAACCTTATAAAACTTTGTATGAAACAAAATTGCTTTCATTTCAATAACAAGTTCTATGAACAACATGAAGGAACCGCGATGAGTTTATCGCCTTTCATTGCTAATGTCTTCATGAGTCGATTTGAAACTGAAGAAAAAGAAGAATTCGAGTATTTTCCTAGGATTTGGCTGAGATTCCTAGGATGACATTTTTGCCGTGTTTCATTACCAAATTACAGTCGTTTCACTTCTGTAAAGTTTATATATGAACTAGAAAATAATGGAAATCTTCCATTTTTAGATGTCTTAGTAATTAGAAATAGTGACAATAGGTTAGAATTTGACACATATACCAGGAAAGATACCAGTACGGTCATATATATCCCTAATGACTCTCACCACTCCTCTCAACACAAAATGGCGAGTTTTAATTTTCTTGTCCATCGTTTACTAACCTTCCCTCTCAGTAATGAGAGGTTTGAAAAAGAAAAAGTATTAATTAAGGATATAGCTGTGAGTAATGGTTATCCTAGAGATATAGTTGAAAAATTAATTAGGAAGCGTAAATTTAAGGACACACTTCGTAACTCTACGACCTTTCAAAATGATATAGACACTCCAAAATATGTATCCATCGCGTACGAACCCCGGTTTACTCGTGGTTTGAGTAAGGTCTTCAGAAACGTAGGTATAACAGCAATTCATTCGTCGAGTGATAATCATCTAAAATATGGAAGAACAGATAAGTCAGATACGTTGCACAAGATGCTTTTGACAACAATCGTAGAATAGATATTAGTAAATTAAGATTAGTTAGAAATGTGACCAATAATAATTAGTTAGAAATGTGACAGTTGGATGCATTTGAGAGCATAGAAATTGTAAAATGTAAAAATAGTATGAATATCGACAAGGGACCTATACCGTATAGCCCGCTTTACGCGTGGCTTAGCAACTGATCATTGAAACGTGATTAGTATTTTTTTCATTATAATATTTTTAGAATATTTTCGTTTATTTGTTTTATTAATTTAGGCATAGGGGCGGCTTTTAATGATTAAAAATATTTGGATTCGACCGTAAATCCTATTCGAGAATATGAAAGAAGCTTTATTCTACATAATTAAATAAGATTTGAATTCATAAAATGCTTAAACCTGCATTTTTTCAATTTTTTCAGAAAGGAGCAGTTTTCACCCCTTAAAAACAAAAATCACAAGCCGGGTGTATGTCGCTTCTGAAGTTAAGAGAAAAATGAGCTTAATTCCATATTTTCATGAAAATCGATGGAGGTTCAAAGAATTCGGAGGTACCCAATACCCTATTTTTACCTTCAGCGACTGGACTATAATAAGTACATGAAAAAATCATAGACGTATTAATACAAGACACAGAATTGTTTACGTTTTTGGTCGATCCAAGATCGTCCCATCCTTGTCGTCCGTCTTTTTCTCCCGAACGGCACGTTTGCCAGGCTTACTGTGGAATTCACTTGAAGTCTTTGAATACCGTAAGAGATGTTCAAATAATTTGACAATTTCAACGAATCTGATTCATTTTAATACTAAAATGTTATTTAAAACAGCCTCTTGGCAAAAGTAATCTATTGTATTGCCTTATTGCGTTAATAATATATGGTGAAAACCATAGACAACCGAAAATGTACTGTGCCTTGAGATGTAAATCTCAAGATCGGCAACCTCTTTTGATGAATTTGACTCGAGTTTTACGACAATGTCTATTAATCAATGGAAACAAATTTGCGAGGTTGCCGCAACGCCACAGCTTGCAATTATTTTTATTCTGGTGATGCAGAATACCATTTTCACATCCATCTATGTACAGGGTAAGTCTCTAAGATTGACACCCCCCATATCTCACTTATCCTTTGCCGATTTAACTCATTCAAAAAAGGAGTGGACGTGGTTTTTGATGAATTTTTATAATCTGAGCAAGGATATTAAAAATCTCGTAAGATATACAGGGTGGAAAATAAAATATGATTTTTTTTAATAGAACACCCCGTATATTTTTATGCCGAAATAATGTCCTTGATTTTCTGAATAAAAAAATATCTAATTGTTATATAATCACTCCACCTGTTCGTGATATATTACTAAAAACTTATCACATTACGGGTGTCAATTATAAAACAAAAAAAACATATCAAGATACATCTGGAAACAATGCCATTTATTGAGATAATAAATAAATAATATATAGGTGACAATAACAGTAACGAGTAATAACAATAAACAACATAAGCCTAATAAAAACAAATAAAAGTCAATATTAATACAGTAACACAATTTTATTTATTTACACGTAACGTAATTAAATATTTTCCACGTAACCACCACCATTCTGAATATACATTTGGCATCGCTTTATAAAATTGCTTCTCACGCTTTGAAATGTATCACCATTTTGGTTTAATTCCTCAATTTTTACACGTATGCATTCTTTTAACTCATTCATATTATTAAAAATCCCAGTTTCGTATATATCTTGTTTTATCGTACCCCAGAGAAAAAAATCCATAGGTGTTAAGTCCGGACTTTTAGCGGGCCAATGTATAACACCGTGCCTTCCTATCCAAATAGGATATTTTCTGTTTAGGTATTCGGTGACTTTCCTTGCAGAGTGTGGTGGTGCTCCATCCTGCTGCCAAATAACAGATCTGTTGTCCACTAAATTAATATTATCTAAATAATTTTCAACTGCATGTTGAAGAATATCCACATAACGTTGTGCATTTAAGGGCCCATTTATAAATACAGGACCTACAATAGCATCCTTGTGGATGCCACACCACACGTTTACAGTTTGGTATCCTTGTTTTTTTATTTTTTTTACAATATGTGGATTCTCCGCTGCCCAGTAATGTGCATTTTTTCTGTTAAAAATTCCCGCAGTAGAAAAACTGCTTTCGCCAGTCCAAAAGACATGACTTAGAAACTCATCATCTTCCTCTATTCTATCAAGTATGTCTCTGCAGAAGGTTAACCTGTCTTGAAGGTTGTTGTCGTCTAAATATTGAACGGGCAAAATACTATATGGTTTAAAATTATGGCGATGTAATATTTTTATCACACTTCTTTGTGATATATCCAATTCTATTGCTGCGGCATAGGATGATTTGGATGGATTTTCAGCAAAATATAATAACCCGTTGAGTTCTGTGTCTTCTCCTGTTTTTGTTCTTCGCCTTTCCTTTTTCTTGTCTCTCAGAGATTCGGTACTCCTAAACTTTGCATAAATGTTTTTAAAACTATTTTTGGAAGGAGGTAGCCTTTCTCGAAATAACCTAACGTACTCCCTCCGAGCAAGAGACTAAAGGCTAATTTACACGATGCCAAAATAATGTCCTTGATTTTCTGAATAAAAAAATATCTAATTGTTATATAATCACTCCACCTGTTCGTGATATATTACTAAAAACTTATCACATTACGGGTGTCAATTATAAAACAAAAAAACATATCAAGATACATCTGGAAACAATGCCATTTATTGAGATAATAAATAAATAATATATAGGTGACAATAACAGTAACGAGTAATAACAATAAACAACATAAGCCTAATAAAAACAAATAAAAGTCAATGTTAATACAGTAACACAATTTTATTTATTTACACGTAACGTAATTAAATATTTTCCACGTAACCACCACCATTCTGAATATACATTTGGCATCGCTTTATAAAATTGCTTTTCACCCTTTGAAATGTATCACCATTTTGGTTTAATTCCTCAATTTTTACACGTATGCATTCTTTTAACTCATTCATATTATTAAAAATCCCAGTTTCGTATATATCTTGTTTTATCGTACCCCAGAGAAAAAAATCCATAGGTGTTAAGTCCGGACTTTTAGCGGGCCAATGTATAACACCGTGCCTTCCTATCCAAATAGGATATTTTCTGTTTAGGTATTCGGTGACTTTCCTTGCAGAGTGTGGTGGTGCTCCATCCTGCTGCCAAATAACAGATCTGTTGTCCACTAAATTAATATTATCTAAATAATTTTCAACTGCATGTTGAAGAATATCCACATAACGTTGTGCATTTAAGGGCCCATTTATAAATACAGGACCTACAATAGCATCCTTGTGGATGCCACACCACACGTTTACAGTTTGGTATCCTTGTTTTTTTTATTTTTTTTTACAATATGTGGATTTTCCGCTGCCCAGTAATGTGCATTTTTTCTGTTAAAAATTCCCGCAGTAGAAAAACTGCTTTCGCCAGTCCAAAAGACATGACTTAGAAACTCATCATCTTCCTCTATTCTATCAAGTATGTCTCTGCAGAAGGTTAACCTGTCTTGAAGGTTGTTGTCGTCTAAATATTGAACGGGCAAAATACTATATTATGGTTTAAAATTATGGCGATGTAATATTTTTATCACACTTCTTTGTGATATATCCAATTCTATTGCTGCGGCATAGGATGATTTGGATGGATTTTCAGCAAAATATAATAACCCGTTGAGTTCTGTGTCTTCTCCTGTTTTTGTTCTTCGCCTTTCCTTTTTCTTGTCTCTCAGAGATTCGGTATTCCTAAACTTTGCATAAATGTTTTTAAAACTATTTTTGGAAGGAGGTAGCCTTTCTCGAAATAACCTAACATACTCCCTCCGAGCAAGAGACTAAAGGCTAATTTACACGGTGCCAGTATCTCGTACGAGTCACTAGAACCGAGTACTGGAAGCGAGTGATTTACAAGATAGCAGCGTTTATACAGCATTCCAGTACTTGCATTGAATGATGAGCAGAAAGTCATGTGCTAAAACAGAAAAATGTCGAAGGCACGACGGAATGTTAAACATTTTACGAATAAAATCTTTAAACAGTGTTTGACCGTGCTGTGTGAAGAGTTGTGCGAAGAATTAATGGAAATTATCCAATCAGAACAATATCCAACTAAAAGGTTATGGATTAGAAAATGGCTTGGTCGAAGAGCAACACACGGAGCTTCAAACTTACTTTTGAAAGAGCTTGCCATAGAAGATGTGCCTGAATACCGCAACATGATGAGAATGTCCCCAGATAGTTTTAATGTACTACTGCAAAAAATTTCGCCAACCATACAGCGGTCAGATACCACAATGCGGGAAGCTATACCTAGCAAAATAAAATTGGAGGTCACGTTATCATATCTGGCAACTGGAAATAGCTTTCGCAATCTACAGCAGCAATTTCGTGTATCCAGACCAGCTATTTCAAAATTTATACCTGAAGTTTGCGATGCAATTTACGATGCGTTAAAGGAATTCGTTAAGGTAAGGACACAATTACATTTGCAGCATTTTTATTACAACAGTTTATTAGTGAATTACATAAGTTTATTAGTGAATTAATGAATAGTAATGTTAGCAACCCAAAGTTACTCAAGGGTTTCTTCATAGCACTGCTGCCATGCTTGGTCCACTATACTGTAGGTGATATTTGTAGGTTATCCATATGTATGCTCAGAATCATTAGATTCATAGTTGTATGATTCGAGTGAAGAACTATATACTGTAGGTGTAGAAGTCGCACTGATGCTGCGAGGATCAGGTGTTAAAGGAGCTTCATTTTGACGATTAGTCAAATTTCGCAACCTATACTTAGTCAATACTGTTTGTATTTCTCCTTGAGCCAATATGGCCTGTTCAACTGCCAGCTTCTTTAACTGGGCAGCTACGCTGTTGCCAAAAATATCAAACTCATCATCTGATCCGTCTCCAGATTGAAGGGATCCTGCGATACTTTTCAGTTGACTCACACATGAAGCAACATCTTTCAATCTGTTCTTGCTTACTCTAGAACGCTTTGGAGTTGGTTGGGAAGATGTTGCATCATGGATGTTGGGTTGGGTCCCTTGTGTTTGTTGGGTCGGCTGTGGGGTTGTCTCGTCTTGTGTTACCTCCTGGGAAAGATTTTGGCTGTCGTCACCTATGTCTTGTGTTTCTAGTTCGTCGTTTTGTGACAGCTGTGTTCCTCCGTCCTGTAAAATAAAAGTGCAAATTAATAAATATACCTACTTATTTGTTACAGGTGCCGGAATCCCCAAATGAGTGGAAAAGTATTGAACGTGAATTTAACAGCAGGTGGAATTTTCCAGGATGTTATGGGTCGATTGACGGTAAACATATTCAAATTCGGGCTCCTCCGGGAAGTGGTAGTGAATACTTCAATTATAAAAAGCAGTACAGTATAATCTTACTGGCGGTTGTTGACGGTAATTACTGTTTTCGATTCATTGATGTTGGATGTAATGGAAAGGCATCGGATGGGGGTGTATTTGCTGCAAGTCCAATATTGGCGGCTTTGGAGAACGGTATACTACCTGACGGTGGCTTTTTGGTTGGTGACGATGCATTTCCTTTGAAACGGTATTTGTTGAAACCATTTTCCCGAAATCAGTTGAACAACGGACAGAAAATATTCAACTATAGGTTATCTCGTGCGAGACGAATAGTCGAAAATGGTTTCGGTATTTTAGCCAGCCGGTTCAGAGTTTTTGAAAAACCCATCGCTTGTCAACTTTCAACGGTCGACAAACTTGTCCGCACTTGTTGCGTTTTGCATAACTGGTTGAGGTTAACTTCCAGCCATATTTATTTCCCACGGGGATCCGTCGATGAAGAAGACTTTGAAAGTGGTCAAATTATCCGTGGAGCATGGAGAACCGAAACAAATGGTTTACCGTCAATAGGACGCATAGGGAGCAACCGGTCATCCCAGATTGCTAGAAATTTGCGAGCATGATACATGGAATATTTTATGAACGAAGGAGCAGTTTCATGGCAAATTCGAATGATTTTTTAATGAACAGATTTCTAATATTTTTAAATAACCTTTTATAATGATTTTTGTCACTTACAATAAAATAAACTTAACACTTCTCTGCACTGCCGCATCTCGCGCCTGTTTATTCTTGTACTGCAGCACTTTCGAATTCCAGACGCATTCTTCCCCTCGATACAGTTCAACAAATATCAACGTGGTGTTTTCTGCCCACCTTTGGGCCATTTCAACACAAAATTCAGCACAAAACTGCACAAGCACAAAACTGCACAAGACTTCTTTAATTTGCGCTTGGAACTTGCACGCCGCACTCGAAAATCGCGTCCACACGTGTCTAGTACACAGGACAGTAGAGTAAAAGACGTGGTGGGGGTTATAACTCGCGCCAGTAAATAGGATTGCTTTCTATTCACTCAACTCGCATTGGCGCTGGGGTGAGTACTCCACTCGAGTACTAGAATGGCAGTTCACACGAGGCGAGTAGTACTCGGTTCTAGTAACTCGTACGAGTTACTCGCACCGTGTAAATTAGCTATTATTCTTGTTGCACTGAATATAAATTTCAAGTAACTCTTTTCGCTCTTCCAATGAATATACCATTTTCAAAATAACTTGCTTCTTTACGAACACTACGTATTTTTTACGCTAATATCTAAGAGAGTGAGCTACTATCTCACAAAAAACTGGATGACATCTGTCAACAAATAAACAATGCAAATATGCATTGTTTCCAGAGGTATCTTGATGTTCTTATTTTATAATTGACACCCGTAATGTGATAAGTTTTTAGTAATATCTCACGAACAGGTGGAGTGATTATATAACAATTATACATTTTTGGATTCAAAAAATTAAGGACATTATTTTGGTCTAAAAATATACGGGGTGTTCCATTTAAAAAAAACCATGTCGGCTCCTTTTTTGAATGAGTTGAATCGGCAAAGGATAAGTGAGATTGACACCCCCCTTGTGTCAATCTTAAGAGACTTACCCGATATGTTGATGAACTACTGAATGACAACCATATTCAATTGGTCAAGTTGGTATTACATTTTTCAAAATACGTATTTATTATGAAACAAAAAGAAATAAGAATAAGAAGTTTGAATACAAAACTCATTATTTAGGGATTAATAGATTCAATAATTATAGTAGGTTTGATTAACAAAATTTGATGTACTGTGTTGTTTGTATATAGGACATGAAGTTTGTAAATTTTAGAAACTTGTGATTTTTTTTTATATAACTGTTTAATATGTTCAGTCTATAGAATTTGAAAAAAAATGTTGCTTTTATTTTATTATTTATATTTATAGTAGTTCATGTTGACTTTACTATGATATACATTTATGAATTTTGTAAATCCCAAAAGTATGTTGTGATTTTATTTTAATTATAGTATTTTCTTATATTATTCTAATGAAAAATCTAGACGTTTTTCAATTTCTTAGTTTAAATACAGCACTCATATTATTAGGATTGTTGAATTTATATGTCGAGTAATAGCTTTACTTTATAATAACTTAAATTGAATGTATGATTAAAATTCTTAAATAGGTATATGATGTCATTTTATTATATGACAGATGTCAGCAATTTTGACACAAATGTTGTGTTCCCCCTAAACACCATGTTCACATTCCAGAAGAAGGCGATAACATGTCTATATCACATATGCTACAATACAGAAAATGATGACATTTCAGAGATCGACATTGAAAATGAACAATGTGAATCTGACGATGAAAAAATTTAAAACGAAGAGGAAGTGAAAGAATAAATAGTCAGACTTTATGAGTTGTTTCAACAAACACGCATGGAAAATTTTTACTAAGTGGTCAAACACCTATTAAAGTGTCTTTTTTATAGAATTTAAATTATTTACAATGTGTCCAATAACTAATATTAAACCGTCCACTAACCTAACTAACAAATACAATACAGAATTATAAATAAATTTCTACAAAACACATGACAAAGTTTTATTGCAGGTACTAACTATTATCTTAATGTACACGAATTAAACTATGCTCAGAATGTTTTCTATTTTCATTTGATTTGTTGCAACGTTCAGATACAGGGCATTCAGTATTTTTCTTATGTAACTATGCAGTTTACCCTAAACTCATTCATTAGAGATAAGTAAATACGCCATTGGATGGGCTTTGATCACACGAAGCGGCGTTGGAAGACACCGCCGCAGCAGCTGTCTTCCATTTTTTCTCTCGCTCTCATTGTAGCTTTTAGAACAATAATAGATCGGCATTTTCAGCGTTTTATGAATGAACCGTTGGGCCTCCCCGTATTAATATGTCTATGGAAAAAATCACTACCTATGAATTATTTGCTTAATCAAACATCACATTCATAACCTGCATGAACAATAATCATTATCGTAAAATAAAGAGCAAATAATACTATTAAAACCAGAAATTTGATAATTTGACACGACTAATATTGTTATTATAAACTGTGAATGTGCATTAATTCACGTAGAGTGCAGCGTTCGTGAGCGCTGACTTGTTTTATAAGATAGTTTCAGGCGATATTCGAGAGTTCAAGTCAATAGAAATTATGGTATCAGTAGATACTTCACATTCAGTTATGGCATTTTCTTTGGACGATGTGCATGTAGTAATTTTAAATTTTTATCCTTTTTTTGTTTATATTACATTTGATTATACTCTTAGTTTTATTAATTACAACGCGCGTAACGTAGGCCTGTGGCAGAGTACTTGGACAGGAAAAGGTTATTTTGAAAAAAAATATACGAACCATATTCAACGTCAAGCAGATATTGGACAGGCAAGCGGATGGCGAGTGGTAATCTGGGCCTTAGTAGTACAGAGCCCCCTCGTAGTGGCCAAAGTGACCCCAAATGGACACGGGCGGCGATATGGGGGTGGGGCAAAATCGAAAATTTTTTGACAAAGAAACCGGATAAAAATGCGGTAGCATTGAAGGTAATACCCTAATTATATATCAAATTTTTTAGCAGCCGAAACACACGGACCGTTTTTTGCGCTAGCCAATAAAAAAAACAAGAACAAAAATTACCGCATCAAAATTATTGACACCACCAAACATTGGGAAAAAATTGCCATCCGATCCTGATGGGCAGTTTCGGAGAAACAACCCCTCAAAGTCGACGAAAAACCCTTTTTTTCGATTGTTTTAACAATAATTTAAAAAACACTAAAAAGTGCACAGACTTTTTAAAAGTCCAAGCAGTCGGTAAATATTCATTGAAAAGGATTTTCAACAATTTTGTGCAGCGTATGGCATTATTGTAATTTTAATGAGGTTTGGGGGGTGGCTAAATAAGGGTTAATTTAATCAAAATCGGATGACATTGATACACACTATTATTAGCACTTAGGACAGTATAAATTTCGAACGCCATCCGATTTCGAACCATCCGAACAATTTTTAGTGTGAATTAAATTATTATTGAAACAATCGAAAAAAGGGGGTTTTCGGCAACTTTGAGGGGTTGTTTCGCCCAGTGGCGTGCCCACGGGGGGTTTCGGGGGTTCATTCAGAATTTTCAAACAAAAAAGCAAAACAAAAGAAAAACCGAGAAAGGATACATCTACTATTTATACTAAACGAAAATTTTATATATATATTTATTTGAATATTTGTCTTATTAATCTCTATAAGACGAAGGAAAAATCTGGAACTATATTAAATGATCAAATAGAAACAAACTCATGTAATTTATTAAAATTTGAGTACGTAGGTACTATACATGCTATCCAAAATCTGTTAAATATTTACCGATACCATTTGTTGAATTTTATAACTTAATTACAATAATTTAAGACTAGGAATCACCACAGTAATAAACCTAGAATTACCCTTACTATTTAAACACTGTTTCAAATTATAAAAATCAGTCTTGTACTCAATATCTGAAGAAGCCACTGTGTTGGCGAAACAATTGTTATGTTTAACAAATAAAAAGTGGGAATCTGTGGAAAAAAATATTAAATGAAAGCCCGAAAAGTGCAACTGAATCATTAATAATTTACCTAAGAGAAAGACATCTGGAACTATTCCCGAATGTTGCAAAACTTCTTAAAATATTTATTACAATTCCTGTGACGACAGCTTCTAATGAAAGGACATTTTCAACTTTAAGAAGGTTAAAAACTTATCTACGAAACACAACAGGGCAAGATAGGTTAAATGGTTTAGCACTTCTTAACATTCACAGAGAAGTTCGTGTTAGTATTGACGAAGTAATTTATGACTTGGCCAAATCCAAAAAACGAAGACTTGATTTTGGATTGTAGGTTTTTTAAAATCAGTTTTGTTTCTTTTTAAGAATAGATTCTTCTTTGAATTCTTATTATATTTTTTAATTACCGATTCTAGATTTTTTTCTCCCCCGTCCCTTCCCTCCCATACACTTAACCCCCCCCCAAACGAAATTTCTGGGCACGCCACTGGTTTCTCCGAAACTGCCCATCAGGATCGGATGGCAATTTTTTCCCAATGTTTGGTGGTGTCAATAAGTATGCTCACCAATTTTGAAGCGGTTGCCTCATAACTTTTTTTTCTTTTTTTTTATTCGTTAGTGCAAAAACGGCCCGTGTGTTTCGGCTGGCAAAAAATTTTTATTATATAATTAGTAATTTAATTAATATAATTTGTCAAAAAATTTTCGATTTTGCCCCACCCCCATATAGCCGTCCTTGTCCATTTGGGGGTCACTTTGGCCGCTACGAGGGGGCTCCGTACTACTCAAAGACCCAGATTACCACTCGCCATCCGGTTGCCTGTCCAATATCGGCTTGACGTGCCGTTTCCTTAACTACCAGTCTTAATTTTCGACAGGAAATCTACAGTTAAATCATTTGCGCGTTATTACGGGGAAACCTGTATTATATCTATAATAATAATAAATTATTTTATCATTTTACTCACGCAAGCAAGAGTTTCTAAGCCCATTACCATAATAACCTGGCTCACAAACACATGCATAGTGACCTGTTGTGGTGCCACACGTACAAAGTGCTCTACTATCACAACAATCCCTGTCTTCGCATAAAATATCACAAGGTTTGTTAAAACCTACTGGTATATAGTCACCGCTCTTTAAATCTGAAAGAGAATGATTTTGATAATTTGACATATATCAACGTGTTTGGAAATATTTAGGTACTGTTTGTAACATCGAAATATGAGAAATTTTCAAAGGATACCCACAATTGCCGCAATGATCTCCCATTGCGCTGTATAACTTTTCTTACAGCAAGCTAAAATCGTCGCTATAAAGGCGCTTTCATTCAATAAGTTGTTATGTTTTGATAGAATACTAATAACGATAACCCTGGTTCCGAAATAGTGTGGAGTGATTCATCACCAACATGGACGGCTCAGAGACATGAGGGGCGAGGGGAACGAAAGACCATAGGCGTATCATTTTAGAGGGGGCAGAATTTAAAAAAATGAAATAAAATATCCAAGTTATTAATATTGTTTTTAAGTGTACTTGTGACGAGTTTTTTAATATCTTAAGAAAAATACTGTTATCAGATGGTTCTAAAAATGTGTGATATGTATACTCTATACGTTTTCTTTATCAAGTGCATTCATAAACTAATAATTTTTAGTATTTATTTATTTAGATAAAGGATACAAACGGGACAAACCCAGAGGAGTATATAGGAGTAAATATTTATATACATTATTGTCAGTTAAGTAACAAATATAGATTACAAAGTATACTAGTATATAATAAGTAAGATAACAATAATTATTAGAAAACAAATTAAAATATCAACATAATATCAATATAAAAGGATAACACAAAGTAGCGATTTAATCAAAGTGAATTTAAAATCAGCAAAATAAATATTAAATATTGACTAGAAGTACCGCCTATACACATACCCAGCTAATAGTATCATCTAATTTGAGAAAATTAATACATACATAATATATGTGTACGGATACGTATAAATATGACAATATTATAATATTTATTATTATTATGAAACTAAAATATTACAATGCTGCATATTATATTATTACAATATCTTAATCATTGCTAGGAAAATACCGTTTCAAAGAATTTTGAAATGTATCAAGATTTGAGCAAAATATGTCAACAGACATTATGTGGGATAACTTATTATAAGATGTACAAATTCTGTGCAAATGGGAGTCTAAAGAATAATTCGTATCAGACTGCATGGTAAGGAAAATATTATGTTGTCGGGTAGAATGAGTTGGAGTAATATATTTATTATAAGAGAGATTTTATCAATGACAATTTCTTGTTAATGCAAGCCCTCATGTTGTTCATATTGTCGATGAGCATATCTCGAGGAAGTAGGTGTCGAGACACTAAATTGGCCAGCACGAAGTCCTGATATCAATCCTATTGAGCATATATGGGATGTACCGGTAGGCAGTTGAGAAAAACACGACCACCCCGTATGACCCTTGGAGAAGTACAAGAGGCACTAATCCAATTGTGGTACGCTTTGGACCAGGAGGAAATTAGGCGATTATTTATAAGCATGAGACGACGATGTGAAGCTGTAGTGAGCAGAAGGGGCGGAAATACTCGTTATTAGTTTTTTGTTAATAACATTAATTTGTTTGTTTTTGTTTCAGCCCCTTCAGCAACGAAGATGCGGCATTTTAGATGAAACGGTGTTATTAAGTTTGATATTTAACAAGGAGGCTATGGTAACGGTTAACACTGAAACGTCAAAAGATTCAGTTGAATTTCCCGTGAAACAAAAAATTCAGTTAACGTTCTAAAAGAAAATGCCAGTGCAAATTAGTCCAATTCAAGTAGCTAGAGTTGTGGCTTTGATAGAAGATGGAAGGAGTCAAAGATATGCAGCTCGTTTGTTGGTAGACAGTTGTGGTAGACTGTCCGAAGAGCGATCCAGCGCTACCGAGAACAGCTGTGATCACAAACCGAAATTTAAGAAACGCACGAGGAACAGTTGTGTCAGATCGAACAATTTGTCGGAGATTCAGGAGTCTCGGTTTTATCGCAAGAAGACCTGCTATTGGAATGCGATTACCTCGACGACATCGAGTAGCTCGTTTAGATTTTGCTCGAATTCATCTTGTTTGGAATGAGTTGAGTTGTTTGGAATGGTCTCAAGTTTTATTCACTGACGAATCAAGATTCATGTTGAGATCAGTAGACGGGCATCAATAGAAATAAAATTTCACTCCACAGCGACAATCAAATTTCGTGTCAAAATCATAATCGGTTTTTAAAGGCTGTACATATTAAAAAATACATTATTTATGGAAAGCCAATTACAAAATAGTCATCCGCCAGAATCGCCCTTTCAAACAAAAAAAAATCAAAATCCATATTCTGGTTTAAAAGTTATTGAACATCAAATTTGGGACAAAGTCTAGGTGCGCCACTTTTTATGTCCGTCAGTGTATATTATATAGATTATTTGTAACTTAAAAGAAATATTATTTATTTTTATATTTTTAAATCCCATGAATCCTTTCAACATATTTATAAGCAAAGTATATAAATTAATGTTATTTATTTTACTTAATTGAATAATACATTTTAATTTAATTTTTTGCACTTATGCATACTATGCTTATAAACTTAACACTAAATCCACATCTCACCGTTCCCTTCCTCGCAAGGAATATACTCGTCGAATATGCCGCGTGGTCCTTGCTGGGCAATAATAATTTGTACAAAAAAATATTGTCTCTATTGAGCACATACCTAATCAACTAATCAATCACAGACCAATAGTAATATAGTAAATATACGATGTTGCCTGAATACTACATACGGTCCTGGGTAAGCATGCGTGGCTTGTTTCTAGGGATCGGCGGCTCCTTTAATCGATATAATGAGGATTTTTTGCTCGGGTTTTTATGTCTCATATTTCGATGTTACAAACTTCTGTACATAGATATTATTTTAGCAAATATGAGAGAATATATTTAGGTATATTGAAATATTTAAAAGTCATTTAATTTAGAAACATTTAGAAAGTTAATTGAGCAGATCTGAAGGGACACAGATGATTTACATGGGACACGGAAACCTTAGTAGGATACAGCAATAATAAATAATCGAACTGGAAAGTAATGATTGTTATATATATATATATATATATATATATATATATATATATATATATATATATATATATATATATATATATATATATATATATATATATATATATATATATATATATATGTATACCTATGAATGTTTTCCAAATATTTATAGTTATTTATTGGGCTAGTGAGTTATGTTACATATGTTACGCAAGAAAAGTGTAACGGTATCTCCCGTTAATAACATAAAGGGAGACAAATATTGGTTTAATCAGCAAACATAATTGTAATCATTCTGTTGTGAGCGGAATTTTCGAAACTCGGCGTATTAGTAGGTACCCATTAGTACCGTCATCGGTTATTTAACCCGTTTTAACCACAGTATTATTTACTTACCTACATGTAAAGCTCTCCTCGCTAAACTCTCAAATTCATTAAAGCTATCTAACAAATAACTGTAAAATTGTCCAGGCGATGAAGATAAATCATATAACTCCTTATAATTGCCATTTTCAATTCCGATTGTAAATATCGCTATTTGATCACTTTTTAGTTCATCTGCTAACGGTACGGGATCGCCTCCATTGGAATAACCATCTGTTATCAAAAATAATACTTTCTCGGAATCGTTTCTGTTTGAGGCATCGAAAATGTCCTAAAATAAAATTCTAGTCTAATAACGAGACATTGTAAGGAGAAATGTTTCTCATTCCCATTAAAAATTACCTTTGCAGTTTTAAAAGCTCCAATGGTATATGTTTCGCCTCCCTTGTAGGATATGCCGTTGATTTGTTTATTTAATAGAAGGCACTTATTGTGTTCCCTCGAAGATTGGCTGATTTCATCAATGTTTATAACCTACGAGAATAATCCGTAAATTATGATTAACTGTTAGTATGCGCAATTTAGGAGAAATACACTCAGAGGCACAAAATTCGATCCATCTGAAATTTACCAAAAATTCATTTGAACATATTTTCCTAACTATAGGTTCGATTTACATGATTTTTTTTTTGAAATTGTAGGTTTGTTGGTGCGGAATGCAGATGTGCTAATGAATTTCAGCTCAATTTTAAATTTTGACCATATACAGGATGTACCAATTACATTGGATTTTTGCATAAAGTTTTCAACACTCTGTGGTAAGTGCAAGCAATGAAAAGATCAAAATTTTGGTACAGAACTTTAGCGTAGTCTTCTTAATAATTCATTTTTTTTAATTCATGTTAATATCTTTATTAATAGGGAAGATATGATTAATTAAAATAATGACTATGTGTCATGGTAATTTTCAATGCAATTGCCAATGGATTTTTGCAAAGTTACTTTAGCATCTTCGTTTGTTTCTTTTGACAAGTGTTAATAATGTTTCTAAGTTAATTGTTGCGATTTGGTCTGAATTATAACAAAGCAACGGTAAACAATAAAAAGTAAAAATGGTCTTAAGTGCAACTGGCGCCGCCAGAGCCATAACTTTACAGGAAGGGCGGTCAGAATACTATGCGGCACAAGTTCTAGGTGTTTCGAGATACAGTCGAGATACAGTCGAGATACAGAGATACGAGCAACTCAGCAGGACGGCCGTTTTTTAGCCTTAAGAATACTACGAAACGGGGACTCTATCTACTTCAGTTAGTGAGCAGAATGTTTTACAACATGTAAGTGGTGTAGATATTAGTGTACGAACTGTGAGAAGAAGGCTAAATGAAGTTGGCTTAAACGCAAGAAGACCTGCCAATGGCCCATTGCTGACTAGAGAACATCGTAGACAGCGCCTTCTTTTCGCCCGTGAACATCAAAATTGGGGAATTGAGGAATGAAGTAGAATCCTGTTTACTGATGAATCGAGATTTTGTATGTTATCTCCAGATGGCCGTCACAGAGTATGGCGAAGAGGTGGCGAAAGGTTTGCAGAGTGCAATATTGTGCCAAGGCTCAGTTTTGGTGGTGGCTCAATTATGGTGTTTCCGAGTATTTGGATCAGGTTGATGTTAACCGTATGGTGTGGCCCGCAAGATGCCCAGATCTTAACCCTATCGAACATGTTTGGGACATGGTAGGAAGACGTGTTCGAACTCAAGTTCCTGCTCCTGTGAACCTGAGGGAGCTTAGTGCAGCTGTCGTACAAGCATGGGATGAATGTGACCAAGGTGCCATTCGTCATTTATTTGAGGGGATGCCAAGACGCATGGAAGCTGTAATTCTTGCTCGGGGAGGCAATACAAGATATTAACTGTTTTTTTAAAGTTTATTTTTGTTGATAATTTTAAAATATTGTTACATTCATTATCGAGAAATTTTGTATGTTGGTTCTTTCTTTGTGAAATTAAAAGTTAATGTTAAT
This sequence comes from Tetropium fuscum, assembly GCA_964058915.1. Taxonomy (NCBI): domain Eukaryota; kingdom Metazoa; phylum Arthropoda; class Insecta; order Coleoptera; family Cerambycidae; genus Tetropium; species Tetropium fuscum. The sequence goes on along the minus strand of CAXKVY010001156.1, from coordinate 2,655 downwards.
TACAAATTGAAAAACTACGTCATTATTTTAATTAATCATATATTCCCTATTAATAGAGATATTGACATGAATTAAAAAATGAATTGTTAAGAAGAGACTACGCTAAAGTTCTGTACCAAACTCGGTACCAAAATTTTCATCTTCTTATTGCTTGCACTTACCACAGTGTTGCAAATGAATTTTTGGTAAATTTTAGATAGATCGAATTTTGTGCCTCCTAGTATATATATATATATATATATATATATATATATATATATATATATATATATATATATATATATATATATATATATATATATATATATATATATATATATATAAACTGCTGTTCAAAATTATCGCACCACGTTAATATTTGCTAAAATTTGAGGTCTCATAACTTTTTTACTTTTAGTCCAATTTTGATAATTTTTTTAGAATACTGTAGATAAAACGACTCATTTCAACTTGCATATCCAGTCTTTTGTTAACTGAGGACGGTTTAGGTATTATACAGGGCTAACTAAAAGGTTGTTATATAACCCTAATTTGAAAACACTCGGTGGAATAATTTCGTAACCAAATTCTTTAAAAATACCAATTTTTGTTAAGAACCATTCCTTTCCTACATTTTGTTTTTTGGTCCATGTTTTTAGATACATTGGTTCATTTTTAAGAGCAAAATGAATTTGTCACCAACAGTTTACTGTTAATTTACTCTGCTGTTACAAGTGATATGTAAAACGTAGGCGGCGTATGTCAACCAAAAAACAATGATTGGGTGTATGAAATCTCATTTTGACACATTTTTAAAAACAATACGGTGTTGAGGAATATTCAGCAAATTAAAATAATGAATCGTGTGAGACATTTGACAGCATTGGAATGTGTAAGAGCGCAAACTTTGGTTGAAGAGGGTAGAAGTATGCGATATGTCTCTCGAATTCTGGGTGTTAACCATTCGACAATAAGTCGAATGTTAGAACGTCACAGGGCGACTGGTTCTCACTCCAGGAGACATGGGCAGGGTAGAAAAAGGGCGACGAATGTTAGGGATGACCATTTTTTCCGCCAAAATGCTTTAAGAAATCGGACAGTAACAAGAGTGAACTTGAGATGGTTAGAAATGTTCAAGTTTCTGCTCTTACTGTAAGGAGAAGTCTACGGGAGGCAGGTTTGATCAGTAGAAAGCCCATAAAGGCACCAGAACTTACCAGGGCTCAGAAGGTAGCTCGCGTACGATTTGCACGAGCACATGAAAATTGGACTATCGATGACTGGAGGAAGTCCTATTTTCCGATGAAACAAGGATAAGCCTACAATCTTGTGAGGGGCGGCAACGTATGTATAGAAGACAAGGGGAAAGGGAAGCTGCCTTCAATTTCGTTCTAAACGAACCCTTTGGTCGTGGCTACAAAATGTTTTGGGCGGGTATTTCTTTCGATGGCCGTACGGAGTTAGTCCCTATTCATGCAAGGGCAATGAATGCGGAATACTACGTAGAGAACATTCTCCAGGAGCAAGCAATGCCCTATGCTCCGTTTATTGGTCCTGATTTCATATTCATGCAAGATAATGCAGGACCACATGTAGCAAGAATTTCTGTTGTTTACTTGAATGAAGTCCATATTGATGTTATGAACTGGCCAGCACGAAGCCCGGATTTAAATCCCATCGAACACCTATGGGACATCGTTAAGAGAGCAGTGAGACGACGTCTACCAGCCCCACAGAACCTTCAACAGCTGGAACAGGTTACTCTTCATGAGTGGGATAATATTCCTCAATCCGTCATTCAAAACCTCATTAGAAGTATGCCACGGCGGATTCAGGCTGTAATCCGAACTAGAGGTGGCAACACAACCTACTAGGGATCAGCTCACATAATTGTATTTCTTTGTTTTCCTTTGTTTTCTTGTTAATTAAAAAATGTTTCTTCTCACCCTGAAGGTTTTTTTAATTGATTTCTATATGGTGCGATAATTTTGAACCAATGCATCTAAAGACATGGACCAAAAAACAAAATGTAGGAAAGGAATGGTTCTTAACAAAAATTGGTATTTTTAAAGAATTTGGTTACGAAATTATTCCACCGAGTGTTTTAAAATTAGGGTTATATAACAACCTTTTAGTTAGTTTATATAAAAGTTTATGCATTTAAAGTTTAACATCTTCTGAATAACTGTATGCCTAATGCTTTTATATATATATATATATATATATATATATATATATATATATATATATATATATATATATATATATATATATATATATATATATATATATATATATATATATATATATATATATATATATATATATATATATATATATATATATATATATATATATACACTGAGCTCGTAAAGTTTGGAAGAAATTCAATTAATCGTTATTGAAGGATTTTCACAGGAAATCCTCGGACAAGTCAACCTTATTTTATAAAATGTCACTTTTTTCAGCCAGCGATTTTTTTTTGTTTTGTTCGTTTTTGAGCTATGACGTCATCGACAATTTTTTTAAATGACAACCCATATTTTTTTTCACGGATTTCGATAGAGCACATTTTTCTGAGTGCGAATATGTCAAAAACATAGTACCTTTAACATTAAAGTTTTCGAGATATTCGGTTGCAAAGTTTTAAGAATGAATTATACAAGCGATGACCAA
>CAXKVY010001155.1:600000-910000 GCA_964058915.1 Tetropium fuscum | reverse complement strand
TATAGCGATACGTACCTACTAGTACTAGTAATATTAATATGTAGGTAGGTATATACCCACCTACCGCTGAATTAACTGCTGTAATTCTTTAAATAGAAGTGCTGGTATTGCCATATTTTTTTAATAAGGTAAAAACGTAAAAACTTATTCAAATAATAAACCATATAATGGGTACCTAACCACTCTTGTTCTTGTTCACACAGTACAACTTATAACTACACATAACCACACTTTCATTTCAAATTTCAACAAACGGCCTGTTATATTATTAAACGATCCATATAGCCTTTTAAAATAAACGGGTTTTGGTTAATTTTAACATTAATGCAGTTTTAATTTTTTTAACGGATTTTCTGGTCCGTTTAAACGCCTAAACAACCATATAGGGTCAACTAGCCGGTCGTTGACCATAAGCTAGTAGTTGTCCATTTAGTTTTTAAATCCCAATTATAACGTTCTCAAAAACGGCCCAAAAAGTCCGTTTGCGTCAATGCGCCTGCTCGGGATTCGTTTACCCATAATCCCATTCAAACATGTGCCTTCTGTTATCAGTTAGTGGTAAAATATGGTTATGTTAACATGTGTGAATTATTTTGTCATTTGGTGATGATGGTGTAGTAGCAGGTGAGTTGCGGCTATTTATTCTTATGTATATGATAAATTTATTTTAATAATCTTAAGGAAGGGATTATGGTAGACTAGATTTTAAGGGAAATACGTACCCCAGGAAAAAAGAGATAAGAAACATACATTTTTCAAATATACAGAAGATATATTATATCCCTTAACAGAATGCGTTAAGGGATATCCGAGAATTCAAATGTAAAATTCGTGAAACGGCTCGAAAATATAATATCCCTCATTCAACTTTAATCAATAAATTAAAAGGCCGATTTCCAGAAACAAGGAAAATGGGGCTACCTCCATTTTAACAACTGAAGAAGAAAATGTGATTAGTCGCTGGATAATTGCTAATGCAAAAAAGGGGATCCCACTAAACAAAAGAAATATTTTGGAAACGGTTGGAGATATAGTGAAAGATGACAACAGGAAAAATCCATTTAAAAACAGTGTTCCAGGGGAAAAATGGTTTGTACTATTTCTAAAAAGGCATTCTGAACTCAGTCAGAGACACGCTGAATCGATAAATATGGCTAGAGCAACGGTAAATGAAGAAGCAATACGTAAATGGCATGATGAACTTCGACAGTATCTTCATGATGAAAACGCCTCAGATATTTTGGAAGATCCAAAAAGAATTTTGAATTCGGACGAGTCGGGACTTTTAACCAATCCTAAAACTGGTCTTGTATTGGGGCCTAAAAGCATGAAGAATTTTTATGACGTTAAATCTGGTTCAGAAAAAGAAAGCATAACTGTGTTATTCACTATATCTGCAAACGGGGAATATATCCACCGTTGGTCGTCCATACATATGAAAGAATTCCTTACGAAATATCTCGTAATACGAACAGTTCTTGGGGTTTAGCGAGATCAAAAACAGGATGGATGACTGGCCAAACATTCTACAGTTATGTATCAAACATACTGTTACCTTTTTTGAAAGAAAAGAACGTCAAGTTTCGTGTTCTCTATCTTGTAGATGGACATAAGTCACATCTTACATATAACGTGTCAAAGTTCTGTGCCGATAATGGCATTATTTTATTTGCCCCATTTCCCAACGCAACGCACATTCTGCAACCGGCAGATGTGTCCTTATTCAGACCTTTGAAACATAACTGGAAAAATGTTGTTGCTGATTGGAAAAGAAAAAACAATAACAAAAGCATCACAAAAGCTATATTTAGTAAAATATTAGAAACAGCAATGAAGCAGATAACGCCTCAAACTGTCAGTGATGACTTTCGTAAATGTGGACTATTTCCATTTAACGTTGAAGCAATTGACTTTACAAAATGCATGTCAGATGACTCTCGAAATATCTATAATAAGGACGCTGATAATAGACTTAAACCATCTGAATTTAAAACTGAACACCTGTTGTTTTTTGAGTCAGTAATGAAATCAGGAAGAGCAGCCGCATTTAGACAGTGTAAAGATGGTGACTGGACTAGAGACGAATCAGCCAAAGAATTATTTTATGTTTGGAAAAAATTGAGAAATAACTAAAATAATAATTGTGAAATGAAAGGTGACAACGAAACAATGGAAGATATTGGAACAGAATATGATGAGACAGAAGTGGATCAAACCTCGGAGCGAACAACAAAATAAGGAGAGTAAATAATGATGCAGAAAATAAGATACTGAAAATGGAATAAAACTTGAGGCTAAGACAATAGAAAATGAGGCAACAGAAACGAATAAGGCTGTAGAAGATCAACAGTTAGAAAACTGTAGATTTCATCTCAAAGAGTTGCAAAGAACACCGCCAGACAACATGCATCACTTAACTTTACAAACAGTTGCTACAAAAAATGAATCTAGAGTTAGCACTTCATTTTTAGATCACGTACTATGGCCCACTGAAACTCCAGAAAAATATGAAGGTCGGAGGAATAGAGAAAGACTTCCGCACGCCACTACATCTAAGCGATGGCTACTTTACTGGGAAGAAAAAGAAAGACAAAAGAAAAAGAAAGAAGATGAAAAAATACAGCGAGCAGCAGAAAGAAAACGAAAAGCAGATTTAAGACTAAGTGTTAAAAGATTAGCAAAACAGATTGTGCTAAAAAAATTGATCCTATTACTATGAAAGATCATAAACAAATTAAAAATAAATCTTTATCGAATAATAAAGATATTGTAAAACCCAATAAGCCAACAGTAAGAAAACGCAAAACTAAGAAAGATTTGGAGACAGACTCTGAGAGCGAGGAAAGTAAATGGGTAGAGAGTGGATCGAGTATGGATGACATATCTGATGAATTTGAGAGGAGTGATAGTGATTATATGGCAGATGATAGAAACCATAAGAAAGGAGATTTCATATTGGTATCTTTCCCTGGTAAAAAGATCATGCATTATTATGTTTGTATTGTACAAAATACTTTCAGTGGTAGTGAAATAGAAGTGATGGCACTGAACTCTTGCAATTCAGAAAAGACGGTGCAATTCAGAAAAGATCATAAACAAATTAAAAATAAATCTTTATCGAATAATAAAGATATTGTAAAACCCAATAAGCCAACAGTAAGAAAACGCAAAACTAAGAAAGATTTGGAGACAGACTCTGAGAGCGAGGAAAGTAAATGGGTAGAGAGTGGATCGAGTATGGATGACATATCTGATGAATTTGAGAGGAGTGATAGTGATTATATGGCAGATGATAGAAACCATAAGAAAGGAGATTTCATATTGGTATCTTTCCCTGGTAAAAAGATCATGCATTATTATGTTTGTATTGTACAAAATACTTTCAGTGGTAGTGAAATAGAAGTGATGGCACTGAACTCTTGCAATTCAGAAAAGACGGTGCAATTCAGAAAAGATCATAAACAAATTAAAAATAAATCTTTATCGAATAATAAAGATATTGTAAAACCCAATAAGCCAACAGTAAGAAAACGCAAAACTAAGAAAGATTTGGAGACAGACTCTGAGAGCGAGGAAAGTAAATGGGTAGAGAGTGGATCGAGTATGGATGACATATCTGATGAATTTGAGAGGAGTGATAGTGATTATATGGCAGATGATAGAAACCATAAGAAAGGAGATTTCATATTGGTATCTTTCCCTGGTAAAAAGATCATGCATTATTATGTTTGTATTGTACAAAATACTTTCAGTGGTAGTGAAATAGAAGTGATGGCACTGAACTCTTGCAATTCAGAAAAGACGGTGCAATTCAGAAAAGATCATAAACAAATTAAAAATAAATCTTTATCGAATAATAAAGATATTGTAAAACCCAATAAGCCAACAGTAAGAAAACGCAAAACTAAGAAAGATTTGGAGACAGACTCTGAGAGCGAGGAAAGTAAATGGGTAGAGAGTGGATCGAGTATGGATGACATATCTGATGAATTTGAGAGGAGTGATAGTGATTATATGGCAGATGATAGAAACCATAAGAAAGGAGATTTCATATTGGTATCTTTCCCTGGTAAAAAGATCATGCATTATTATGTTTGTATTGTACAAAATACTTTCAGTGGTAGTGAAATAGAAGTGATGGCACTGAACTCTTGCAATTCAGAAAAGACGGTATTTAAAACAATCGATAATGATAGTAGTAGAAGTAGTCCGAAAACTACCATCTCCATCAATTATTTCTACAGGTGATCGCCTTAAATATAAATTTACAGATACTATTAGAGAGGTTTTGTCAAATTATTTTGTTGTTTTATTTGGTCAACTACTGGTAAATAGGTGGTCAATTATTAGTGTAATAATGGACAACTGCTAGGGTAAGTGGGAGTGGTAATTAATTTAATTTTTTAGACACAAATAAAACCAAATTCATGCAAGTCTATTTATGTCCACTTAAAGTTAATAGTGTAAGGTTGTTAAAATATAATGAGATTTTGTGAATATCTGCTTTTCAATTATTATATATATTTTTAAAGTGAAACAAATTCTTAAATGATCAACTATTGGCTAGTTGACCCTAGTCCAGGAACTTGCCTGGACCAGGAAGATGGATTTTTGTCAATATCTTCGATCCTAAAACCACATAACAATTTATTTTCAACAATTCATCCGATCTCTCAAACCTACGCAAAAGACAAACTTATATTTTCTACATTTTTATTATAAGAGCGCCTGTAATAATTAATTAGATATCTCTTTCCAGCGTGAGAAACATACTGTAAGAAACATAAATTATATTAGGTAGATACATTGGAGCAATGTATAATGAAGAGTTGGAAAACCACTCATTTTTGTACGGTCCAATTCAAAAGAGCAGCGAATAATTTACAAAATGTGTCAACTGTTTTAATATAAAGATTATTGCGAAATTCCTGTTCAGTAACGCGTGTGACATGTCGCTCTAATAGTTCAAAGCGTCTACTAATTGGGAAAGCATTTGTAAATCCAGGCACACGTCGCTGATATGGAAATTGACTGAGCACACAATCACACATGAACGTAAGGTGGAATTTTCCTAGCAATAAGTTACAGCAGGAAAATGTATGAGAGTGTTTATAAAAAATCACGTAATTTTTTAAAATATTAGAGCTCTTAACTTAGTTTCCGTTACCTGTTGCTAAATGCCAAAGCAACAAAATATTCGGCCTAGATTAAAACATTCTATATCACGATTACATGTTCGCTATATTATTATATCTACATCTAGGTACAATAATTATTACCCAATAGCATCCATGTTCTGATATAATGCAGATCGCATCGGCGTTTTGGTTCATGATATGAGCCGCGTCCCTAATAGCACTTTTTCAAATTTTGTTATAGCAAATCAGGTTTAGGCATGGCAAAGGTTATAAGTTATAAGTATTTTAGCTTTAAAGTAACTTGTAATTCCCACATGAATAGAATCTTATCGAGTAAGAAGCTTCCTCACTTTTCACACCTCTTATATAAAAATTCAATTCACATCCAATTTTCGGATGTTCGCTTCACAATAGGCTGGAATGATTCAATTTCTACATAAAACTGCTTGTTACGTTCGCTACCTTTTACGCTTTGGTTTGGATTCTTACGTCACACGAAATAGAAAAATTATAATTATTCTTACGAAATATCCCCAGAGATAAATATTATCGTACGATGGATTAAATTGATTGGTGATTATTTTACTTATCTCCTCAAATACAAATCCTTCATAAACGATCACAGGATTTATGCATAACTTCGGCATATGTAGCGTGTGCTACATATGACGAAGTTACTGAACGTTTGAATGTGTTTGAATCCCGCACTATTCGCTATTTCCTAAAGTATTGAATCACGACGTAGGAATAAATCATTTATAAAATAAGAATGTAACTTACAATTTGTAACATCAAAATATGAGACGTAAAAACCCGAGCAAAAAACCTTCATTATATCGCTAAAAGGAGCCGCCGATCCCTAGAAACAAGCCACGCGTGCTTACCCAGGACCGTATTGAGTTTTCATGTAACATCTTATATTTATTATATTACACTTGGTCTGTGATTGATTAGGTATGTAGCCAATAATAATTTTTTATACGAACTATTATTGCCCAGTAAGGACCTCGTGGAGGTATGAGCATATTCCTTACCCGTCGTAAGGTGTGGATTTAGTGTTAAGTTTATAAGCATGGAACACATAAGTGCAAAAAATTAAATTAAAACGTTTTCTTCAATTAAGTAAAATAAATAACATTAATTTATATACTTTGTTATAAATATGTGGGTTGAAAAGATCCATGGGATATTATAAAAATATAACAATAAATAATATTTCTTTTAAAACGGCTTCTAATATGTATGTGTAGTTGAACGACCGGCAACCCTGACCTACACGATGTTTTTCATTGGCGTAGGCATTTTTATTCCGGTGACGTCACTAATGATATCACCGTGAAATTTACGCGTGACTAATCACGCTTCAATGATCGGTTGCTAAGCAACGCGTAAAGCGGGCTACGGTATGATATCACCGTTAAATTTACGCGTGACTAATCACGCTTCAATCATTGGTTGCTAAGCAACGCGTAAAGCGGGCTATACGGGATAGGTCCCTTATCGCTATTCATACTACTATTACATTTTACAATTTCTATGCTCTCAAATGCATCCAACTGTCTATTATTGGTCACATTTCTAACTAATCTTAAATTACTAATATCTATTCTATGATTGCTGTCAAAATCATGTTGTGCAACACTAGACTTATCTGTTCTTCCATATTTTAGATGAGCCATATGTTCTTTAAATCTGGTGTTAATTGACCGTCTCGTTTGTCTAATATATTTTCGATCACAATCATTACAACTAATTTCGTAAATCCCAGACCTTTCATTTGGAACAATTTTATCCTTTGGATTGTCTAAAAGTTGTTGTAATTTGTTGCTCGACGAATGAATCGCTGTTATACCCACGTTTTTCAAAACCTTACTCAAACCACGAGTAAACCGGGGTTCGTACGGGATGGATACATATTTTGGAGCCTCTATATCCTTTTGAAAGGTCGTAGAATTACGAAGTGTGTCCTTAAATTTACGCTTCCTAATTAGTTTTTCAACTATATCTCTAGGATAACCATTACTCACAGCTATATCTTTAATTAATACTTTTTCTTTTTCAAATCTCTCATTACTGAGAGGGAAACTTAGTAAACGATGGACAAGAAAATTGAAACTTGCCATTTTATGTTGATAGCAGTGGTGAGAGTCATTAGAGATATATCTGATCGTACTGGTATCTTTTCTATATATATCAAATTCTAACCTATTATTACTATTTTTAATTACTAATACATCTAAAAATGAAAGGATTCCATTATTTCCTAGTTCATATGTAAATTTTACAGAAGTGAAACGACTATTTAATTTGGAAATGAAGTTTTCTACATCCGCAATCTTAGCGTTAAACACGGCAAAAATGTCATCCACAAACCTAAGCCAAATCCTAGGAAAATACTCGAATTCTTCTTTTGCTTCAGTTTCAAAACGACTCATGAAGACATTAGCAATGAAAGGCGATGTTGTTCATAAAACTTGTCATTGAAACGGAAGCAATTTTGTTTCATACAAAGTTTTGTAAGGTTTATATATTCTTCTATTACTTCTCTTCTATAGTTGTTTAATTCGAGTAAATCCTCAAGATAGTCCAAGGTCTGTGGAATTGGTACACTAGGAAATAATGAACAAACATCAAAGGAAATCAAAATTTCACCCTCTTGCAATTGAATATTCTTGACCTTATCAATGAAATCATTCGAATTTTTAACTGAAAAACTAGGCTGTGCAATGGGCAAACTTTCAAATTCCTTAGTCAACCATTTTGATAAGTGGTAAGTCGGAGATCCAATAGACGATACTATTGGACGCACCGACTTCCCTGGCTTATGAATTTTTGGTAGACAATACAATCTAGGTACAGTAGGGTTAGACACACGTAACCCATTCTTAACAGGTGGAGTAATAAGGTTGTTACATGATTTGAGGACTTTTTTATTTCAGTGGTCATTCTTGGTAAAGGGTTTCTAGTAAGTTCTTTATAAGGACCATTACTAATTAGGTTGTTTACCCGTTCATAATAGTCCTCTTTATCTAAAATAACAACTTTATTACCTTTATCTGCTTTTAAATAAAAACAGTCTTTTTCGCGCAATCTTTTTATAGTCTTTCTAGGATTCTTTGAGCATGACTTTCTATTGCCTACGTTAGTCATTATATTTTTAGAAATTTGGTTCCTACAAGCCACTCTGACGAGACCCTTGGATGAATCAGGCAGATATTGAATTGAACTTTCAATCTCTGCCACGACATCATCCAAAATCTTATCAGAAGGGGCTACAGCAAAGTTTAAGCCCTTGTTTAGAAGGTCAAGTTCTTCTTTATCAAAAGGGTGTGACGAGTGATTTTCCACAATGTCAACGACCTTCCGAGGGACATTTTTTGGTACATTAGTAATCAATTTTTTAAATTTTTAAGTATCTGTACTGAAAATAAATAATTAGTTTATTTTTAGTTACAGGACTTTTTTGTTTCGTCAGAGGTACCACCTACCTACACCGCTCAGATAATAAAAATAACCGTATTATATTGTATCACAATAACATTTAAACAGCACTATATATATACGCGAATATCTCAACCAATGCAAATGACCCGCAAACCCGCCACTGTAAGAGATACGAACGCTTGAGAGTCCATAGGGACTGTCAAACTAAACACAGACGGCGCGTCATTCGAATAAGATAAAAAGAGATACACTGCTCGATCATCCAGTATTCCGTCTACGGTAGAGCGGCGTTGCCGCTTTTAACTATAATAAATGTTTAGTGAATTTCCATAATTTAAAGTAGACGAAAATAAATGTAAAAATGGCTAACATCTTGGCCTATACCTACTATATTATTGTAAGCACAATAATTCTTTTATGACATTCATAAATAATATATATAATTTTTAAATAGTATTGTGGAATATGATAGTTTAATTGAATATTGAGAAATTTGAGAATTACATATTAGATACGCGTAACAAATAATATACACCCATCAAAAGAATCTAGGGGACACGTCAATAAGTTCATATTACGACAATTGTTCAGTCCAGTTTACCAGCGCCACGCACACTCGAGTGCGCATGCCCAGAAAAGGGGCAATGGGGCTGCTTCGCGCCCTCAGTATGTTTTTTCTTGTCTTATCTGAGAGTATGCTAAGTTAAGTTAAGAAGTCGACATGTAGACATGTAGTAAGTCGTATCTTGAGTTCTCTGTTACTCAAATAATGTATACCCTTAAAGTGTGTATTTGGCTAGTAAAGCTGTTAAGTTTAGCATGGTGTAATTTAATTTAATACAGTCCACACCCAATTAAGATTAGTGTAAGGAAGAGAGTAATAAGGTTTTACTCATCTGAAGCATTATATCATGGTCCTTCGAGCCGGATGGAAAAACATCATCATTGCATCATGCATGTTGCCGCTAGCCAGTAGCAATCCAGTAGTATCCAGATTTTCACCGCCAAGCAACCAGACGGGAGGAACAAAAAACAGTAAGTGTGCATATCACCATCTGTCTTTGTCCTTCATATTATAACCGTATATATCGCGCTCTATTTGTACCACTTGTTGATGTAGTATTTTATTTTATACCTACGACTAGGTAGGTATAGACTTGTATCTTGTTTACAATATTTTTAAAAGCGAAATTAGTGGGCTAGCACTAATGTTCATTTTACCAATTTATTTATCACGGGTTTAAATAATAATGGAAAAATTAAAAATAATTAGAAGCACGATTAAGGCACGGTTAGCCAGAGAACACAATAATTTCAAAGAGTTAGATAGAGATAACTTAAACGGCGATGTAATCGCTTCTTTAGCAGCCAGGCTAAACAAAATTGATCCACTATTGGAAGAATATAACAATGTGCAATCACAAATAGATACCCTAACGGCAAAGGAGGGTGAGGTAACCCTATCAGAAATAAAAGAGCGAGAGATATTTGAAAACCAATATTTTGACATAGTAGGGCTTATGCAAAATACGATTGAGAGTTTCAAGAAAATTGAAATTAGTAGTGTAGCGCCAAATGTTATACCCCAGTTTACTAATCCAATAAGGCAAGCAAGTAATGTACAATTACCAACCATAAATTTACGTACTTTTGACGGTAAACTAGACAATTGGAATGAGTTTCACGATGCATTCATAGCCTTAGTACATAACAATAAAAATGTTGACGAGGTTTTAAAATTCTATTATTTAAAAAATTCGTTAGCCAAAGAGCCAGCTCAAATAATTAAAGCTATACCAGTCACAGCCGCTAATTATGAAATAGCTTGGAAAAAGTTAAAAAATAGGTATGAAAATGCTGGTGTAACCATACAAAACCATATTAAAGCTATATGGGAGCAACCCAGCTTAATAAAAGAATCTCACCGAGATTTAAGAGATCTTTATGATAATACAATGGTCAGACTTAGGCAACTAGAGGTCTTAGGAGAAAATATAGATGGTTGGGATAGCCTTATAATTTACATGCTAGTGTCAAAATTCGACTCCGTAACAAAACGCGAGTGGGAAACGCTTTGTTTAGATAATAACAAAAAACCAGATATGACACATATGACTAATTTTCTGGATAAAAAGTGTCAATTGCTAGAGAAATTGCAGGCCGATAAACCGCAATCAAATAATATAAATAAAGGTAAAGTTTATTCAAATAATTATGTAACGACCTCAGCGAGTAAACATAAATATGCATGCTTTTTTTGCAAACAAGCCGACCATTCGGTATATCACTGTAATAAATTATTAAATCTAAGACCACAAGAAAGATACGAGCAAGTTAAACAAGCAAGGCTTTGTGCTAATTGTTTGAAGCCAGGGCATAATGTGTCCGAGTGTACATTTTCGTCATGTAAAAAATGTAGCAAAAAACATAACTCATTGTTACACTTTGAAGCAAGAAATGCTGCAATTGAGCAGAGTAAATCTGAAAACAATTCAGTTGATTTGGATGTTCCGATTAGTGAAAATAACGGGGCCTCAAATACTTTAATTAGTACGCATTCGACAACGCATAGTAAAAATTCACAAGTAATTTTGTCTACAGCATTAGTCAAGGTGCAAGATTCAAATGGCCAAGATGTTATGGTCAGGGCTTTACTAGATACGGGAGCGCAAAGCAATTTCTGCACGGATAGTCTATGCAAAAAACTTAAGTTAACTAGACAAAGAGTGCGCCATGCAGTCAGTGGCGTAGGTAAAAATATTTTAAACATAGAACATTCCGTAAATATGGAAATAAAATCGCAATATAATTCTTTCAAGACAAAATTGTCATTTTTAGTAATAAACTCGATAACAGAAAAATTACCAGTGACATCTTTTGATATAAATGACCTGAATATACCAGATGATATTCTTTTAGCCGATCCTAATTTCGGTAGTAGTGCAAATGTTGACATGTTACTAGGTAGTCAAATATTTTGGCATTTATTAAAGCAAGGTCAGCTCGCCTTAACAAATAGGCCACTTACGTTACAAGAAACTGTGCTAGGATGGGTTGCGGGTGGAAACCTTACCACAAATTTAAGAAAAAATGAATCTATTTCGTGTCTAGCAGTGACAAACAAAACATTAAGTGATCAATTACAGAAATTCTGGTTAATTGAAAATCAAAATGAAAGCAAATATTCACAAGGATCATATTCGAATGAAAGTGAGCTATTCTGTGAAAATCATTTTATTAAAAATCATACTCGCGATAGTCAAGGTAGATTCACGGTACGTATTCCGTTCAAAGACAATAAAATGTTACTAGGTGAATCACGTGAAAGCGCACTTCAAAGATTTCAAGGGTTAGAAAGACGGTTAAGTAAAGACAAGTCCTTAAAACTGGAATATCAAAAATTTATGTCCGAATACAATAAATTAGGTCATATGAAAGAAATCTCGGAAGAAAAGGACAATGAAATAAATTATTATATACCACATCATGCGGTAATAAAAGAAGGTAGCCTTACTACGCGTACACGGGTAGTTTTTGATGCGTCGATGCGGAGTAGTAGCGGACTCTCTTTAAACGATGTGCAGTATAGTGGTCCTAATATACAGAATGATTTAGTTAATATTCTTTTAAGATTTCGTACCCATAAATACGTATTTACAGGAGACGTGTCAAAAATGTATAGACAAATTGACGTGGCTGAAGAAGATCGTCATTGTCAAAGAATATTCTGGCGGTCCGAACCGTCGGATGAATTAAAATGTTACGAACTAGGTACGGTAAGTTACGGGACAGCCTCTGCAGCATTTCTAGCCATTAGATGTTTACATCAATTAGCCAATGAAAATATAACCAGTTACCCTGAAGCATGTCATATCATAAAAAATGACTTTTACATGGATGACGTTCTGTCGGGTGCTGACAATATTGCAGAAATAATTAAATTGCAGCGTGATATTCAAAATATATTAGCTGGCGGTTGCTTTGAAATGCGCAAGTGGCTCTGTAACGATTCAACTATTTTAGATAAATTTCAAGTTAATGAAAATTTAGACGCAAATATTTTGCATATAGGCGCTGATGAAAATAATAAAACCTTAGGCGTTTATTGGAATGCAAGTAATGACAGCATGCATTACTGTATAAGTATCAACAATTACGTGAATATAACTAAGCGTACAATTTTGTCAATTATTAGTCAGATTTTCGACCCCCTAGGTCTAATAAGTCCAGTTATTGTCGTAGCAAAGTTATTGATGCAAAATTTATGGCAATCAAATATTAATTGGGACGACGAGGTACCAAATGATATTAAGGAAAAATGGGTTCAATTTGTAGACGAGATAAAGTATTTAAATAAATTGAGTATTCCTAGATATATATTAGCAAATAATTTCGTCCGCATAGAACTTATCGGTTTTTGCGATGCGTCGACAGTAGCGTACGGAGCTTCATTATTTGCAAGGTGTCAATTAGCAAACGG
The DNA here is from genome assembly GCA_964058915.1 of Tetropium fuscum. NCBI lineage: Eukaryota > Metazoa > Arthropoda > Insecta > Coleoptera > Cerambycidae > Tetropium > Tetropium fuscum. The sequence goes on along the minus strand of CAXKVY010001155.1, from coordinate 896,938 downwards.
TGAATTTTGTTGCAATTTAATTTGTGCTAAATCGCGTGTTGCGCCTATTAAATTCACTACATTACCGAGGCTAGAGCTCAGTGGCGCACTTCTATTAGCTCAATTATTTAGGAGAATTTCGGAAACAATTAATTTAAAATTTGATAAATACTATTTGTTTACCGACTCTGCAATTACATTACATTGGATAAGAGGATGTCCTTCGCGGTGGAAATTATTCGTAGCTAATCGAGTGAGTCAAATACAAGAAGTGACCAATATAAGCGATTGGTATCATTGTAGTTCAAAGGATAACCCATCAGATTTAATTTCTCGTGGTTGCAGTGTTAATACCTTATTAAATTCGAGTCTTTGGTTTAATGGTCCTGAATGGCTATTACAAGATATTTCAAAATGGCCACGAGACCAAATAAATTTAAATTTAAACAATATTCCGGAAGAACGCACTACTGTTAATATAACAGTTGAATATGACAAACCATTTCTTTTCCATTTATTTTCTAGTTTAAGCAAACTACAACGTGTAGTCGCGTACATTGTAAGATTTAGTAGTAATTGTAAATCTCCGTACAAAAAATTCACGGGTGAACTTTCGGTTAAAGAGTTACAAAATGCTTTAAATATACTTATACGTCTTAGCCAGCGTGAGTCTTTTATAAAGGAGCATGACAAATTGTCAAAAAATTTGCCTATCAATCCTACAAGTAACGTATTAGGATTAAATCCTTTTTTGGATAATAATCAAATAATGAGAGTAGGTGGTAGATTGCAAAATGCGAAATTTAGTTATGATAAAACTCATCCAATTTTATTATCTCATACTCACAAGTTAACTTACTTAATTTTAGAAAGAGAACATGCACGATTAATGCATTGCGGTGCTCAGCAATTATTAGCGTCAGTTCGCGAACAGTATTGGCCTACTGCTGGTCGAAATTTATGTAAGAAAATTATACATAAATGCGTAATTTGCTTCAAGGCTAAACCTGTAACAAAGGATTACCTTATGGGCCAGTTGCCCTCTGTACGGGTTACACAAGCTTATCCGTTTATGAATACTGGAGTAGATTTTTCAGGCCCTCACATGATTAAGGATAGAGTCACTAGAGGTGCTCATAAGGTTGTTAAGGCCTACGTTTGTATTTTTATATGTTTAGTGACTAAGGCTATTCATTTAGAATTGGTGGGAGATTTAAGTGCGGAAGCATTTCTTGCTTGCTTTAGAAGATTTGTTGCTAGAAGAGGCAGACCTCTACGTATGTATTCTGACAATGGTACAAATTTTGTTGGAACTCGATCTAAATTGCAAGAAATATCTAACTTTCTCAAGTCACAAACTGATATTATCCAAAGGGACTTAGCTTCAGAAAATATCAATTGGCACTTTATTCCTCCAAGGTCACCAAACTTTGGCGGCTTATGGGAGGCCGGTGTGAAGAGTTTTAAATTTCACCTTAAACGTGTTTTAGGTAACTATTTATTAACTTACGAATCATTTTATACAATATTGGTACAGATAGAGTCGATATTAAATTCCAGACCTTTATCTCCTTTATCTACTGATCCTAACGATTTCAATCCTTTGACTCCGGCACACTTACTAATAGGAAGATCGCTAACTTCTTTACCTGATATTGACGTCACGCAAGTACCAGAAAATAGGCTCAAGATGCATTCACGAATTCAACAAATTATTCAGAATTACTGGGCCAGATGGCATTTAGAATATATTTCCGAGTTGCAGTCCAGAACGAAATGGAAGACAAATTATCTACAGCTTCTGCGTCCAGGGGTCCTGGTCATCATGAAGGAAGACAACTTACCTCCTTGTTATTGGAAGCTAGGGAGAGTGACAGAAGTGCACGCAGGTAGTGACGGCATTGTTCGTGTTGCTAGTGTTAAGGTCAATAATGGTGTTTTAAAACGTAGTGCTTCTAAACTATGTGTTTTACCAATCTATGACTAAATTTAACGGACAATTATTTGTTCTTAAATTAAAACTCAATATCATATGTTTCTTTATGTACAATTGTTTACTTTATTAATAATGTTTTTTAGTTAAATTGTTTTCCAATTATGAATAACATCATACATGTATTTATTTTGTGAGTTGAAATTTATATTTCAAGGCGCCCGGTATGTTCAGTCCAGTTTACCAGCGCCACGCACACTCGAGTGCGCATGCCCAGAAAAGGGGCAATGGGGCTGCTTCGCGCCCTCAGTATGTTTTTTCTTGTCTTATCTGAGAGTATGCTAAGTTAAGTTAAGAAGTCGACATGTAGACATGTAGTAAGTCGTATCTTGAGTTCTCTGTTACTCAAATAATGTATACCCTTAAAGTGTGTATTTGGCTAGTAAAGCTGTTAAGTTTAGCATGGTGTAATTTAATTTAATACAGTCCACACCCAATTAAGATTAGTGTAAGGAAGAGAGTAATAAGGTTTTACTCATCTGAAGCATTATATCAACAATGAATAAAAATATAATTATTGTTTACGACATACTGTTTTTCAGTCGATTTGTCACCATCTGACGGTATTTGTTTTTAAAGATAACCTCATGTTTTACGAGAAAATGGCATCTTTTATCAGAATGCCTGAACCCATAAGTTGCTTCTCGTTTCTTTTAGTTAATTGTCGTGGTGACGCTTGGTGTAGAAGTAAGTTCGTACTTTGTAGAACATGGAAAGACATCATTTAGACCGCGGGACACAGTGGCGTGCAATTGGTATGCTTCAGGGTGGTGCTACACAAAGAACTGTAGCTGAAGCTCTTAACACCTCTAAAAGTGTTGTTAATCGGTTGTGGCTAAGATATCAACAATTCGATGATGTTTGTGAACGTCATACGGAGCGTAGAAGGGCAACTAATGCAATTCAGGATCGCTTTTTACGACTTCAGGCTCTGAGATACCGTAATATAACCGCTTCCGAGCTGTGTAATCAATTGAATAACACTCATAACATCGTAGTGAGTGGCCAAACTGTGCGTAACATGAGTCCATGACTCCATGAGTGCGGACTTAATGCTCGGCGGCTATTGAGGGTGCCAAAAAGCTACTCGCGAGGGATCGCGCAAAAAGGTTACAATGGGCGTAAGAACACGCCATGTGGCAACGTCAAGAGTGGACTCCAGTTCTTTTCTCTGACGAATCTCGCTTTGGTTTGGCACCGGATATCAGAAGATTAAGAGCCTGTAGACGCTCTGGTAATGTAGAACGGCTGGCTAATGCTCAGGAGGTAACCAGCCATCAAGGGGGAACAGATATGGTATGGGGGGGAATTAGCCTAGGTGGAAGAATGCGGCTTGTTTCTCTGAATGGCTTCTTAAATGCGGTTGATTATCGGGATACTATTCTTACACCTGTTGTGCTTCCATATGGGGCAGAAATTGGAAATGATTTTACGGCCTGCACAGTCACCCGACCTGAATGCTATAGAACACGTTTGGGACATGCTATGTAGACGCCTTTTACACCAGAATGTGGTGTTTCAGAACCGGAATAATCTTACTGAGTGTCTTATACAGGAGTGGAACGACATACCTCTGGAATCTGGAATCTGAAATATGTCCGGAGTGCGGATCGAGATCCGCTGCACTTAGGCCCCATTGGGCCCCTTATGCTTCCTCCGTGAGGGAAATGTCTCCCTAGGTCATCGACCAGCCCAATGTTGTACAAAAGGTGATGATGTTGCCCAGGGGCATTTCCCTCAACGTGGCCATAGAAGGCCAACGTTCCCCCAATATGGATTCTCTGGTCGATGACACGGCGGGACATTCGCAAAGTACATGCTCGATCGTTTCATCTTCTTGTTCACATCCTCTGCAGATGGGGGTGTCACTTTGTCTCATGTTATAGAGGTGTTTCCTTACCCGGCAGTGTCCGGTTAGGATTCCTGTAACAAATCGCAGTTTACCCCTGGACATTGCCAGATAGTTCCTCGCCGTCTCTTCGCTGGGATATCTCAAGAGATTTCTGGCCAGCTGACAGCTACTTGTTTAATCCCATAACGTCTTAAATTTTATGTGGGTGTTTTCCTTTATTTATTGAAGTTTCGCTGCAACTGGTAGCGTACTTGAAGTACCAGGCCCAAGGATACTCAGGTTGGTTGCCTTCTTGGCCAGTTTGTCAGCTTCTATATTGCCGTTGCATTGTGAGTGTCCTTTGACCCAGCACAGGCAGATGTTATTCATCTGACATGCTCTCACAAGTGCTTGGTGACATTCCCATGTTGATCCATTAGTTATTTTATAATTTTTCAGGGCCAGTAGTGATTGTATACTATCTGTGCAGATTCTTATTGTCTTGCCCGTTATTTCTCCGCGAGCAATCTCTTGTGCGGCTATGGTTATACCAGCGAGTTCTGTTTGTACTACACTGGCATTTTTATCCATAGTCCAGCTGCATCGGAGTCGCAGATTCCTGGAATATATACAACAGCCTGCTCCATCCTTTTTCTTTGATCCGTCCGTGAAGACATAGTTTACACCTTCAACGCCGGCCTCGTCTTCACCAGTAGTATGTATGGTGTAAGGTTTATCAAAGACAAGCCGAGGCGGAATACCATCTGCACATGCCTGTAAAAGGGGTATCTTTCTGACAGCCTCAGTCCACAGGCGGCTTCTGGTTTGGCCACAGCTTGCGTTTGGTAGTATGCCAACGGATTTGAGGCGAGTCATGGTAGTCAGAGCCACTTCTTCTAGATGTAGGTCTAGTGGTGGAAGACACAGCATTATCTCCATTGCTCTCGTTGGTGTTGTTCGCATGGCTCCGGTTATGCTCAAACGACATACCTCAGGAAGACATAGATAATTTAATTTTAAGCATGCCACGTAGATGCAGAGCGGTGATTATTAGTCGCGGAGGTCACACTTTGTATTAACTATTCGTTCTGTCATTCTTTAGCAAAGTAACTTTTTTTATTTTTTTTCCTTGTCTCAAGTTGCAGTTGTTTGTAAATTTTTCTTGACTAAAACTGTTTAAAACCATAACACTAATTTATTTTTATTAGTTACTATCTACTAGTTTCATCTAAAATGTATTTATCCTCACAAAATGTGTTGTCCCCTAGATTCTTTTGATGTGTGTACAACAATTTGTATGTGTGTACATTTGATGTGTGTATAATAAATTCGAATAAGTAACAACTTAAAAAATATATCTTTTAACGTAAGAATAAAACAAGACAGGTGCACACTATACACAATGTAGGTATGAAAATATGACCAAATATAAACACTAATAGGTTGGAAAATAAATAATTTATTCACTGTCACTATCACTACTGTCACTATTTTTGATTAGCGTTTGTTGCTCTTCCAAGTTCGATGTATTCTTCTTCAATTTTTTTTTACGTGCTCTACCCAGTTATTCCATTTATCCGATGACACTTTCTCTACCTCCGATTTTATTATTCCGACACCCGATTATTTATAACTTTGGGGAACTTATTGTTTCGTCGAATTCCTTGTTTTAGTTGACTCCATACTAATTCCATTGGATTGAAGATCCAAAAATACGGAGGTAATCCTAGAACAGTGTGTCATGAACTTTAGCCATTTCATCTGCGACATATTTTTTCGAAAAATTATTTTTCTTGGCGATATCCAAAAGTTGAGCCGTAAATTTTTTGTTATATTCTAAATTGTGTGACATTAAAAATTCTTGTATGTCTTTTTCTTCGTGCTTGTATTCGGAATCTTCTCTAAAAGTCTTGAGTGGTACGGGGCGTTATCCATGACTATAACGCTATTCTTTTCTACATTCGGTAGTAAATTATTCTTAAACCACTACTCAAAAAATTAGTAAATTCATATTTTTGTGGTAGTCCACGCATTAATCCTCCAATTTTATTCCACCGAGGAGATTTAGGCAATTAGGAACCCATCCATTATTAGTACCACAATGTAGAATTAATAATCGTTTTCCTCTATTTGGAGGCATCTACTTTGCATCTGTCGCAGTCATCTGTCCAGCTTCTCTATCATGTGTGTCGTACCAAGTTTCGTCCAAGTAATAATATAAATCGGTCGTTGTTCTTTTCTAAATTTGGTTATGCTTTCCAAATATTCCAAGCGCCACAAAACAATTCTACGACTTTCCATTATCGTCGCCCTTTTATTGATGATTTTAAATGTAAATCCTATTTTTCTAAGCCATCGCCTTAACGTTTGTTTGCTAATTTGCAACCGACCGCTCGAAGTCAATTCCAATAGTAACGAATCGACAGTAGAGTACAGTGATATCGGTAAATTTTAACATTGGAAATGTTTATGTTTTTATATGGGGGCCAAGTTAGAAGTTTTCGTTCAAGGTATTTGATATCTTCATAATCATAATTTTCAGAAATTTAATAATTCGAGTGTAAACGAATGCCCAACGATAATTAAAATAAAAGAACAAGTGTCGGCTACAAATGTAAATTCTAAACTAGCTAACAAAACCTCTACATATTAGTCCTTTCATAGGGCCGTCCAAGCAGCCCATAAATACTTTACATAGTTATCGAAACTATCTCGCCCTGAAGGCAATTAAATACGTCTACCGCAATCTCGATAACATAAACAATAAACCTATCGCTCAGCCGGAACGGTCCTATCCTAAAAAACACTCGACACAGGGCGTTAGCGTTTACACGAGATATATAATCGAATTTATTTAGGATGAACTTATAGAAATTCGTCAAAAATTACAAAATCTTAAAATTCGGTAAGAGTAAAGTTTGTACTTTTTGATCATCACGTATAAAATTTTACATTGTCGAGAAAATGATATTGTTTATAAAAGTTTTTAATTGCCCAAAAAATAGTAATAACATCGACAAAAATCATATTTTTTATACGGGGTGGTCACAAATTATAAAATCTCAAAAAATGTTTCGGGAAAACTCTTTTATTTATAAAAGTTGTTCCTTGCCTAAAGTAATGTCGAAAAAAATTATGTTTATTATACGGAGTGGTCAAAAATTACAAAATCTCAAAAAATTTTTAGTTTTCGAGAAAACGCTATTATTTTTAAAAGTTTTTGCTCGCCTAAAGAAATGTCGACAAAAATTATGTTTATTATACGGGGTGGTAAAAAAATACAAAATCTTAAAATTTGGTAAGAGTAAAGTTTGTAGTTTTTGATCACCACGTATAAAACGAATAGTATTTTACAACTCAAATAGATATAATACCGCTAATTTTGATTTTAAGCTAGCTAGTGTCAAACAGGTTAATACAATACTACATAGTTTAAAGTCAAATGGTCGGAGTAGTGATGCAATTAGTGCATATATGCTACAATATTGTAGTCCATTTATAGATAAGTATGTAACACATATCATTAATTGTTGTATCGAACGTGGATATTTTCCCAACATATGGAAGGAGGGTATAGTTGTACCTTTACCAAAAATTATTAATCCACTTACAATTTCTGATTTGAGACCAGTTAGTATCTTGCCTTCAATATCCAAAATTTTAGAAAAAATAATGAATGAACAAATTCTCACATTTTTAAATGAAAATAATGTTTTATCTATTTTTCGATCTGGCTTCAGACAAGGTCATAGTACAGGATCGGCATTGGCACATATTACTGATGATATCATCACTGCGTGTGACAATCAAAAGGTAACAGCTATGGTACTACTAGACTACTCAAAAGCTTTTGACACAATAAATCATCTTTTATTATGTGCCAAATTAAAATATTACGGATTCAATGAAATTGGTGTAAATCTGGTGGAGTCTTATCTGACTGGTCGTACGCAGCGAGTCAAAATACACGATAAACTTTCCCAACCTTGCCATTTAGCTACTGGAGTCCCTCAGGGATCTATTTTGGGTCCTCTATTCTTTATTCTATATACAACTGATATTTTAAATTCAATTAACGTTAAAAAGCACGCGTATGCTGATGATACCCAGATTTATGAAAGTTTTTTAGTTGATGATGCTGTCACTGCTCAAAATGTAATTAATGAAAACCTGGAACGTGTGTTACAAATGTCCCTCAGTCACAACTTGACGTTAAATCCGAATAAATGTTGCGTTTTAATTTTGGGAAATAAAAGGAAAGTAGATTACGTAAAAAATAAATTAGAGGTAAAAATTAATAACGAAATTTTGAGAATTCAATCTTCTGCAAAAAACTTAGGTGTATTATTCGACTCACATTTACAATTTTCATCACATGTAAATAAACTTATTCAGAGATCTTATTACACATTAAAATTGTTATATAGTAATAGGCATATTTTAAATTTTAAGCTTAAAAAAATATTAGTTGATTCTCTTGTGTTATCAGTTTTGAACTATTGCGATTTTGTGTACGGTCCATGTTTATATTCTGCTGATAGAAGTAGACTTCAAAAAATACAAAATGCATGCTGTAGATTTTTATATAACTTGCGAAAATATGACCATGTTTCCCAAAAATTAAGAGAAACTAAATGGCTTTCTATGGAGAATCGCAGGAAATTACATTTATTACGCTTCACACATTCTATATTAAAATCAGGTAGTCCTAGTTACCTTAAAGTTAAATTAATTTTTAGGAGGACACTGCACTCAGTTAACGTAAGATTTAAAGATTTATTAAATACTCCTAAATATAAAACAACCACATTTCGTAAAAGCTTTACCTATAACGCCGTTAATATATACAATAGTTTACCATCGCATTGCGAATATTGAAAAACATGAAAAAATCTAAGCGTTCGTTTAAAAGTCATAAAGAAAATTCGAGAAAAAAAATATAATAACGACATTACACTGTCAGAGAAACAACGGCCAATATCTCTAAAACTGTCGTAGTTAGAGCAAAATTACAAGAGATCAAAATTGTTACTAAGGGGCCGTTATTTTAGAAATATGTATCAGATAATGTCAGTGGCGTACGAAAAAAAAGTTCCATTATGCAGAATATCCGAAGTACCCGAAAAAAGTAACATCCACTATAGTATTTTCGACAGGAACAATACAACATGTTGATCCTATGCAGGTTAAGATATGTGTAAAATATTTAGTGAATATATCATTCCGTTCAGAAAATATTACACATTAATGTAAAAAAAAATGAAACTTTAACACCTTGTATCTTCCTTAGGAAGCTAGATCGGCCATATCTTTATAGGCACTTTTCTTTTTAAAAACGTGCGTTCTATCCCCTGTTAAAGTTTGTCTACAAAAAACTGACTCACCCTGTATATAATATGTTCAAATAGAACAAATATAAATAGTAGACTAGGTTAGTGTATTCTAAGAATGAGTTCCGTCAAAAACTAATGTCATAAAACGTCACTGCAAATGTTGGAGTATTAATATTTTAAATTCAAGTATGGATGATCAATGAAATAAATCGTATACTGCTCTGAAGATCCTGAAGAAAGGTGAAAGAACTTGTACAACTTCTAAGTGGTTCGTTTTCGTGTGTATAGTGGTTCATTTCCGTATGTGTGTCCAGATATAGCACTGGTAAGTGTGTTTTCCTTCTTATTCGTCTATTTGCTTATTATTATGTATATATATAAATTATGTATATATATATAAATATATAATATATAATGACTCTCACCACATTAATTAAAGATATAGCTGTGAGTAATGGTTATCCTAGAGATATAGTTGAAAAACTAATTAGGAAGCGTAAATTTAAGGACACACTTCGTAATTCTACGACCTTTCAAAAGGATATAGAGACTCCAAAATATGTATCCATCCAGTAGGAACCCCGGTTTACTCGTGGTTTGAGTAAGGTCTACAAAAACGTGGGTATAACAGCGATTCATTCGTCGAGTAATAAATTACAACAATTTTTAGACAATCCAAAGGATAAAATTGTTCCAAATGAAAGGTCTGGGATTTACGAAATTAGTTGTAATGATTGTGATCGAAAATATGTTGGACAAACGAGACGATCAATTAACACCAGATTTAAATAGCATATGGCTCATCTAAAATATGGAAGAACAGATAAGTCTAGTGCTGCACAACATGCTTTTGACAACAATCATAGAATACATATTAGTAATTTAAAATTAGTTAGAAATGTGACCAATAATAGACAGTTGGATGCATTTGAGAGCATAGAAATTGTAAAATGTAAAAGTAGTATGAATAGCGACAAGGGACCTATACCGTATAGCCCGCTTTACGCGTTGCTTAGCAACTAATCATTGAAGCGTGACTAATGATTTCACCATAAATAGTATCAATAGGGTAGATGTTTAGTTTTTAATCGTCTCCGGATGATGCCAACTTTGTCGACGAAACGCGCGTCGAGCGAAGTGAAAGTGTTTTGGTGTTTGTGGAAACTACTCCGACTGTTATAGTTACATCAAAGGTTCCAGCCCTATCCAGTTGCACTTGCCCCAGAGTGTTGCAAACTTTATACAAAAATCCAATGTAATTGGTACACCTTGTATATGGTCAAAATTTAAAATTGAGTTAAAATTCAGTAACACATCTGCATTCCGCACGAAGAAACCTACAATTTAAAAAAAAAATATGTAAATCGAACCTATAGTCAGGAAAATATTTTCAAAAGAATTTTTGGTAAATTTTAGATGGATCGAATTTCGTGCCACTGAGTGTATATGGTACACGCTGTAGACTGAAAAACAATTTGAAAGTGTGGCTCGTTATAGACAAAACTACTTCTCAGAATGTTTTGCCTTAATCCCTATTGGTCTAGTAGCTACGGTCCGAGCGGAGATAGGTGGGCCATCCTGTACGTGTAGGATTTATTTATAAAGAACAGACCCTGTGAAGTCAGACCGCGCAATCTTCTGTCTACTGTTGATCCATACAAAAGTCCTTTCAGCGTCAAGACTGGGGCTCTCACGGCAGGATCAGAGCGACCTGTGGCTGTAGACGTATTAAGGATGTCCCGTGGCATTGTCATCTTTCATACGTTTAATCAGACTCTAGCTAGCGGAAATTGAATTTTCTTGTTTGTACTTTCAATAACACACATTTGATTTGACTGTAACATGCGCTTTTCTGCAGTTTTATATATCTTCCGTTTGCTCATACTACATAATGATAGTAAAAAATAAATAGTTGTAAATAATTTTAATGGCACAGCCTTGAAACCTTTCGATTAGGTCGACCAACAAGTCAATCTGAGCATTTATGTCGCAGTTCTGATATGATATAAGTCTGCGTCATATTTATGGAAACATTTTTTATATATTTTTCCAAAAAACGACTTCCGTCATGCAAAGACTGTTCTGCATGAATTATAATCAAAACACAGCCAGGAATATTAGGCAAATTATATTGGCTATACTACCAAAATGTCATTTGATATTTTCATTACCTTTAGGGTAAAATGTCTTCAAAATTTACCCTAAAGATAAGGAAAATGAAAATTGGAAAATTTGCTTATATCATTCATTCTATAGTATAACCATAGTTATACCTACTATAAAAGTGATACTAACTAGTTACGCAACCATCGCTAATGTTGTAGGATCGTTGATAGATGGCGTTGAAGAAAATGCGATGTAAATGGCAGTGGCGTAGCCACCCTTCCGCATTACCCTTTCTTTACTTGTGTTGCTCTTTTGTTTTAGTAGAACACCATCATTAATATTAAGTTGGCCTCGCTGTTCGTTGCAAAGGTGCTTCTTCTATCAAGTGTACAAGGCATGGAAATGACCCTCGAATTGATCAGATCAATATTTGAAAATGCATCAACACTTGTTGATTGTTGAATTGTTGAACCTAAGCCCATCTGGAAGTATACATATACACTGCGCAACTTATTTAACGCACAACCAAAAAGTTAACTCAAATTTGACGTTATGTATTTTCGACAATTTTTGTTCGTTTAGGTCGATTTTTTTTCAAATTGTAGGTTTTTCTCTTAGGACTATCACTGTCTTAGTTGTTTTGGTAAAACGAATGATTTTGATATTATACCAGGTGCTATAAAAATGTTATGTCTTTTTCCGAAATTTCAAAACGTCCTGTGGGCTATACAAGGTATTGCAAGTTATTGCAATTATAGCCAATTTAAAGCCTCATGTTTTTTCTACATTTTCTTTTTTTATTCATTTTATTTTACGCACCGACTTCCCTGGCTTAGGTATTTTTGGTAGACAATACAATCTAGGTACAGTAGGGTTAGACACACGTAACCCATTCTTAACAGGTGGAGTAATAAGGTTGTTACATGATTTGAGGACAGTTTTTATTTCAGTGGTCATTCTTGGTAAAGGGTTTCTAGTAAGTTCTTTATAAGGACCATTACTAATTAGGTTGTTTACCCGTTCATAATAGTCCTCTTTATCTAAAATAACAACCTTATTACCTTTATCAGCTTTTAAATAAAAACAGTCTTTTTCGCGCAATCTTTTGATAGTCTTTCTAGGATTCTTTGAGCATGACTTTGTATTTTCTACGTTATTCATTATGTTTTTCGAAATTTGGTTCCTGCAAGCCACTCTGACGAGACCCTTGGATGAATCAGGCAGATATTGAATTGAACTTTCAATCCCTGCCACGACATCATCCAAAATCTTATCAGAAGGGGCTACAGCAAAGTTTAAACCCTTGTTTAGAAGGTCAAGTTCTTCTTTATCAAAAGAGTGTGACGAGTGATTTTCCACAATGTTAACGACCTTCCGAGGAACATTTTTTGGTACATTAGTAGTCAATTTTTTAAATTTTTTATTTTGTGAAGACATTTTTTTGATAAATTTCGCGTTGATTGATAAAAACATGTTCCTCTGAAATTCGCACCATTGTTCATAATCTAAATTATTTAACTTAAAAGTAAGCTTCTTGTAAAGATCATATGCTTGTATTTCAAGCATACTCCGTTTACTGTACATATAATTGATTTCTAAATCCAGCCATTTTTGTTTTGCAAATAAAGCAACCTTATTTGAAATATTCGAACAATTTGGAATTTTAACTTGAATGAAACTCGGAAAACAGAATGACGTTTACAGGATTATAGAAACCAAATATCAGAACCTAATTATCATCATCCGGAGACGCGAAACGCGCGTCGAGCGAAGTGAGTGTTTTGGTGTTTGTGGAAACTACTCCGAGTGTTATATTTTGATTTATTCAAGTAGCATCTATATTAAAAGAACAAAATTCCTCATAAAGTGAAATCCTCATTGGTATATTATAAAAGTGTACGTTAAATATTAGAAAAATGCGTGAACGTTTGGTATATTATGGCGCCTGTTAAGTAATCAAAACCTTACGGCGCCACTGGAGCAAGCCTATACAAAATGCATGCAAATAACAGGGAAGTAAAACGCAGCGGGTTCGTAAGTATTTCGCAAGGAACAGGTAAATACAAGAAGGCGCCACGGCGGGAGGCCTCGTCATGAGTCATCGTTACGACGCCGACCACAATGTCAGCCGACGCCGCGCTATTAAGGACGCCAGGTAAAGAGAAGGGACTCGAAAGCCTCAGGGGTTAAATAATTACTGTATTTTCATAACATTTTATCAATCGGCTGTTATTTCCAAGCTCTAATAGGAGGGTCATCTCTAGCTATCTTATTTTATTAACAGCTATTAAGTACGTACTGTGTAACAGAAAATTTGGCAAAAGAAAAGATAAATAATATAAAAATAAGATTTTTGTTCATTAAATGGCATTTAATTCTGATTCTGAACGGAAGTGAGCCCCATGATGGGGCATGTGTCATCCATGTTATGTTATGGATAATGTACATGTTCTATTATATGTTCTATGTTCTACACTGACGGACATAAAAAGTGGCGCACCTAGATTTTGTCCCAAATTTCATGTTCAGTAACTTTTAAACCAGCCTATCGATTTTGATAATTTTTTTTTGTTTGAAAGGGCGATTCTTGCGGATGACTATTTTGTAATTGGCTTTCCATAACAAATGTATTTTTTTATATGTAAGCCTTTAAAAACCGATTATGATTTTGACACGAAATTTGAATGTCGCTGTGGAGTGAAATTTTATTTGTATTGAATTCTTAGGTTGGTCACGGTGTTTACCATTCTTTTTTCAATATTCTCTTTTTTGAATCACCTCTCTAGCCCCTTCAGCAACGAAGATGCGACATTTTAGATGAAACGGTGTTATTACGTTTGATATTCAACAAGGAGGCCGTGGAGCTAAAAATGTCTAAAAAGTTCATCGTTTAAGAAATGTTTAGCGTTTTCGATTACGGACGCTGAAATAATTGTTACTTACAAGTACAAACAACATCAAAAAGAAATAACAAACAAAGAATTATTCGACATTTTAGTAAAACGACTGTAATTATTAATGATTAAAACAATAAACTTAAAAAATAACTGAACAACAAACTAACTAATAACGAGTATTTCCTCCTCTGGCTGCTATAACATCTTCCATACGCCTAGTCATGCTTTCAATCAAATTTGTGATAGTGATTTGAGGGATATTGTCCCATTCTTCTGTAAGAGCAATCCTCAATTCATTCAGATTCTCTGGGTTGCGTCTACTAACACGTCCCAATTCATCCCATAAATGTTCAATGGGATTCATATCAGGGCTTTTAGCGGGCCACGGCATACGATTAATTCCGACATCGTTTAAAAATTGTGTTATCATCACTGCTGTATGCGGTCGTGCATTATTTTGCATTAAGAGAAATTCTTCGCCAATGTAAGGTGCAAATGGGAAAACATGTTCATTCAAGATCTCTATGTATCTAACTGCATTTAGAGATTACCGTGATGGAAACACAAATAATTCTGTACGGGCATCGCTGTTAATTCCACCCCATACTATTAGTGAACCACCGCCAAAACTCTCCCTTTCACTGAACATACCATCCTCGTACCTTTCCCCACGCCTTCTCCAAACCCTCCGACGCCCGTCTACTGATCTCAACATGAATCTTGATTCGTCAGTGAATAAAACTTGAGACCATTGCAACTCATTCCAAACAAGATGAATTCGAGCAAAATCCAAACGAGCTATTCGATGTCGTCGAAGTAATCGCATTCCAATAGCAGGTCTTGTTCGATGTTCGATGTTCGATCTGACATAACTGTTCACACCTCGTGCGTTTCTTAAATTTCGGTTTGTGATCACAGCTGTTTGATAGGGATTCCTCGATATTTGCAGACCAATAAATCGATCGTCAATATTTTGCATAATCCTGGAACTACCCGAACCTGGACGTCTGCTGTATTGGCCCGTTTCTCGGTAGCGCTGGATCGCTCTTCGGACAGTTGTTTCTGGTAGACCAACAATAATCTTTGACTTCTTCCATCTTCTACCAAAGCCACAACTCTAGCTACTTGAATTGGACTAATTTGCACTGGCATTTTCTTTTAGAACGTTAAGTGAATTTTTTTTTTCACGAGAATTTCAACTGAATCTTTTGACGTTTCAGTGTTAACCGTTACCATAGCCTCCTTGTTAAATATCAAACTTAATAACACCGTTTCATCTAAAATGTCGCATTTTCGTTGCTGAAGGGGCTCTAGAGGTGATTCAAAAAGGATAATATTGAAAAATTAATGGTAAACACCGTGACCAACCTAAGAATTCAATAAAAATAAAATTTAACTCCACACGACATTTAAATTTCGTGTCAAAATCATAATTGGTTTTTAAAGGCTGTACATATTAAAAAATAAATTTTTTATGGATAGCCAATTACAAAATAGTCATCCGCAAGAATCGCCCTTTGAAACAAAAAAAAATATCAAAATCGATAGGCTGGTTTAAAAGTTATTGAACATCAAATTTGGGACAAAATCTAGGTGCGCCACTTTTTATGTCCGTCAGTGTATATATTGCTCATTAGCACGTGTTTACTTTGAACAAAATTTTCTGTTTTCGAGCAACAGCAGCGAGAACGCAAAGATCAATAATTATTATTGGCCCTTCATCCTTATCCATACCCCGATATTTATAGCTTGATGACATCGCGCAGTTATTGCTTGCAAAGTGTTGCTCTAATGACACACCTAGATAGTATGGGTTTTCTATAACCACTTAAATAGTTTCAGTCTATATTCTGTATATTATTTTCTGGACCCCCGCCGCCCGGCGCCCGTTCCAGGAACAAAATTCTAACGACCCCTCTCCCATAGGTACAAAATATTAAAATAGTGTTACATTTTTTCTACAGGGTGAGTCGGTTTCTTGTAGACAAACAGCGGCGTGAACAGAGGTGTTCAAGCTCAAATTAAAACAAAATATCCCAATGCTCATTTTATTCATTATTATGCCCATCAATTATAATAATAATAATAATAACAATAATAATATATTTATTTCCTGATATTTTTTATCCCTCATTTTCATAGAAGAAATAAATCCATTGGTAATCCATGGCTTTCTCTTCACATATTCTTTGACTCTAGTAATTCTGATGGAGTTATTAATATGTTCCTTAAACCTATCAACAAAGAATTTTGTGGAAATTTCAACGTCATTAGCTTATACCTGTTCATATACCTCTTTCTAGTTTTCATTTAAAAAAACCTCTAATGTTCTGTCTTATATATTGATATAAGATATATTGATCCATGTTACTAATAAATAAATGGTAAGACTACAAGAGTAAACAGTTCCATCAACGTGCAATGCATTTTTTTTATATAACAATTTTGCTTGTTTTCTTGTTGGGCCAGTAGCAAGTGTTTTCTTAAGATCTTCCTCTCTAATCTTTGCTGTGAAGATCGTCAGATATTGTTACATTTTTTCCTTTCAGCTTGTAACGATTTTGAATTATAGTTTTTTTTAAGTATGTGTGATACCAACTCTACTTTTATGGGGCAGCATTGCCACTTCCCTAGGCTATAAAAATTATTTATTTCTGATTTCTTAATTTCGACATCCGGTAACGATTTTATTTCGCTACAAATTAGATCCGCTGTTAGTTGCTTGTTTTCCACTTTTATACCAAATATAATTATATTGTTTCTTTTATTGCCTTTTTGTAAGGCCTCAATCTCTGCCTTAAGTAACAAATTTTCCTTCTCTAGTTGACAGACCCTGTTTCTGTTCTCTTCTATTTTTAGGGCTGATCTAGTCTCAGCGGCTTCTATTAAATATCCTAGTTCAGATCTAGTTTTAATTATTTCCTCTAATACGTCTTTTAATGTTACGGTAGTTTCAGATTGTGGCATTTTATTTAGCGAGACGTGTATGCGAACGCCGACGTGTATTAGTTTAATATGGTGCAGTGATTGTAGACAAAAAAGGTACAGATATCCTGATAAGCGGCTGAATTGGTATCCAAATATGCAAATATTTGGAATAACTGAGACGAATTGTAATTTATTTTGTACTTTGTGGGACGTAATATGCAATGTACAGTTTATGATAGTACTCACTTTTTATAAATGTAGGCATAGGGTGAAGAATCGTGAAAATGACGCTTATAATATGGTAGCTAAAGTTCATTCAATATGTATGTGTAGTTAACTGACCCCATATAAGATACCGCGCAGTTGCCACATGTAATTCTCAAATTTCTCAATATTCAATTAAACTATCATATTCCACAATACTATATAAATATTATATATATTATTTATGAATGTCATAAAAGAATTATTGTGCATCCAATAATATATTATAGCCCAAGATGTTAGCCATTTTTACATTTATTTTCGTCTACTTTAAATGATGGAAATTCCCTAAACATTTTTATAGTTAAACGCGGCAACGCCGCTCTACCGTAGACGGAATACTGGATAATCGAGCAGTGTATCTCTTTTTAACTTATTGGAATGACGCGCCGTCTGTGTTAGTTTGACAATCCCTATGGACTCCCGGAACGTTCGGACAGCGTTGGTTGAGATATTCGCGTATATATATATATATATATATATATATATATATATATATATATATATATATATATATATATATATATATATATATATATATATATATATATATATATATATATATATATATATATATATACGTCTTTCACACAAAGTCAGGCCAAAAATAGCAACTCGTATTAACAAACCTGAACCAGGGAAGCAATCCTGAACCACATATATGGCTCAGGATTGTTTTACCATCATATCTCACTTAATACATAGCGTACCGTAATAAAATAGTAGAGTTTTAAACTTCCCGCGTTACTAAATTGCAGTGACCCATTGGATATTATAAAATAGTTTTCTGTATAACTTTATTTAAATTTATATGACGGCTCAACTTGGTATGAATAGTATTTTACTAGTTCCCAGAACTGCTGTTTGAGGTCGCTGATGCGAAATATAAAATTACATTCCTCAATACACAAACCTGAGCCAGTAAATTTGGCATCATTGCATAATGTTGCTTAACTTTTATAGGGTTATGGTTAATAGTAAATAGTAAGCTGTGTAGTATCCACAGAAAACGTATGTTTAAGTCTTGGTGTAATATCTATGGTTTAAGTAAGATTCGCGGCAGAATGTAGAATCCATTTAGCAACGGTAACTGTACCTCGTTCTTGAAGTTTCTAACAAGTTTTTGTGGTTTAACGTGATTATTGTTACATTAATAGTTTAAATTGTGAAACAGTTGTTCAGAATGTCGAAAAGAACTAAGCAGATGCTATCAATGTGTCGTCAAATGAAAATTAGAATAGAATTGAACAATACGTGGGAAAAAATTTGGATGACATTGATGTACAGTTAACCCCAGTGATTGAGGAAGAAAATATATTAAATAGGATAAATTGTAATGAGGAACAAGACGAAGAAAAACAGCAGTTATGTGCTCAGCTAAAACCTGTAATGAAGGCTCGACGGCCCATAACTCGACATAATTGGACTGCAAATGAAAATTATTGCTGATTTTTTCTCTAACCATATTAAACAAAAACGAGCACCAAAACAAAAAGAAGTGGAAGAATTAATTACCATGTACCCTGAACTATTTCAAAATAAAAAAAAAAGGATAAAAAGGTATAAAGGCTGTAGTTTTTAACATGTACACAGGTAAAGTAAATGCAAATTTTTAAAACATGTACAGGGTAAGTCTCTTAAGATTGACACCCCCCTTATCTCACTTATCCTTTGCGGATTTAACTCATTCAAAAAAGGAGTAGACACGGCTTTTGATGAATTTTTATAATTTGAGAACAGATATTAAAATCTCGTAAAATATACAGGGTGGAAAATAGAACATGATTTTTTTAAATAGAACACCCTGTATATTTTTACACCAAAATAATGTCCTTAATTTTCTGAATCCAAAAATGTGTAATTGTTATATAATCACTCCACCTATTCGTGAGATATTACTAAAAACTTATCACATTACGGGTGTCAATTATAAAATAAGAACATCAAGATACCTCTGGAAATAATGCATATTTGCATTGTTTACAATGCATATTTGCATTGTTTATTTGTTGACAGATGTCATCCAGTTTTTTATGAGATAGTAGTTCACTCTCTTAGATATTAGCGTAAAAAATACGTAGTGTTCGTAAAGAAGCAAGTTATTTTGAAAATGGTATATTCATTGGAAGAGCGAAAAGAGTTACTTGAAATTTATATTCAGTGCAACAAGAATAAGTCTCTTGCTCGGAGGGAGTATGCTAGGTTATTTCGAGAAAGGCTACCTCCTTCCAAAAATAGTTTTAAAAACATTTATGCAAAGTTTAGGAATACCGAATCTCTGAGAGACAAGAAAAGGGAAAGGCGAAGAACAAAAACAGGAGAAGACACAGAACTCAACGCGTTATTATATTTTGCTGAAAATCCATGCAAATCATCCTATGCCGCAGCAATAGAATTGGATATATCACAAAGAAGTGTGATAAAAATATTACATCACCATAATTTTAAACCATATAGTATTTTGCCCGTTCAATATTTAGACGACAACAACCTTCAAGACAGGTTAACTTTCTGCAGAGACATACTTGATAGAATAGAAGAAGATGATGAGTTTCTAAGTCATGTCTTTTTGACTGACGAAAGCAGTTTTTCTACTGCGGGAATTTTTAACAGAAAAAATGCACATTACTGGGCAGCGGAAAATCCACATATTGTAAAAAAAATAAAAAAACAAGGATAGCAAACTGTAAACGTGTGGTGTGGCATCCACAAGGATGATATTGTAGGTCCTGTATTTATAAATGGGCCCTTAAATGCACAACGTTATGTGGATATTCTTCAACATCCAGTTGAAAATTATTTAGATAATATTAATTTAGTGGACAACAGATCTGTTATTTGGCAGCAAGATGGAGCACCACCAAACTCTGCAAGGAACGTCACCGAATACCTAAACAGAAAATATCCTATTTGGATAGGAAGGCACGGTGTTATACATAAAAGTCCGGACTTAACACCTATGGATTTTTTTCTCTGGGGGGTACGATAAAACAAGATATATACGAAACTGGGGTTTTTAATAATATGAATGAGTTAAAAGAATGCATACGTGTAAAAATTGAGGAATTAAACCAAAATGGTGATATATTTCAAAGGGTGAGAAGCAATTTTATAAAGCGATGCCAAATGTGTATTCAGAATGGTGGTGGTTACGTGGAAAATATTTTATTACGTTACGTGTAAATAAATAAAATTGTGTTACTCTATTGTGTTACTGTATTAATATTGACTTTTATTTGTTTTTATTAGGCTTATGTTGTTTATTGTTATTACTCGTTACTGTTATTGTCACCTATATATTATTTCTTTATTATCTCAATAAATGGCATTTGTTCCAGAGGTATCTTGATATGTTTTTTGTTTTATAATTGACACCCGTAATGTGATAAGTTTTTAGTAATATCTCACGAACAGGTGGAGTGATTATATAACAATTAGATATTTTTTTATTCAGAAAATTAAGGACATTATTTTGGTATAAAAATATATGGGGTGTTCCATTTAAAAAAATCATGTTTTATTTTCCACCCTGTATATATTACGAGATTTTTAATATCCGTAATATAATATCCTCAGATTATAAAAATTCATCAAAAACCACGTCCCCTCCTTTTTTGAATGAGTTAAATCAGCAAAGGATAAGTGAGATAAGGGGGGTGTCAATCTTAAGAGACTTACCCTGTATGTATTTTTACTAGCATTAGTTATATATTATGCAAAATATTTTGTATCTATCCAGAAATAAATGTTTGTTTAAAATGTCCCGTGTGTCCCTTTTATACTTTCCATTCTTTGTATCTTTCAAAGCAGACATAATTATATAATATATAAATAATAACCAATAAAAAATATAATATATTTATTGAAATTTCATAATACATTCATATTTAATGTAGAGATGGTAGAGAAATATCTATGTTTAGTAATCAAGTCGGAAAAAATGCTTACGCAGACTAAACCAGAAGAGATGGGTACATAAAATTAATTATAAATTGTTTTAAATAATAAATTAATTACATAATAATTGTAAGCAGGTATTAAAAATTCCTACAAAAAAATTCGCGTTAGCATATTTTATTTTTTAAGGATAACTATTTTTTATCTTTTTTGTCATTTGAGAGGATATTTTGACCGACATAGTATTAATCCTTATCTAATATTAATTACTTCGGACATTTAATTAATCACATTAAAATTAAAATCCTAGACGAAAATTATTATGGTTCACTTGCGTAGAATATCACAAAGGACCCCGAACCAAATACATGGGAAAATGGGTCTAGGTGAAATTCTTTTTAACCGGGCGGAAACGATCACTTTTTTGATGCTGAAAAAAGTTTCAAATGCAACTTGGATCTGAAAATCCCGGGGTAAAAAATTACAAGCCAAAATAGTTTATATATCTATGGATATAGGTATATAACTATAGGGTCCGCCAATAAGCGCGCTCGATCTTTAAAATGAAATAAAGCAAGTTGTGTGAGAGGTATAAATGAAATTTATTTTTTGTTTGAAAGAGTATTCGAAGGCATTATGTATGGAAAATAATATCGGTCAAATGTCCACCTCGGCTTCGCTGGGTGGCGCGCATACGAGAAGTCCAATTTTCAATGACTCTGGCGCACAAATCGGGCTGTATTTCATCGATGGCGTGGCGTATGTTGACTTTGAGGGCATCAGTGTTTTGTGGTTGGTTTGCGTAGACCTGTGATTTAAGAAAACCCCACAAGAAATAGTCTAGTGGGGTTAAATCGCACGATCTCGGTGGCCAGTTGATGTCGCCTTCGCGCGAGATAACCATTCCTCCGAAGCGCTCGTGCAGAAGATCCATTGTGGCGCGCGCTGTGTGGCTCGTAGCGCCGTCCTGCTGAAACCACATATCCTCGACATCCATATTGTCGATTTCATGCCAGAAAAAGTTCGTTATCATGGATCTGTATCGTTCGCCGTTTACCGTGATGGACACACCATCGTCGTTCTCGAAGAAATACGGCCCGATGATGCCTCCGGCCCAAAATCCACACCAGACAGTTACCTTTGCTGGGTGCATTGCGACCTGGTGGACCTCCTGTGGATTGTTCTCGGCCCAATAACGGCAATTCTGCTTGTTGACATTCCCATTTAACCAAAAATGTGCCTCATCGCTGAAGATGATTTTGCGACCAAAATCGGGGTCGACTTCCAACTATATATATATATATATATATATATATATATATATATATATATATATATATATATATATATTCCAACAATATATATATATATATATATATATATATATATATATATATATATATATATATATATATATATATATATATATATATATATATATATATCTATATATATATATATATATATATATATATATATATATATATATATATATATATATATATATATATATATATATATATATATATATATATATATATATATATATATATATATATATATATATATATATATATATATATATATATATATATATATATATATATATATATATATATATATATATATATATATATATATATATATATATATATATATATATATATATATATATAGGTGAAAATTGGATTTTTTTCGAGAATTTTCGAAGAAACAATTAATACATACAACCAACAAATGATTTTAGTTTTGACTAAGCAAGCAATTTCTGTATCACTCCCTCTTTGAATGCTTCAGAACTCTATTGTATATATAATTCAATATTTTCCCGCATATAGTTGGAAAAAGTAGTTGTTTTTGAATAGGTTCAACAAGATTTTATGCATTTTAAAGTTTAACATCTTCTGGATAACTGTATGCCTAATGCTTTTATATATAATATGTTCAAATAGAACAAATATAAATAGTAGACTAGGTTTGTGTATTCTAAGAATGAGTTCCGTCAAAAACTAATGTCATAAAACGTCACTGCAAGTGTTGGTGTATTGGTAATTTAAATTCAAGTATGAATGATCAATGAAATAAATCGTATACTGCTCTGAAGATCCTCAAGAAAGGTGAAAGAACTTGTACAACTTCTAAGTGGTTCGTTTTCATATGCATAGTGATTCATTTCCGTATGTGTGTCCAGATATAGTACTGGTAAGTGTGTTTTCTTTCTTATTCGTCTAGTTGCTTATTTCTATGTAATGAAATGCTACAAACCCAAGATTACTTTTCACAAAATAAATATGAATAGCAAAGAATTTCAAAGCTAATATATATATATATATATATATATATATATATATATATATATATATATATATATATATATATATATATATATATATATATATATATATATATATATATATATATATATATATAGAGCACATGACGAGATCATTTTGGTTTGTTTTATACACATGGTGAGATCCGTTTTGCAAGATGAGATCCGAATTAGGACCTCGTCTTGTTTCTGCTAGTATTTAAGCACCATTGTTATTGATTAGGTCAGTAAATATCATTTTGAAATTTTTGATCTGATCTCATTTGTCTCTAATACATCATAACTTATACTTGAGTAGTTCAACAAAACCCTGAATAGGGGGCGTTCGTCATCATTTTATACAGTACATATATTAAGAGAGGATGAGATCCCTCGAAGTGGCAACATTGATCATTGCAGTCCTCCTGTGAGAGGGACCTTGACCGAGCATAAAGTATAGGTAGGTATTAAATTACAATACAAACATTGTTAACTCTTGATATTTGCGGTAAATTTTTTAAGACGTTCTGTATATGATATGATCACTGGTTTTGCTAATATGAAGTAGAATTAGTTTAACTTATGAGTGAATTAATATTTAAATACACATGTTTAGGTACTATAATAAAATATTTCTTTTGCTTTTTTAAGAGCCGTATATTAGTGTATATTTTCATATTTATTTAAATATGAAAATATTTTATATGATCATGTTCTAGTAGCAAAATATTTTTAGAAAATTAAAAATGTTTAATAAAGATTAGCAAAAATAAGATGGAAATTAAATTTAGTTCTAAGAAAATTTTTTCTCATAGGAAATGGCAGCAGGTCTTATAATTGCTGCTACACGTTTAGAAGAGCTTTCGCGTGTCTTCTCCTAGTTATGTTACTTATTTTGAAAACACCTAGTACCTGTCAGCAATTTTAAGAAAGACATTTTTATTAGTTGGCCTTGCTTTTATAGTGTTTATAAATCCTATTCATATTATATTTCAAATAGTGGTCTGTGTGTGTAGACGCTAACCGATAACTAAAAAGTAAAAAGTAGTTGAGAATCATATTTAATGCGAGGACCTGAATATGCTGTTCGTATTTTTCGTTAGTTAATTTTTGTTCGTAAATAAAGTGGTGTAATACCCATGTAAAAATATTTAAAATTTTGAACCCCAAATGAAACAACTGATGGTTTTATACGTAATATACGTTATATGCATACAACCCAAAAATGAATTTAGATCTTGAATATTTCAGATATGATTCAGCAAACATCAGATCAGCAATTGTTAGTTTAAACAAAAACGAAAACAGTTCAAGGTTTTTAAGTCATTATTTCAGCAGTATTAACAAGGACTTATTATACAACTTATCTACATAATTTAGAACTAATTACATGTGTAAATAGTGCACCATGTGTGTTACAAATTTTACCCTTTGACTTAGGTATTATAAATAAAGTACCCAATATAATAATGCAACAATATTGTTACCTTTGTACTTGATACCTATTTTAATTTCATCTTGATATTTCTAGCCGTTTCTGAGGAAAATGGTCCTGACGGACAGACAGACAACAAAATGACCCTATAAGAGTTCCGTTAGTACCCTAGGTACGGAAACCTAAAAACATTTTATTAGTACGGAACCCTTTAAACAACATTTTTTTTTGCATTCATAGCCGATTTGTCGCTAAATAGCCCTTTCAAATTTTTATTACATAAGTAGGTACCTTTTATGAGAATTTGAATTAGATTTCGAATAGATATTTTATATATGTATGTAAATTATATAGTAGGTACACTAAAACTGCCCGTTCCACCATTTTTATTTTTATTAGTTTAAACTTTAAGATAACTCCTAAATATAGTATGATATATATGATGCAATGCATCGGTCACGGTAGGTGCCGCAGGGTGCGATGTGATGACTTTATAAATATTGTTTTAAAAAACCGCATTATTAGTCAATAATAATTTCCAAATACTAATTTTATTTTAATTCAATTTAATACAAATACACTAAACTAATGCAAAAAATATGAAACTGAAAAAATACTAAAAACTAAAAATGCGTAGGTAATTTTTTCTACACAATTTTTTACGTTTTGATTTTTTGTTAAAATTTTCTGTGTAAATTGAAACGATAATGAAGTTTCTCTGAAAAAAATATTTTCTTGGGAAGGTTTAAACTTTCTGTAAATTTTGCTCTCATGCTGATGAAATACCTTGTAAATAAACGGTAGCATTCTGCGATCTAAAATTAATTTCTCAGTTCATCACTGTCAGTATTAGTTAACAAAAGATGATTGAAATTCATTTCTCGGATAAATAACCCGCTAACAATAATAAGAAAAGCGGCAACATCGCGGGATCTCGTCTTGCGCTATTTACATTATTATATACATGAAGGGATATCACCTTACCTATATTTATAAAGGATCTCTGAGTGACAGAGATGTTTCACATAAAAATTAAAATTGAAATACTTTACCCCTTTGTTTGTGCCCTTAAAGAAAATTAACTTTTAACGTATGTTCGATAAGCATATTACAAATATACGAATTTTATATAGTGGATCGCAGGTAGTCTACAATTTGTAAGGATCTCAGGTTGCGTTGAAATATATATATATATATATATATATATATATATATATATATATATATATATATATATATATATATATATATATATATATATATATATATATATATATATATATATATATATATATATATATATATATATATATATATATATATATATATATATATATATATATATATATATATATATATATATATATATATATATATATATATATATATATATATATATAGATAGTGCTGTTTAAATGTTATTGTGATACAATATAATACGGTTATTTTTTAAATATTATTTGACGGCAAAAATTTATAGTGGGGGTTAGAGCAGAGCCGACTTTAACAAAAAAAAAAGTTGATTTATGGGCCGCTCGAAGTAGGTACTGACGTGTACTGAGGTAGGTACTAATAGGTACCTCCTCCACTTAAGACATTTCTCAAATAATTTTATGCAAAAAATATCCCAGTGCTTGGGGCCGCTAGGTTATAAATACAACGATATAAGTTAGGCGTTTTATTGGGATTTACGAAAATTGGAAACGCTCTCTGGTTTATTACATAAGTAGGTACCTATTGCTCATTGACTTTATTTTTATGTAGGTACTTACCATCCTAGATCACAAATTAATAATTTACATCAGTGGGCAAAATTAAAAAGTCTATAGACTGTTTATAAAATTAAAACCGTGTACCTAATTAGCCACGAATGAAATGAAAATTTACAATGACGGTAAAATACCTCAGTTTCTAATTTTGATTGGCTGTAAAAAGTGTGTGTATTGGAAATCGCTTTGCGATAAGAAGCTGGTAGGTAGGTATGTATTGCATTTGTAATTATTTTTAAAAATGTGTTGTATTTAGTCTCGGTTTAGTTATGTAGGTACCTATTAACAAACAACCTCGTATCTTTGTCAAAGCATTGAGTCAAAGTAAATCGGCGTTGAGTGTTGACGATTTGGTAGATTAGGTAGGTACCTACTTACACAATAAATATGACTGTATTTCAATTGCAAGTATATTTATTTTATTTTTCAGTTTTAAAGTTTATTTTTCACGACTACTTTGTACATATTATTTTTGTTTCTTGTGGGAAATACGGCTACTGGCGAACCACCCACTAAAAAATGGTAACGCCCTGAAAGCAATACTTTATGAGTGGTGTGGAAACTTGCATTCAATATCAGCTGTGGTGTTGAAAATATACATATAAAAAGCTTCTATTTTCACCTCCCTAAGAAAAAAAAATGTCTACGCCTGTGTAGGTCAGGGTTGCCGGTCGTTCGACTACACATACATATTGTACGCCGTATAATAACAAATAAGACGGCCGATTTAATAAACGATGTTGTCGTGTCGACTACTCGATGATGAATTATGTTGAGTTACTTCAAATGAAGCATCCGGTCTTAGAAGGGCA
Organism: Tetropium fuscum; assembly: GCA_964058915.1. NCBI lineage: Eukaryota > Metazoa > Arthropoda > Insecta > Coleoptera > Cerambycidae > Tetropium > Tetropium fuscum. The sequence goes on along the minus strand of CAXKVY010001155.1, from coordinate 869,383 downwards.
TTGAAAGATCCAGAATTCATATTTTGGTTAAAATTCTTCCATAAAATTTTGCCACGTGTTGACATATTGTATAATCAATTGCAATCAAGAAATAAGGACAGCGTACAGTTGCAAAGAGACGTACTAATTTTCGAGAAAAGTGTTTCTGACATTAGAAATCAAACTGATTCTCTTAAAAACATTGTTGAATCAGAATATCCAACATCTAAAAGAAGGCGAATGGTTGATTTTTCGAAGTTTGACGAAGTTCATCAGAAAAGTGGGTATAACAGTCATTTATTCATCGGGTAATGAATTACAACAACTTTTAGGCAACTCAAAGGATAAAATCGGTACCAATGAAAGGTCGGGGATTTACGATATTAGTTGTAATGATTGTAATCAAAAATATGTTGGGCAAACAAGACGATCAATTGAAACAAGGTTTAAAGCGCATATGGCTCATCTAAAATATGACAGAACAGACAAGTCTACTGTTGCCAAACATGATATAGAGAATAATCATAAAAATATATAACAAGCTTTGTTGAAAAAATAACCTACTATGTCCCTACTGACTGCATCGCAGCATTGATTTAGGTCTAATAAATCAGTTGAAACGGCATCTTGTCACCTGCTCGAATATAGGTATCAGTGATTGGATACTGGTAAGAATGTAGTCTCACATTTGTTTGCTCTCTCCATATAATGTCTATAAAGAAATTTTAACCCAGAAATTATATAGCCTGAGTATAAGAGGTAGCATTTTCACATAGATAACTACATACATTAAAATTAGGTCTCTAATAGTTAGTATGAACAGGGAAATATCTGATATGCATAATGTTACACTTGGGGTACCTCAGGGTTCCGCAGTAGACCTATTACTGTTCATGTTCTATGTTAATGATCTACCAACAAACATTGAACAATGTTTGCTGACGACACAACGATCACTGTGTCAGCGGATTAACCTGAGGCCCTGTACATGTCAGAATCAGTACAACTTCTTGGCACCATCCTTGATTCTAAGCTCTCCTAAGTATAAGGATAGTGACCATGTTTGTGGTCAGCTAAATGAAGCATTCTTTGCAATATTGCACTTAGAGCATACTCTTAATTTTTTAAAATTTTTTTTTACATACACCATTCCACAGTAAACACCAATTATTGAATGGTTGATAATTTTCGAAGTGTTATTGCCAAATAAGTTTGTGAACAATTACAGTACAAATGAAGGAACGCTTTTCTTACCGGGGATCACCTAATTAGGTCCAGTTTGGTCCTACGCAAGATTTTTTTTTCTCGAAAACTAATAAGCGACTTTACTTCCCAATTTCGCTGTTGTATATACTATTACATGTTGCGCCTTGGGCGAAATTTCTTAGGTTATATTAGTGGAGCGGATCTAAGATTGCAAACGGAAGTGACTTTTTTGAAAAAAAATTTTTTTCAGCTTGTTAATAATGTCCTCCCCTACCCCTTGGTAACTTTTTCCGGTATTGTTGTCCACCAGGGGGCGCGCGCGGCCCTTCAAATATTGTAAAAACAGGTTTTTTTTAGATCACGCGTAATCGAGGAATCTGGTTTTAGACCCGTCAAAATCGGTCCATTAAAGCCGGAGATACAGCGGTTTTAAGGTTTTTGTTTTTTAGGGGGGACAAGAAAAAGGGAGTGAGCAATGGGGGTGTTGCGGGAAAGGGGGGTTGGACTGAGAAGCTGATTTTTTTTCTCTTGTAGGTAATGGTTACCGGAAGCCCAGGCCGAATTTTTTTTGAGATTTCTCAATTATGGAAGGGTTAGGAGGGGAGAGGGTGGAAAAGGGTTATAAGGGTGTATCTCCGGCCCTGATGAATCGATTTAAAAAAATAAAAATGGATTTTTTTTGTTTTTTTATAAGGAATCGAGGACAGCTCGAAAAAAAAAAACAAAACTCAAAAACACGGGCGTGGGGGGTGAAAATAAAAACGTTATTTTTTTGTTTATTTTTTTGTTATGGGAAGGAAGTGGGAGGGGCGCCTATCATATTGAAAAAGTTGGATAATTGTATAAACTTTACTGAAAAAAAAATTACCGATTTCGTTCATTAGGGACGTCAGGGTGTCGAATCTAGGTTAAAGCCCTGTAGAAGGGCGAGAAGACGTACTACGCCCTTAAGCCAAGTCTCATTCTCAAGGTGAAGGTTTCCCCTAATAATTAAAAAAAAATAATTCCCGATCGCACCAATAGTTTTCATACGCGCGCGAGTTGGGACGCTGGGAAATTTTATTTTCTCTCGCCAGTATCTCCAGCGGCAGAAGAGTGGGCGTGGACTCTACCCTCTCTTCTCGCGCGGGGGATGGCGGCAAGGTGAGGAGGGGAATGAAATCGGAGCTCAAGAAGGTAAGTCTGACATTAGTAACATTTTCTCAACTTTTCCGACGGGTGCAGTGCAGCAAGAAGGTTATCTCTCCAGACTGCATCATTCTGTTTGAGTGGAAAATAAATATAAAAAAAGATCCCGTTATCGCCTGTACATTAATTTACTGAAGCTGCTGTCAGTACTGCGTGTTTATTCTTGATCTATACAATAAATAGTACTTTTTTCCTTCTACTGAACAATCTTAATCTAATTTCCTCAATTTTTAATAAACGCAGATGGGGGGTGCATGACGATGCTGGCAGCAATTTTTTGTATGCAAACTTGTATGAAAATTTGGAAATAATGACCCAGATTCATATTGGGAATATGAAAGCGAAGACGAATCAAGTGGTATCGACGCAGAAATAGAGAATCCAACTAAAAAATCACGCCTCGATTAGATTTAGGCGCTGCGGTTATCAGACTCGAGTCATGATATTATGTATAAGTATATGGCCGAAAGATTGTTTATTTGTGATGTATATAAATATATTATGAGAAATGTTAATTATAAATTGTGATTTATTTTTCTTTATTTCATAACCCCTCCTCCTTTGCTCTCGCTGTTACCTAAAAAAAATCTTCATTGCCCAATTAACCATTAACAATTGAATCCGCTTCGAAAATTCATCGTGAAGAAAAAAAAACCGTTGAAATGGACAACGAAATGAGAGAGTAAAGGAAGAAAGGAATCGCAAGGAATCTCTCTGTATGTGAGTCGGGATAGCGCGCGGGAAGAGAGGGTAGAGTCCACGCCCACTCTTCTGCCGCTGGAGATACTGGCGAGAGAAAATAAAATTCCCCAGCGTCCCAACTCGCGCGCGTATGAAAACGATCGGGAGGTGCCATCGGGATTTTTTTTAAGTTAATAGGGGAAACCTTCACCTTGAGAATGAGCCCTGGCTTAAGGGTGTAGGACATCTCCTCGCCCTTCTACAGGGCTTTAACCTAGATTCGACGCCCTGACGTCCCCAACTAACGAAATCGCTAAATTTTTTTTTTCAGTAAAGTTTATACAATTGCCCAACTTTTTCAATATGATAGGCGCCCCCCCTCCCCTCCTTCCCATAACAAAAAAAAAAATAAACAAAAAAATAACGTTTTTATTTTCATCCCCCACGCCCGTGTTTTTTGTGTTTTTTTTTCAAGCTATCCTCGATTCCTTATAAAAAAACAAAAAAAAAATCCATTTTTATTTTTTTAAATCGGTTCATCAGGGCCGGAGATACATCCGTTTAACCCTTTTCCACACTCGCCCCTCCCATTCCTTCCCTAATCGAAAAATCTCAAAAAAAATTCGGCCTGGGCTTCCGATAATCATTACCTACAAGAGAAAAAAAAATCACCCTCCCAATACCACCCCTTTCCCGCAACACCCCCATTGGTCACTCCCTTTTTCTTGTCCCCCCCCCTAAAAAAAAATCTTAAAACCGCTGTATCTTCGGTTCTAATGGACCGATTTTGACGGATCTAAAACCAGATTACGCGTATCGAGGAGACCTATTTTTCTTGTTCAAAACATTTTTCTATCCATCTCCTTGAATACGCGTAATCTAAAAAAAACTGTTTTTGCAATACTTGAAGGGCTGCGCGCGCCCCCTGGTGGACAACAATTACCGGAAAAAGTTACCAGGAGGTAGGGCGGAACATTATGAACAAGATGAAAAAATTTTTTTTTCAAAAAAGTCACTTCCGTTTGGACCCACTTTTTTTCGTAGATCCGCTCCACTATATGGATCAGCATGGATTACGCTCCGATAAAGTATCGGCGCTTCGTTGAATAGATACGGCCAAATCGGATTTAGTTTTAGTAATGCATCTCTACCTTATGTCAAAATTTGAGAACTTTTGGAATTTTGTTAAAACAATTAACTTTGAATGTCTTGAATGACTGGCCTATAAGGATATACCTAATTAAGTAAAATGATATTTTTTTCACGGGTATAATTAGAGTAAACGCTCGGTTGTAAAAAGCGGCATAAATTCTGTTATTGTTAATTATTAAGTTATAAAGTAGTCAACACGTTTTATGTTAAAACGAAAGTGAAATTGATGATAAAATTACATCGAGGTATGTAAATAAGGCATGCGAAATCGCCGATGTAGTGACAGATAATAGCTGGCGTCGGTGGTGGTATGAATGACGCCGCACGCGAGTGGTTACATTCCCTCGACAAACGTCGCGGCGCCGTGTCTGCGATCCGGGATGGAAACGCGGCGTCTGAATTTTTATGGAATGAGTACAATACAGTACCTAAGTACAGTGTGAACACCCTCCCCACCCCTCGTGGAGGGACTGTAGTGCTATGGTATTACCGATGTATTTCCCTTCAGTATTATTATACCCGTGGGTATTAATGGCGCCGTAGGAATTTTTCAGAGTAATTTATAATCATTAATTTACTTATTTAAAGTAGAAAACGTTCCCAACTGATGAGTTAACGTTTTCAGTTAAAATACTAATGTACTCGGTGTAAATTCTGTCGGAATGAACGCCTAATATTATACGTCTCTTCATAACATTATTAGAGTAGCCAATAAGATTAGAAGCAATTCATGGAGTACAGATTATTTGATGGACATTATAATTGCTTGCTGCAGAGGTTCGTTGGCTCTCAAATTGCATCTGTCTGGATCGTTTTTACAGTCTATTTGACTCATTACCCCGTTGAGTACTAACGGGTTTTCCAGCAAGAAACATATGATATTTAAACGATATGGTAAGCCCTTCTTTGATTGCAATTCGTCGCATCGCTGAGAAATTGGAAAATAAGTTTACTCTTCACGATCTAAAAACACCAGCAAGACGTCGAAATGTCAGAACTGTTGAGAATATTGCTGCTGTAAGAGCTACCCTTTCTTAAACGGAACTTCTACCCTAATGACTATTTTTAAAAAAAAAACTGTTATTTTCATTATCTACGTAGTGTTTAAGAAAAATAATGTCCCTTCTTCGGTTTCGAAATTCCTGTGCGTTTCCGACTTATTTTGATTTTTAATGTTGTAAAGTTACAGTAAAACTTAGTCCGTTTTCTCTTGTATGTTTTTTCTATCGTGTACGAGATATCTACGTAAGAAGGACCGTCAAGGTCACGCTCTAGGTGCTGTATGCGAACGCTAAGATATGATAGTTACATTGGCACGGTATAGGACATGGCCAGACATCGCGAAGTGTCCTATATAGCCCACGGATTGCTGCTTTACGTACAAAACGCGTTCGCATTAACGTGTATATCGCCTGGGCACTATTTGGCAGCTCTGCTGCATGCTAATTCCAGTAAAACTTAGTCCGTTTTCTCTTGTACGTATTTTCTATCGTGTAGGAGGTATCTACGTAAGAAGGAGCGTTCAAGGTCACAGCTCTAGGTGCTGTATGCGAACGCTAAGATATAATAGTTACTTGGCATGGTATAGGACATGGATAGACATCGCGAAGTGTCCTCAATAGCCCACGGATTGCTACTTTACGTACAAAACGCGTTCGAATTAACGTGTACATCATCTGGGCATTATTTGGCAGCTCTGCTGCATGCTGATTTGGTACTAAATTATGTAATTTATTTATTTATCAATTATCGGCTATTATATTTAATTCTTTCAACGAAACCTACCTACATATGGTTTGTTAAGGTCCGTTACATTACATATTAATATGTACATACAATAGATTATTGTGCAATTACCAAAAAGTTCTAAAAAATCCTTTTAAGTTTTACTAAACTTGTGTATGTACAGTGCCGTTCAATTGAAAGTAAACGACCCTTATGAGAAATTTTGGAAATTTTCCCATTGTGAAGCAGGCTTTTGTAAACAGATCACATTCAAAATTAGTTTAGGTTGAAGTATCTGTCAGTTATAGGGTGACAGCATTTTATATACAGTATTTATTAAGGAAAATCTATATGGTAAGGACGTCTCTTGTGAAAAAATCCATTAAATTAACAAACTAACTGAGAACTTAAGAAAATTACTATGAATTAATATTTGGTCCATGCACCATTCGCGTTTATAAGTTTTTGAGGCCTATTATCTATCTCATAGACAATATTAGTATTCTGGTGTAATCCTCGCCAATATTTTCCCAGGCATTTTCAATCGCCAACCACAGTTCTTCTACGTTCGCTGGTCGGAAATTTCTGCTATACATGTCTTTTTCCATTTGTGTCCATACATTTTCTATCGGATTTAAATCCGGCGACTTAGAGGGCCAAGGCAGAGTGTTAATATGGTTTGTATTCAGCCATTCAGTAACAACTCGTGATTTGTGAATAGAGGAATTATCCTGAAATGTAAATTTAAATGAAATATGGAAAAAGATAAGAGTAAATAAAAATATTTTCCTGCTGGAAAGTGTAGTTCTCGGGATATAAAATGGAAATGGAAGGTAACATAACATATTCCAAAATGCGAGCGTAGCTTTGACCAGTAAGACGCTCTCTGATTCTCCAATTAACACCTGCTCCTTGGCAACATATCCTTGCCTACACGTTGATAGAGAAGCGACCACTACGAGCTGTAGGATTTATATAGCGCTCTTCATATCGGCAATTTCTTGGGCGGTATACACGCACAGAGCCATCATAGCAGGATTGAAAAACTTTTTCGTCTGAAAAAATTGTGTTGCCCCAAAAGTCCTGTGGCACACCGACAAATTGGTTGGCAAAGTTTAAGCACTACTCCTTATGCCGTGGCAACAGAGCAACTTTATTTGCAGCCGAAAAATTCTTCAGCTCAGATGCTCTGATACGTCGTCTTGCGGTTTCCACCGAAGCAGGAAAATTTGTTAAGAAGCAGGCAGTCACTGCTCTATCAAAAGGATTCTGTCGGAGGTGGTCAAGGACGAGTTCGCGTTCCTCCATAGTACTGAATTTCTGACGGCCCCCTCTATGGACGTACTCAACAGTTCCTTCTGCATTCCATTTTTGCTTAATTTTGTAAATGCAATCTTTACTCACATTCAAAGTATCTGCAACTGCTTGCATTGACCATCCGTTCTGCAGTAACATCACAGCTCTCATTTTTTGCGGTTCAGTTAAGTGCGGCATAATAATAATAATAATAATTATAAGGAAAACTTCAAAATATAGAATAATTATTAGTAAACTGACAAATAAAATTGACAATCAAGTTTTGATTACCTGAAAGCCTGTTTCACATTAATTTAAAAAATCGTTTACTTTCAATTGAACGGCACTGTACCAATTTCCGTTGTTTTTTGCTGAATAATTTCCATCTAAAAGTAAAAGTATTTGTAACTGTACGTAATAATTGCAACAAAATATTATACTCCTTGGAAAACAAGTAAGAATTAAATGGCATATTTTGAAACGACCGTTTGACGTGCATCTATAAACAATTGACAAGTGCATCTATAAACAATTTTGCTTCATCTTGAATACTTTCACTGTTGTTATTTAGTCTGTCATTAACCATGGTATTTCGCAAAAATGTTTTTATGTGTTTAAGCGTCGAAAGAGTGCGTTCTGCTGTTGTCATTGGAGTTGTCACGATTATTTTTAATATTTTCGATGTTTCGATAAATGTTTCACTAAGGTTATTCTCGATAATGAATAAAAGAAGACTCATTGCTCCAACCATTTCTTTTAAATCTTCGCTCGAGTAAATTACCTCCAATTCAGTTCTTAATCTTGATTTGCTCAACATCGAAAATCTGATAAAATGAACATACATCCTTTCATTTTTGTTATATTCTCTTGCTTTTCCAATGGGTTTCATCCTACTATTATTTTTGGTTTCAAAAATTATCAACCCTGGTCTATATTGATGTCACATCCAATGAAGTACCTTCACAGAATATAAAAATTTCCCAGCAGCATCAAGAAGGGCTGAAAATTTTGATCAACGCTTATAATAATACCAATTTCGTTATTAATTTTAACAAATAACTGTCAGTATTAAACATTAATACAAATAAAAATGATTTAATTTTGTTTGCTTTAAATAAATAGGAATTAGTTTTCAATAAATACACACCTACTTAGATTTTTGTTTCACTTTTATAATAACATCCTTTAGTTTTACATTACATAAATTAAATTCACCGATTAATCCTCGTATTCGAGCAGGGAAGTCGAGACGGGAAGGAGAAGACAGTAATGCGACACTTTCGACATTTATCTGTATTTATCTGTAATCTGTATTTTTGTTTTGTGACGCCATCTTTATAGCGGTAGCTCCATGAAGAAGCATCCACCTTGATAGGAACTTCCTCTCATACTTTTGTATGTAGAATCACCTCGTTTATTTCTTAGGGGTTGTTCGTGGGTGTTGAAAAACCGATATACAGAAACCGAATACAAAATGCATGTAACGAAATACGAAAAATATATTTCAAATCCAATCAAAATGTCATTTAATGTTTTTTCCATATTAACATTTGTCATTTTAGTGATCAAAGGTTTGCGCTCTTTATGAGTATTAATTTAATTTCTAATCCCAAATAACGCCCACGCGGGGATTTATCATTTATCTTAGAGGTCACGCAATAAAAGGTAGGTTGAACAAGGGCAGTTAAGCGGCGAGGGTCTTGTGTCGGAATATCCGCACGAATTGCAGGAATGAGGGGTAAACGCTGTGGTGAATCACCCATTTCCCTGTAATACACACGCACAAAACATCATTATTCAGGGGCGAATTTTGTTATTTTTACATGAACGATTGTGGGATTGGCAATAGTTTATTCTCGATGTGACTTTGTGCGTCTATAAAAGAAAATTCGGAAGATATAGACAGTCTTTTTCAGCTATACGTTGACCAAATCTTAATATTTCACTATTTTGGGGAAAAAATGCCAATTTTTGGAGGGCTGTATCTTGGTAAATATTGTAGTCTGGCGGCCATTTGAAAGTGCACGACTCTTATATCAGATTTCGTTATATTTGATCTTTGTAAAACTGACTTTGAAATTTGAGTTTCATGTGATTGTCTAATTATTACTTATCAAAATTAAAAAGTGTATTATTTTATCAAGAAAATTCCAAATTAACAAAGAACGTCCCAAAAATGTTCATAGTTAACTAAGTTATAAAAATTAAGTAACTTAAAACTACAAAACTCCAACGCGAGTAGGTCTGTATAAAATTAATATTTCGTCCAGGCGCCATTTCAGTCTATTACACCTTGCAATCGACGTCTCATTGATGAAACAAGTGTCTTCGTGTAATCTACGTTGAATCCGGTAAGGCGTTCTCCTATCCTCCAGCAAACACCGGGGACCTAGGGAACTTGTCCATGCCCAAACATTGATGGAAAAACGTCCACTCCGGTCGGTAGGTTTAATATACCTACCTCTCTTCATACCTCGAATTCTGAGGTCGGTAGACGCGGATGGAACCATCATGACATGACTGAAAGACCTTTTCGTCGGAAAACATGACATTATTCCAAAAGTCGTGAGGCCTATCGACAAACTGGTTCGCAAAATTAAGACGCTGTACCTCCGTTTCGAAACAGGCCGTCACTGCTGTTTCAAAGGGATTCGTTCTAAGATGGTCTAGGAAGAGGTTGTCTTGCTCCATAGTGCTTATTTTACGACGCCCTCCGCCGTGGACGTAGCGAACGTTTCCTACTGCATTCCATTTTTGTTTGAGTTTGAATATACAATCATTTCATATATCTTACTCACATTTAATCTGCAACTGCCTGTAATGACCAATCATTTTCAAGCAATGACCAATAATTTTCAATCAATGTAACAGCTCGCATTTTTTCAGGTTCAGTTAACCGCGGCATTTTAAAACTTGAAAACTAATAAAGTGGTTTGCAAATTACGGAGTTAAGTTAAGTTGAGTTAAGTTTCAAATAAGTGTCAAAATGAAATATAAAAAGATCACATAATATCAAAAAAAAATCGTGCACTTTCAAATGGACGCCGTTATGCAAAAAGGAACCATGCGACAAAATTACGAAATTACTGTATAACCTTAGGAAATAGGTCAAAACAACCATTTGTACACGCGAAAGCATCTTAAACTATTTTTCAAAGGGGAACCAAGCGAATGGTTCCTTTTTGTAAATTGTGTTATAGCGGATAAATGTCGCATCGTTCTTTCTTGTAAAACATGAATCGGCTGCTAGACGCTTACATTATCAGTATATCAGTGCCTTCTATGGGATGAAAGTGTGAACCTCTTGTTTGTTTTCGTTTATAAAAGTGGTGTAAAATGATTTCATGGAGTAGTAAACATTTAGTGAATATGTATAATACTACAGTTATTACAGAAAACACAGGTATGAAACTAAATTTGACTATTAAACATGAATAATTTAATAATATCTATTTTTTAGAAAATCTGAGAGAAACAACAGGAGATATTTCAAGTATCTCTTCAGAACCACCATCCATGAATCCTGAGATTGCGAAGTTGCTAGAGAATCTATCGGATGATTCGGTCAAAGATACGGATTTTATTATAGATAGCGATGTTTCTTCTCCTATAAGGCGAAAGGTATGTCTTGATATATTTGCTCGCACCTGTTTTTCTCTATTTTTTTCCCTTATTTTTCGTAGGATGATTCAAATGACGAAATTTTGTACGATGATGCTGAACAAAAAACATATGCAGCACTAATACCGGTACCCTTGGACTTCTACGGATACCGGTTCAAGTAATGTTAAACAAAAAAATATAGAGGAAGACCAAAAAAGGGCAGAAAAAGAAAATTTGAAGGTATGTCGAGGGAAGAAAGAAAAACTAACATATAAAAGCGTAAGGAATAGGTGAATTTAAAAGAAGCAACGAATTGCTTCTAAGGAGTTTGTACCTTTTGATTGCCAGTGTACTTTATCATGCACAACAAAAATATCCGAAGAACAATGCAGAAATGAGTTTAACAGAAACAGAATCTTCATTTTTACCAGTAGATATGACTCACGAAAATGTACGAACTCTACGTAGATGGACGAAATAAGGTAAATGTGGTTAGTTTCTCAACATACAAAAAAATGTTTTACGAGAATTTTAATTTAAAATTTAAAACTTAAAGAAGGGAATAAATGGAGAATAGATAAATTGGTTAAAGACAAGGGAGATTACTACACTAAGAGAAAAGCCGTTTTCCCTTTTTATGAAGCGAGACTGGAAAGAAAATACCATATCCGTAGAAGTTGATATTTGAAAGAAAATCCGTGGTCGTCCTAAAAGTGGTTTATATAAAACAGACCTTAACATACTCTGGCCTGAAGGAAAATGTATTTCGAACGAAAAACTCACGGATATAAAATCAATATGGCACCTCATTGTAGGACTTTCTATTCATTACTTTTTGTAGATGACCATATTGAAGGTGATATAGATGGATTTTGAGGTGTCCCTGACTTTGAACCTGAACAAATCTAATAAACATACTATACATTAATATATAAATAATAATTATTATTTTCCCTTTTTGTTTATTACTTGAAGTTGAAGATAATAAATATTTGGTTTCCAATTTTTATTGTTTCTCTTAATTTTGTAATCACCGAAATTACAAAACGCAAAAAGGAACCCTGCACCATTTAAAAAAAATAAATAAAAAATAAACTAGATTTTTTAAAATATTTTCAGCAGCAAATGTGACAGAGTTTTAACGCAAGATAAAGCACAAATCTGCATCTATAATTTCATGCCGATAAGAGATTCTGATTTAGCTAATGAGCGGCCGCGTTTTAAGAATTACATTCAGCAGCATACACATTCAAAAGAGTAAACTGATGAATTTGAATAATAAATTTATTATTTGAATTGTTTCTTATTTATAAATTTTTAAATAAAAAAGAATGCCTGACAGCATTCACTGCATAATTCTCGATCGTGAAAGCTGCCTGGGTCACTTGGCCGCTAGTGTTTATTAATTATTAATCTTATGAATATTAGTTTTACCTGTAATATCAAAACTGTTCAAGTATAAGTAGTAAAGGCAAGTTAATTTTACTTGCCCAAAAAATAGTAATGACGACGACAAAAATCATATTTTTTATACGGGGTGATCACAAATTACAAAATCTCAAAAAATTTTTACTTTTCGGGAAAAGCTATGATTTATAAATTTTTTTGCTTGCCTAAAGCAATGTCGACAAAAATTATGTTCATTATACGGGGTGGTCAAAAATTACAAAATCTTAAAATTCGGTAAGAGTAAAGTTTGTACTTTTTATTCACCACGTATAAAATTATACATTGTCGAGAAAATTTTATTGTTTATAAAAGCTTTTACTTGCTCAAAAAATAGTAATGACGTCGACAAAAATCATATTTTTATAAGGGGTAGTCACAAATTACAAAATCTCAAAAAATTTTTAGTTTTCGGGAAAACGCTATTATTTACAAAAGTTTTTGCTTGCCTTAAGTAATGTCGACAAAAATTATGTTTATTATACGGAGTTGTCAAAAATTACAAAATATTAAAATTCGGTAAGAGTAAAGTTTGTACCCTTTGATCACTACATATTAAAAATTTATGATGATTTTGCCACAATTATGTTTTTATATGGGGTGATCAAAAATCACAGTTCTCTTCGGTAAAAATCCGCAAAAATCATATTTTTTATACGGGGTGGTCGCACATCATCTCAAAAAATGTTTAGTTTTCAGGAAAACGCTATTATTTTTAAAAGTTTTTGCTTGCCTAAAGTAATGTCGACAAAAATTATGTTTATTATACGGGGTGGTAATAAATTACAAGAGAAAATATTATTTCTAAAAGTTTTTAGTTGCCCAAAAAATAGTAATAACGTCGACAAAAATCATATTTTTTATACGGGGTGGTCACAAATTACAAAATATCAAAAAATGTTTAGTTTTCGGGAAAACGCTATTATTTATAAAAGTTTTTGTTTGCTTAAAGTAATGTAGACAAAAATTATATTTATTATACGGGGTGATCAAAAATTACAAAATCAATTCAAGAGTAAACACTCGGAGTAGTTTTCACAAACACCAAAACACTTTCACTTCGCTCGACGCGCGTTTCGCCAAACAAGTTGGCATCATCCGGAGACGATTAAAACTAATCTTAAACTACAAAATCTACCATATTTATACTATTTTTCCGGTGACGTCACTAATGATATCACCGTGAAATTTACGCGTGACTAATCACGCTTCAATCATCGGTTGCCAAGCAACGCGTAAAGCGGGCTATACGGGATAGGTCCCTTGTCGCTATTCGTACTCCTATTACATTTTACAATTTCTATGCTCTCAAATGCATCCAACTGTCTATTATTGGTCACATTTCTAACTAATCTTAAATTACTAATATCTATTCTATGATTGTTGTCAAAAGCATGTTGTGCAACACTAGACTTATCTGTTCTTCCATATTTTAGATGAGCCATATGTTCTTTAAATCTGGTGTTAATTGACCGTCTCGTTTGTCCAATATATTTTCGATCACAATCATTACAACTAATTTCGTAAATCCCGGACCTTCCATTTGGAACAATTTTATCCTTTGGATTGTCTAAAAGTTGTTGTAATTTGTTGCTCGACGAATGAATCGCTGTTATACCCACGTTTTTGAAAACCTTACTCAAACCACGAGTAAACCGGGGTTCGTACGGGATGGATACATATTTTGGAGCCTCTATATCCTTTTGAAAGGTCGTAGAATTACGAAGTGTGTCCTTAAATTTACGCTTCCTTATTAGTTTTTCAACTATATCTCTAGGATAACCATTACTCAAGAGTAAAGTTTGTACTTTTTGATCACCACGTATAAAAAACTAATGATGATTTAGCCACAATTGTTTTTATACGGGGTGATCAAAAATCACAGTTTCATTTTCTATCACAATCATTACAACTAATTTCGTAAATCCCGGACCTTCCATTTGGAACAATTTTATCCTTTGGATTGTCTAAAAGTTGTTGTAATTTGTTGCTCGACGAATGAATCGCTGTTATACCCACGTTTTTGAAAACCTTACTCAAACCACGAGTAAACCGGGGTTCGTACGGGATGGATACATATTTTGGAGCCTCTATATCCTTTTGAAAGGTCGTAGAATTACGAAGTGTGTCCTTAAATTTACGCTTCCTTATTAGTTTTTCAACTACACTGCTGGCCAATAGGTTGGAATAATTCAAATTTTTAGGGTAAGTTTCGATACATATATCTTCTGAACGATATGGAATATCAAAATACGGATTTCAGGACGTTTTTGGAAATTTCATCGACAAAAACTGGTCTGAATATCAATTTTCCATTATGCTCAAAAAAGGAATATACGGGGGTGTAAACTAAACCCCTAAAAAAATCAAAATTTCATTCTTACCGAGAATTTAGGAAAACCAAAATCGAGTTAAATTTTTTATACCGGGGTAATCTATGGACCAATTCGAAAAAACAAATTTGGCCGATTTTTGATATCTCGCTTATTTTTGAATATACGGCGTTTTTATTGAAATTAGGACAATTTTTTGGAAATGTATCTCTTACTTTTTAAAAACAAAGTAAGTAATGGATTTTTTTCTTATTTTCAAGTAAGCTTACATGCCTCTAGCTGCCTCAGTAGCTAGAATTGACATTTCTTATACAGGGTGCCTGCGAAAACATTTAATAAGCATGTGTCACGAAAAATCTGTATATTTAAATAAACTGTGTGCAGAACCCTGTATGATTAAAATGAACGATAATTTTAAAATTTTAAAACTGTGAAGGGAAACCTTAGAAAAATATCTCGAAACGGTTTTTTATTTTTCTTGATCGGATGAGTATTATCATAATCACCAGCTAATCGTTACTACCGCAAGTTTTTTAAATGTTTTATATAGGGATTTACCGTGTAATTACAACGAAACTGTAAATTATGATAATACTCATCCGATCAAGAAAAATAAAAAACCGTTTCGAGATATTTTTCTAAGGTTTCCCTTCACAGTTTTAAAATTTTAAAATTATCGTTCATTTTAATCATACAGGGTTCTGCACACAGTTTATTTAAATATACAGATTTTTCGTGACACATGCTTATTAAATGTTTTCGCAGGCACCCTGTATAAGAAATGTCAATTCTAGCTACTGAGGCAGCTAGAGGCATGTAAGCTTACTTGAAAATAAGAAAAAAATCCATTACTTACTTTGTTTTTAAAAAGTAAGAGATACATTTCCAAAAAATTGTCCTAATTTCAATAAAAACGCCGTATATTCAAAAATAAGCGAGATATCAAAAATCGGCCAAATTTGTTTTTTCGAATTGGTCCATAGATTACTCCGGTATAAAAAATTTAACTCGATTTTGGTTTTCCTAAATTCTCGGTAAGAATGAAATTTTGATTTCTTTAGGGGTTTAGTTTACACCCCCGTTTATTCCTTTTTTGAGCATAATGGAAAATTGATATTCAGACCAGTTTTTGTCGATGAAATTTCCAAAAACGTCCTGAAATCCGTATTTTGATATTCCATATCGTTCAGAAGATATATGTATCGAAACTTACCCTAAAAATTTGAATTATTCCAACCTATTGGCCAGCAGTGTATATCTCTAGGATAACCATTACTCAAGAGTAAAGTTTGTACTTTTTGATCACCACGTATAAAAAACTAAAAATGATTTAGCCACAATTGTTTTTATACGGGGTGATCAAAAATCACAGTTTCCTCTTTTCAAATTTTAAGATTTTGTAATTCTTAACCACCCTGTGTATACAACACAATTTTTGCGAGTAAGATAAATACAACGCAACTTGTATTGAATGAGACAATAACTCGGTGCGTAAGTAGAGTGTAAATGAGAGTTCTGGATCAGACCCCCCCACCAAATTGACCCCCCCACCACTTTTCCCCCACCACCAATCCCACCCACTCCTTACCCCCCACCAATCACACTTTTTATTGGTCCCCCACCAGCATCCTATTGGTTACCCCACTTACACATCACCCACTCCTTTCTGTTTTCAACAAATCAAGGTATGGAGAGTTCTAGATCACCTCCCCATACCATAATCTCCCACCCGCTATTCAAACTTTCGAGGTTTCTGAATATTTCAACCACAGTCAAACAAGAGCAATGACAATCCTAGTGTAGTAGTCTATATTGAAGCTACCAAAACAATAGTAACACTGATATAGCGTGCATATTAGTGCAAATGGATATGAAGCGAAATATTGAATCTGTCATTAAGAAGATAGTAAACTTTTGGTTTGATAGTACATCACCAGCTACTAATATGACACTACAAGTAGAAGAAGAAGAATCCGCTCCTACAAATATGCTTTATATTGCTATGATGGTTGATTTAAATCGTCAAAACAATCCCGAGCGGACAAAGAAACGTGTATACGCAAAGGATGCATTGGCTAAAACTCTTGAAGAATTAATGAATCAACGTTCTCCTATAGAATTATATACGGATTATCACCCTCAAGGTATTTTGAGAGATATCACGGATCAATTCGACCTTTCAGGAATAGCAGAACTTCCCGTCCATACTATGACTATAACAAAATGCCCATACCAAAAAGTTATAGTGCAAAGGAGATGGGGTGAAGTAAAAGTATTATAATATATTATATGAGTATGTCGTAATAAAAATAATGTTTCTACATTTTTGTGTTCATATTCCATCTATTTACAAATCATTTGAAGTAAAACAAAATAATTTAGTTAATTTGAATACTCCGAAATACATTAAGAAATATAGAATTTTAAACCTTTCAACACATCAACTCGAAATTAAACAATATATATAGTTAAATTATCTTTATTATATTATAATAAATAAATGTTGGTGTAAGCACACATGTAGCAACGCCCAAAATTTAAATAATTCCTTGGTGGACTCTTGTTTATTTGCCGACGCTGCGCCTTCGGCAGTAGATTTTCAATATGATGGCGTGTGCGTTGAATGGGGCGTTAAATGAGGAATATGGATAAATAATAATATTTTCATTAATTCTGAAATACATTTTTATTATAGAAAATATACTTGTCTTCAGTAATGAAGACTAAACTTACAACTAATAATATTTAGTTAGTTTTTTTTAAAAGGTCCCTCAATTGCTGTAAAATGCTTTTATTTGGACAAATAATATCAAATATGCTTAAATTAAATTCACCTGCTCTTACTAATTTATTAGAGAACTCATTATATTCGTAATACAACTGATTTTTGAAAAAATATAAATTTCCATTTGTATATCGAAAAACATTGGTTATTCCATTTGGTATACCAGGGAATAATTCACCTATTAATCCATTACGTTTCCTGATTTGAGAACATTCATCAATTTCAACAAAATAATTGTTTCCATAAAAAAAATACGTGTTACCAGAATATGTACTAAATATACTTGTAATATTAGAGTCTCTAGGAACGGATAGGAGCTCCACAGATTGCCTACCATATTTTATATTAAAGCTAGGAAAATCAATAACAGAGTATTTATTATCAGACACAAAAAGAATCTCCCGATCATTCCTTTGGTATATATGAGAAATTGTTTTTGTAGGTATATAGTCGCTAATTTTCTTTATTGGAACGAGACTGTATGAGGACACGCCATCATCACACATGTAGCATCGCCCAAAATTTAAATAATTTCTTGGTGGGCTCTTGTTTATTAACCGACGCTGGGCCTTCGGTAGTAGATGTTCGATACTTTGAAGCTTATCATCTTCACCATATTTAATAATTTTAGTAACCATGTAACCAATGGGGATGATATCTTTCACAAAATATTTACTCCACCTATACACTCTGCTGTGAGGTCCATAAAGTGTAAGGATTGCTTCCCGTAATAAATACATATTTGTTTCGTAAGCATTTATCAGTATATGAAACTTTATCGGGAAATACACTTGTTTTAAAATGTCCATATACCCATTTTGGAGTAACACTGTCACCCAGCACTCCATACACATTTTCTCTTTCAGCCGCATTTCACTCCAATAACGCGGAGATGATGTAAAAGTATTTTGAGGCACCACATTGCTAAGGCACTGTAGCACAAATGGCAAACAATCGTGTACGCTATACATCTTTGTAAAAGGAACGATGTGAACTACCTGAAATATAAAATTGTTGCATATTTAAAGAAAACTTGTGACCTGGAATCCGCAGGTAGGGAGCACGTAAAACTTTCATCGTGACTGGAGCATACATTTTGTTACCTTGCAATTCCCATAAAAGGTTATAAATTGTTTTCTTCTTACTATACGTTTACCACGTAATTAGGGCAAATATACACCGGCTACAACTTTCCACTTTTACAAATAAAGTGGTTCGAAATCCGTCACGATAACGATGCAGTTTGCAATTACCTTAAAAGGTTAAAAATACAAGGTGATGTAGCAACTAGGACAAAGAAACGGGTACTGCTTTCTCTTACATATTCCACTCTAAAAGCATGCGAATACAGACTCTGGTCTCTCACCCCACCTCAGACTAGGTTTACTTTAAAACTGCAACCGACCAAAGCTGTAATTAGTCTTCAGTTGTTTCATTGTGAGCCATAGTTAAGTCCAGAATGTCAGTGCGCAAGATTAATATGTCCTTAAGAAAATCTCAAGAGGTAATAGTAATAGATGATGTGGAAATCGACGACGTAGTGTTAGAATCTTCATGTATAGCAAAATTACTACCGACAAGCAAGCTCCAAGGAATCGCTTCGAAGAGCAAATCGTCCTCATCGTCTTCGAGTTCGTCATCATCGTCAGAAAGCGACGTTGGAACGGATTTTACAGAGCCGGAGTCACCCCGAAATCAGGATGTTGTAGACGTGGAGCAGGCAGACGCTGATACCCCCATGGTGGATGCGAATACCACCATCCTAGAGGAGGTGGTTGCAGGTCCCAGCAATATCCACCACACGTACTACGAGGACATCTCTGTCGAGCCGCAAGGGACTTCCACGCTGAAAATATCAGAAGAGGATACCGCCCAAGATGCAGGTCCCACTTCCATGCTGAAAATATCAGAAGAGGATGCCGCCCAAGATGCAGGTCCCAGCAATATCCACCACACGTACTACGAGGACATCTCTGTCGAGCCGCAAGGGACTTCCACGCTTAAAATATCAGAAGAGGATGCCGCCCAAGAAAGTATTGTGCAAGATTATAGTGCCAGGGACTTGAATGTAGGTTTAAATGTAGGGGGTCTTAATAATGATTTACGGGATGGAAACATGCTTGTTAAACATGTTGAGTTTAACTATCTCCGCGACGTTCGACATACTCTAAAAGAAAAATCAGCTAAACACGTATCAAAATTAACTGAACGACGGATCAAAACATCTAAAACTTTGGCTTATTTAGTTCGAGAAAAAAAAAATATAGAGGCTTTGATCACGGCGTACTGTAATCATCGCGATGAAATTGATGACTCGTTACATCGAATTCACTATTTTCTTGAAAATTATCCGTTTTAATGTTTCCAACCCGTAAATAATATAAACATATTTTAAACTTTTGTAAATATATTATTAGTATTTAGTATAAGTGCATTGTATATATAATATTAGATAAATAGTTTAACTTGTATGTGTATATAATTGAAATTAAGTAATATTGAATACATATTTATTTTTATATCTTGGTTTTATTATTTTCTTATTATTTGAATCTTAATATCTCTTTAGCGATTACCAATACAAAAATGGCGATTACCAATGTATACAAAAAATCGAAATAGAAATATAATTGCAAGTATGCAATATATGAGAACGAAAGATATTTTATACTCGGTAAAGCATTATTTAGGTTACCATATAAAAATTAAAACCATATATTTTTCAAGACATTTATTCATATGTATTTACATAATTAGGTACTTATTTATTATTCATTAACGATGTAGTTAGGAGGAGGGCTTTCATAACGGCGGCATCGCAATTCCTTCTGCTCTTCATTTAAACACCAACATACCCTAAAATGAGCTTCTTCAGTGGGGAATATGTGTCCGTTTTGTTCGCACAGATATGTTAAACGACTCACGCAAGTTGTGCATATGTGGTTCCAATTGTCTCTGTTAAACCTGTCACACACTAAGCACCGCTGTATCATAGACCGTACATTTCCGCTGGTGTTGAGTTGGTTTGTAGGTCCAATAATATGTATAGGGTTTAGTTCTTCACATTCACCACACAATCCAGTAGATATATTAAGGTTTCCTTGAAACCTCGCAGTGAGACAATTGTGGCAAATTACACTATCATTTCTACGGAACGGGAAAACGCGAATTTTAGCTTTGTTATCCCAATTACTGGAAAATGACATGGTGAGTTTGATATAAGGAATTGTGCTATATACCACACAGACTTTCATATACTTATAGTCAGCCTGTAACAAAGAAATACCTTGGATCGTTCTTGTTTAACTGGAAAAACCTGTTTGTGACCTGAAAGTTTCAACTGAGAGCGTAGAACCCCATATCCATAAAAAGTCGTTGTAGACGTTCAAGGATTTACAATTGAAAAAAATAGATTTGTCTTGAAGGAATTTGCAGCTTACGATGGGGATAAACTGTGTCATTATATATTTAAGCCACCATTTCCGTTTAACATGCTAGACATAGAATATCAACAGAAAGCGAAATGGTTAACAAATAATCATCACGCATTAGATTGGGCGTGTGGTTATACACAGCTGCATTTATTTGACCGAATCATTAACAGTGTAACAAGGGGGGCGGATCGAGTATACGTAAAAGGAAAAGAAAAAGCTTCTTACATTCAACGTTTCATCCCTAAACCAGTCACAGAATTTGATGAGCAGCCCCGTTTAATGAAGTCAAACCCAAAGTGTTTTGACCATAAAACAGATTGTTGTATATGTGCACTATCTAATGTATTTTATTTATATGAAAACTTTATAATGTCTTAACATACAAATAAAGATGAGTTAAATAGAAATGTTTTTTACTAGATTTTAATTACGCTTTTCAAGTCTTATGACTAATGTATTCGGATTTGTAAATGCATCGTATTAATAGCGAGTATAGGTATAAAATTACCCAATATGAAAGAATTAACTTGATTTTTAGTAAAATTTTTTGATTTTTATTGTTATAAGTTTGACATCAAAAAACAAAACAAACAAAAAGTGGGGACTGGATACTGGCCTTGGCTAACCAATTGGTAATGTTGACCGATGGATAAGTTGAAGAAGCCATTTTGTGAATTGGGGAAAACAGATGACCTTTGATTATCTAAAGTATTTGTTTTAATGAAACAACAATCATATTTACATAAAGTTTATTGATAAATAAATTCACAATTCGTTATTTCTCCGTAGTTGAGTCGGTTTCATCAGCAGAACTGTCTTCTCGACTACTGCTATCAAGTCCTGCAGAATTTAACATCTGGCGCTGCTCTGGGGTCAAATACTGCTGAAGACGGTAAAGAAATTGTCCTAGTCCCAGCCTAATTAATTCAGATACTAGGAAAGTAGCACAAATATCCTCACTACGAAATCGCTCACATATTATTGCGCCACTATTATATTTGTCTGCAAGTTCAGTACAATCTTCTTCTGAAAGAAATCTACCCATACCATATACGGCTTCGTGTTCAGCATCAAATTGAAGATTTCGGAATTGTTGTAACAAATAAGAAACACCGCTGTTGAAGTCGGTGACTTCAACGTCTTGTACATAACACATCCACATTATTACTACCAGTTGTTTGCGAAGAAGTTGAGGTAAATAGAAACTAAAGAAATGTAGAGAGAAGTGAAGTTTTATAAGCAGTCCCCCACCACTAATTAAACCGGTTTTGCATGGGTGAGGGAAAGTGCAGAAATGGAGATAAAAATCGTTACAATATATTAAAGCAAAGTATCTAAGTCGAAAATATCTAGATAAAACTGGTTGAGTTCCTCCGGTTCATCAGTAACGGTTTTATAACCAGTACATAATTCGGTAGCCAATCTAATTAACTCATCCAAATTACTTTCTGAAGATTCTGAAGGTATTTTTTTATGACCCCAAGCCAACGTTTTAGTCAACCCGGGGAGAATATATCTTTTATCATCAAGGGAAGATAAAGCTACTTTATTTTTTAATTCAGTGTACATGGTATGCATATGCGATTTAAATATGTACATTTTTCTAAAAATAGAACCTCCCTTTTCAACAATTTGTTTGTAGTCACAAACACGCAAATCTTTATTAATAACAGCTTTTGAAATTCCTTTAGCTTTTTTCGTTAAACTGTCACCGAGCTCAACACAGTACGCCTTTGCTCCAGTACCATAAAAACTTTTTATAGGAACCCCCCGCATATTCGTCTTTCATTTTACCAACAACCGATTGATTTCTAGGAATCCCATGAATATTCCCCTCTTTGTAATTTGATGTGTCAAACCAATCGATATGTTGTTTTATATCATCGTAAATATTTTCCGTTTGAATTTCTAAAATTAAGGAATCTGTGTCAGTGTAACAAAGGGACGCGTTTTCGCCATATGTAGATTTTATGAATTTATAAAAGAAATCATAAATGACCGTCTTCGAGATGTCTAAAATTGAAAAACCAACATATAAGGGCTTATCGTAACAAATTTTTAGACGATTCATTTGAACGGCGACTAAATTTTCTGAAAACACGGAAGCCGACTTGAAATTCGGCATGCTGATGTAAGACTCTGCTCCTTTGCTACCGCGACTATTTCTCCAGTGAGAGAGAAGTTTTATATCTACACGTTTATCCACGTTTTCCATAGTTTTACCGAATATTGAATTAATAAAATATTTAAAAAGATCTCTTTCGAATGCGTTTTTAGCGGAATTTCGTAAAAATGTGTTTAAATCGATATATGGTTTTAACCATGGTGCCTGTGAAAATTCCAAAACTCTATGAATTTTTGTTAACCTTAAACCGTGTTGTATGCACTGCTTCAGGTTTCTGTAATGAATAATATAATTAGATTTAGAATTTAATGTTAGAGTAAGTTTAGAATGTTTGCTACCAGGTGGCACAAAATTCTCTGGACAAAAAGGTAAGTCATTATGAAGATCTTGTAAACTTTCAGGATATTCGATATCTACTTCCAATACATAACCTTTTCCATCATCATCCTCTATAAGTAAGGGATTAAAATTGGAAATTTCGTTATGAGAAAGCCATCTAAAGTTTCCTATTGGAAGGCTTTGAGACATTGCAAAACCGTAAAGATTTGTGGCGTCTAGGTAAGTAATAAATGTATTAGGTTTAGACGCATCATAATTTTCAATAAATATATTATTGGCAATAGCTTTTCGATTGCTACACTGGCTTACCCCACCACGAATACCCTTTCTGAAGAAGTGAAGCATATCAATATCCGTAAGGAGCTCTAAGGATACACACGTTTTTCGCAACATCGCATCCCAGCTTAGCGAGGGTGCAGTTATATACTGAGCAGGATCTAATTTATAGTTATCTAGAGAAATTTGACGAAAATTTTCAAAAACATCAGCTAATAATAAAACATCTGACTGTAAGTAAATATCGGAATATTCACCCAAAGTTTTGCATTGAAACGCTTGCCAGACATCAGTAGCCCGATTATAATCATCATCTGATATAGTACTACCACGCAAGATATCGAAAAATTGAGTCTTAGTAGGTAATTGACACTCGTCAAGTTTACTCATACAATCTACATATGAATATGGGAAAATACCTTTGCGACGCAATAAATCAAATTTTTGTTGATCGGGGAAATATTTTTTTACTTCCCGACACTGATGAGATTCGAGTGTTTGACTCAGTTTATCCAGAGAAGTTGGTAAAAAACGGAATGTATCCAAAAATTTCAATTTCATATAAATATTCCTATGACCGTCTATCTTATCAACTAAAATGTGTTTTGAAAATGATATATATTTCTCTTTATTTTGTGCTATAACATCAATATGTTCTTGTTCCAAAGCAAGTTGTTTTATAAAGAGGTGGTTGTCATAATTAGTCAGGTTATGGAAAAATACTGGAATAAATGTCGGTAACTTATAATTCAAAGTACAAGTCATGTGCACTGCCCCTCTGTAGCTAGCTGTCAAGTGACAGTGATCTTTTACAATAACATCGGATGAAGTAAAATCTTGATCGCAGATGTGGCAACACTTACTAGAATTAAAATTTTCTTTTTCAACGTCGGTAAGCGGTCGCATTGGTTTGACATCTTTAAAATAGTTATTATATAACCTTTGTACAATATCTCCGAGCTTCTTTACAAAAGTTTCCGCAACATCTGACCCCCGATAATATACTAATTCCGATAAACTATCATCAAAATTACATTTTACGTAAAAGCATTTACGTAAAATGTAGTTTTGATGATAGTTTATCGGAATTAGTATATTATCGGGGGTCAGATGTTGCGGAAACTTTTGTAAAGAAGCTCGGAGATATTGTACAAAGGTTATATAATAACTATTTTAAAGATGTCAAACCAATGCGACCGCTTACCGACGTTGAAAAAGAAAATTTTAATTCTAGTAAGTGTTGCCACATCTGCGATCAAGATTTTACTTCATCCGATGTTATTGTAAAAGATCACTGTCACTTGACAGCTAGCTACAGAGGGGCAGTGCACATGACTTGTACTTTGAATTATAAGTTACCGACATTTATTCCAGTATTTTTCCATAACCTGACTAATTATGACAACCACCTCTTTATAAAACAACTTGCTTTGGAACAAGAACATATTGATGTTATAGCACAAAATAAAGAGAAATATATATCATTTTCAAAACACATTTTAGTTGATAAGATAGACGGTCATAGGAATATTTATATGAAATTGAAATTTTTGGATACATTCCGTTTTTTACCAACTTCTCTGGATAAACTGAGTCAAACACTCGAATCTCATCAGTGTCGGGAAGTAAAAAAATATTTCCCCGATCAACAAAAATTTGATTTATTGCGTCGCAAAGGTATTTTCCCATATTCATATGTAGATTGTATGAGTAAACTTGACGAGTGTCAATTACCTACTAAGACTCAATTTTTCGATATCTTGCGTGGTAGTACTATATCAGATGATGATTATAATCGGGCTACTGATGTCTGGCAAGCGTTTCAATGCAAAACTTTGGGTGAATATTCCGATATTTACTTACAGTCAGATGTTTTATTATTAGCTGATGTTTTTGAAAATTTTCGTCAAATTTCTCTAGATAACTATAAATTAGATCCTGCTCAGTATATAACTGCACCCTCGCTAAGCTGGGATGCGATGTTGCGAAAAACGTGTGTATCCTTAGAGCTCCTTACGGATATTGATATGCTTCACTTCTTCAGAAAGGGTATTCGTGGTGGGGTAAGCCAGTGTAGCAATCGAAAAGCTATTGCCAATAATATATTTATTGAAAATTATGATGCGTCTAAACCTAATACATTTATTACTTACCTAGACGCCACAAATCTTTACGGTTTTGCAATGTCTCAAAGCCTTCCAATAGGAAACTTTAGATGGCTTTCTCATAACGAAATTTCCAATTTTAATCCCTTACTTATAGAGGATGATGATGGAAAAGGTTATGTATTGGAAGTAGATATCGAATATCCTGAAAGTTTACAAGATCTTCATAATGACTTACCTTTTTGTCCAGAGAATTTTGTGCCACCTGGTAGCAAACATTCTAAACTTACTCTAACATTAAATTCTAAATCTAATTATATTATTCATTACAGAAACCTGAAGCAGTGCATACAACACGGTTTAAGGTTAACAAAAATTCATAGAGTTTTGGAATTTTCACAGGCACCATGGTTAAAACCATATATCGATTTAAACACATTTTTACGAAATTCCGCTAAAAACGCATTCGAAAGAGATCTTTTTAAATATTTTATTAATTCAATATTCGGTAAAACTATGGAAAACGTGGATAAACGTGTAGATATAAAACTTCTCTCTCACTGGAGAAATAGTCGCGGTAGCAAAGGAGCAGAGTCTTACATCAGCATGCCGAATTTCAAGTCGGCTTCCGTGTTTTCAGAAAATTTAGTCGCCGTTCAAATGAATCGTCTAAAAATTTGTTACGATAAGCCCTTATATGTTGGTTTTTCAATTTTAGACATCTCGAAGACGGTCATTTATGATTTCTTTTATAAATTCATAAAATCTACATATGGCGAAAACGCGTCCCTTTGTTACACTGACACAGATTCCTTAATTTTAGAAATTCAAACGGAAAATATTTACGATGATATAAAACAACATATCGATTGGTTTGACACATCAAATTACAAAGAGGGGAATATTCATGGGATTCCTAGAAATCAATCGGTTGTTGGTAAAATGAAAGACGAATATGCGGGGGGTTCCTATAAAAAGTTTTTATGGTACTGGAGCAAAGGCGTACTGTGTTGAGCTCGGTGACAGTTTAACGAAAAAAGCTAAAGGAATTTCAAAAGCTGTTATTAATAAAGATTTGCGTGTTTGTGACTACAAACAAATTGTTGAAAAGGGAGGTTCTATTTTTAGAAAAATGTACATATTTAAATCGCATATGCATACCATGTACACTGAATTAAAAAATAAAGTAGCTTTATCTTCCCTTGATGATAAAAGATATATTCTCCCCGGGTTGACTAAAACGTTGGCTTGGGGTCATAAAAAAATACCTTCAGAATCTTCAGAAAGTAATTTGGATGAGTTAATTAGATTGGCTACCGAATTATGTACTGGTTATAAAACCGTTACTGATGAACCGGAGGAACTCAACCAGTTTTATCTAGATATTTTCGACTTAGATACTTTGCTTTAATATATTGTAACGATTTTTATCTCCATTTCTGCACTTTCCCTCACCCATGCAAAACCGGTTTAATTAGTGGTGGGGGACTGCTTATAAAACTTCACTTCTCTCTACATTTCTTTAGTTTCTATTTACCTCAACTTCTTCGCAAACAACTGGTAGTAATAATGTGGATGTGTTATGTACAAGACGTTGAAGTCACCGACTTCAACAGCGGTGTTTCTTATTTGTTACAACAATTCCGAAATCTTCAATTTGATGCTGAACACGAAGCCGTATATGGTATGGGTAGATTTCTTTCAGAAGAAGATTGTACTGAACTTGCAGACAAATATAATAGTGGCGCAATAATATGTGAGCGATTTCGTAGTGAGGATATTTGTGCTACTTTCCTAGTATCTGAATTAATTAGGCTGGGACTAGGACAATTTCTTTACCGTCTTCAGCAGTATTTGACCCCAGAGCAGCGCCAGATGTTAAATTCTGCAGGACTTGATAGCAGTAGTCGAGAAGACAGTTCTGCTGATGAAACCGACTCAACTACGGAGAAATAACGAATTGTGAATTTATTTATCAATAAACTTTATGTAAATATGATTGTTGTTTCATTAAAACAAATACTTTAGATAATCAAAGGTCATCTGTTTTCCCCAATTCACAAAATGGCTTCTTCAACTTATCCATCGGTCAACATTACCAATTGGTTAGCCAAGGCCAGTATCCAGTCCCCACTTTTTGTTTGTTTTGTTTTTTGATGTCAAACTTATAACAATAAAAATCAAAAAATTTTACTAAAAATCAAGTTAATTCTTTCATATTGGGTAATTTTATACCTATACTCGCTATTAATACGATGCATTTACAAATCCGAATACATTAGTCATAAGACTTGAAAAGCGTAATTAAAATCTAGTAAAAAACATTTCTATTTAACTCATCTTTATTTGTATGTTAAGACATTATAAAGTTTTCATATAAATAAAATACATTAGATAGTGCACATATACAACAATCTGTTTTATGGTCAAAACACTTTGGGTTTGACTTCATTAAACGGGGCTGCTCATCAAATTCTGTGACTGGTTTAGGGATGAAACGTTGAATGTAAGAAGCTTTTTCTTTTCCTTTTACGTATACTCGATCCGCCCCCCTTGTTACACTGTTAATGATTCGGTCAAATAAATGCAGCTGTGTATAACCACACGCCCAATCTAATGCGTGATGATTATTTGTTAACCATTTCGCTTTCTGTTGATATTCTATGTCTAGCATGTTAAACGGAAATGGTGGCTTAAATATATAATGACACAGTTTATCCCCATCGTAAGCTGCAAATTCCTTCAAGACAAATCTATTTTTTTCAATTGTAAATCCTTGAACGTCTACAACGACTTTTTATGGATATGGGGTTCTACGCTCTCAGTTGAAACTTTCAGGTCACAAACAGGTTTTTCCAGTTAAACAAGAACGATCCAAGGTATTTCTTTGTTACAGGCTGACTATAAGTATATGAAAGTCTGTGTGGTATATAGCACAATTCCTTATATCAAACTCACCATGTCATTTTCCAGTAATTGGGATAACAAAGCTAAAATTCGCGTTTTCCCGTTCCGTAGAAATGATAGTGTAATTTGCCACAATTGTCTCACTGCGAGGTTTCAAGGAAACCTTAATATATCTACTGGATTGTGTGGTGAATGTGAAGAACTAAACCCTATACATATTATTGGACCTACAAACCAACTCAACACCAGCGGAAATGTACGGTCTATGATACAGCGGTGCTTAGTGTGTGACAGGTTTAACAGAGACAATTGGAACCACATATGCACAACTTGCGTGAGTCGTTTAACATATCTGTGCGAACAAAACGGACACATATTCCCCACTGAAGAAGCTCATTTTAGGGTATGTTGGTGTTTAAATGAAGAGCAGAAGGAATTGCGATGCCGCCGTTATGAAAGCCCTCCTCCTAACTACATCGTTAATGAATAATAAATAAGTACCTAATTATGTAAATACATATGAATAAATGTCTTGAAAAATATATGGTTTTAATTTTTATATGGTAACCTAAATAATGCTTTACCGAGTATAAAATATCTTTCGTTCTCATATATTGCATACTTGCAATTATATTTCTATTTCGATTTTTTGTATACATTGGTAATCGCCATTTTTGTATTGGTAATCGCTAAAGAGATATTAAGATTCAAATAATAAGAAAATAATAAAACCAAGATATAAAAATAAATATGTATTCAATATTACTTAATTTCAATTATATACACATACAAGTTAAACTATTTATCTAATATTATATATACAATGCACTTATACTAAATACTAATAATATATTTACAAAAGTTTAAAATATGTTTATATTATTTACGGGTTGGAAACATTAAAACGGATAATTTTCAAGAAAATAGTGAATTCGATGTAACGAGTCATCAATTTCATCGCGATGATTACAGTACGCCGTGATCAAAGCCTCTATATTTTTTTTTTCTCGAACTAAATAAGCCAAAGTTTTAGATGTTTTGATCCGTCGTTCAGTTAATTTTGATACGTGTTTAGCTGATTTTTCTTTTAGAGTATGTCGAACGTCGCGGAGATAGTTAAACTCAACATGTTTAACAAGCATGTTTCCATCCCGTAAATCATTATTAAGACCCCCTACATTTAAACCTACATTCAAGTCCCTGGCACTATAATCTTGCACAATACTTTCTTGGGCGGCATCCTCTTCTGATATTTTAAGCGTGGAAGTCCCTTGCGGCTCGACAGAGATGTCCTCGTAGTACGTGTGGTGGATATTGCTGGGACCTGCATCTTGGGCGGCATCCTCTTCTGATATTTTCAGCATGGAAGTGGGACCTGCATCTTGGGCGGTATCCTCTTCTGATATTTTCAGCGTGGAAGTCCCTTGCGGCTCGACAGAGATGTCCTCGTAGTACGTGTGGTGGATATTGCTGGGACCTGCAACCACCTCCTCTAGGATGGTGGTATTCGCATCCACCATGGGGGTATCAGCGTCTGCCTGCTCCACGTCTACAACATCCTGATTTCGGGGTGACTCCGGCTCTGTAAAATCCGTTCCAACGTCGCTTTCTGACGATGATGACGAACTCGAAGACGATGAGGACGATTTGCTCTTCGAAGCGATTCCTTGGAGCTTGCTTGTCGGTAGTAATTTTGCTATACATGAAGATTCTAACACTACGTCGTCGATTTCCACATCATCTATTACTATTACCTCTTGAGATTTTCTTAAGGACATATTAATCTTGCGCACTGACATTCTGGACTTAACTATGGCTCACAATGAAACAACTGAAGACTAATTACAGCTTTGGTCGGTTGCAGTTTTAAAGTAAACCTAGTCTGAGGTGGGGTGAGAGACCAGAGTCTGTATTCGCATGCTTTTAGAGTGGAATATGTAAGAGAAAGCAGTACCCGTTTCTTTGTCCTAGTTGCTACATCACCTTGTATTTTTAACCTTTTAAGGTAATTGCAAACTGCATCGTTATCGTGACGGATTTCGAACCACTTTATTTGTAAAAGTGGAAAGTTGTAGCCGGTGTATATTTGCCCTAATTACGTGGTAAACGTATAGTAAGAAGAAAACAATTTATAACCTTTTATGGGAATTGCAAGGTAACAAAATGTATGCTCCAGTCACGATGAAAGTTTTACGTGCTCCCTACCTGCGGATTCCAGGTCACAAGTTTTCTTTAAATATGCAACAATTTTATATTTCAGGTAGTTCACATCGTTCCTTTTACAAAGATGTATAGCGTACACGATTGTTTGCCATTTGTGCTACAGTGCCTTAGCAATGTGGTGCCTCAAAATACTTTTACATCATCTCCGCGTTATTGGAGTGAAATGCGGCTGAAAGAGAAAATGTGTATGGAGTGCTGGGTGACAGTGTTACTCCAAAATGGGTATATGGACATTTTAAAACAAGTGTATTTCCCGATAAAGTTTCATATACTGATAAATGCTTACGAAACAAATATGTATTTATTACGGGAAGCAATCCTTACACTTTATGGACCTCACAGCAGAGTGTATAGGTGGAGTAAATATTTTGTGAAAGATATCATCCCCATTGGTTACATGGTTACTAAAATTATTAAATATGGTGAAGATGATAAGCTTCAAAGTATCGAACATCTACTACCGAAGGCCCAGCGTCGGTTAATAAACAAGAGCCCACCAAGAAATTATTTAAATTTTGGGCGATGCTACATGTGTGATGATGGCGTGTCCTCATACAGTCTCGTTCCAATAAAGAAAATTAGCGACTATATACCTACAAAAACAATTTCTCATATATACCAAAGGAATGATCGGGAGATTCTTTTTGTGTCTGATAATAAATACTCTGTTATTGATTTTCCTAGCTTTAATATAAAATATGGTAGGCAATCTGTGGAGCTCCTATCCGTTCCTAGAGACTCTAATATTACAAGTATATTTAGTACATATTCTGGTAACACGTATTTTTTTTATGGAAACAATTATTTTGTTGAAATTGATGAATGTTCTCAAATCAGGAAACGTAATGGATTAATAGGTGAATTATTCCCTGGTATACCAAATGGAATAACCAATGTTTTTCGATATACAAATGGAAATTTATATTTTTTCAAAAATCAGTTGTATTACGAATATAATGAGTTCTCTAATAAATTAGTAAGAGCAGGTGAATTTAATTTAAGCATATTTGATATTATTTGTCCAAATAAAAGCATTTTACAGCAATTGAGGGACCTTTTAAAAAAAACTAACTAAATATTATTAGTTGTAAGTTTAGTCTTCATTACTGAAGACAAGTATATTTTCTATAATAAAAATGTATTTCAGAATTAATGAAAATATTATTATTTATCCATATTCCTCATTTAACGCCCCATTCAACGCACACGCCATCATATTGAAAATCTACTGCCGAAGGCGCAGCGTCGGCAAATAAACAAGAGTCCACCAAGGAATTATTTAAATTTTGGGCGTTGCTACATGTGTGCTTACACCAACATTTATTTATTATAATATAATAAAGATAATTTAACTATATATATTGTTTAATTTCGAGTTGATGTGTTGAAAGGTTTAAAATTCTATATTTCTTAATGTATTTCGGAGTATTCAAATTAACTAAATTATTTTGTTTTACTTCAAATGATTTGTAAATAGATGGAATATGAACACAAAAATGTAGAAACATTATTTTTATTACGACATACTCATATAATATATTATAATACTTTTACTTCACCCCATCTCCTTTGCACTATAACTTTTTGGTATGGGCATTTTGTTATAGTCATAGTATGGACGGGAAGTTCTGCTATTCCTGAAAGGTCGAATTGATCCGTGATATCTCTCAAAATACCTTGAGGGTGATAATCCGTATATAATTCTATAGGAGAACGTTGATTCATTAATTCTTCAAGAGTTTTAGCCAATGCATCCTTTGCGTATACACGTTTCTTTGTCCGCTCGGGATTGTTTTGACGATTTAAATCAACCATCATAGCAATATAAAGCATATTTGTAGGAGCGGATTCTTCTTCTTCTACTTGTAGTGTCATATTAGTAGCTGGTGATGTACTATCAAACCAAAAGTTTACTATCTTCTTAATGACAGATTCAATATTTCGCTTCATATCCATTTGCACTAATATGCACGCTATATCAGTGTTACTATTGTTTTGGTAGCTTCAATATAGACTACTACACTAGGATTGTCATTGCTCTTGTTTGACTGTGGTTGAAATATTCAGAAACCTCGAAAGTTTGAATAGCGGGTGGGAGATTATGGTATGGGGAGGTGATCTAGAACTCTCCATACCTTGATTTGTTGAAAACAGAAAGGAGTGGGTGATGTGTAAGTGGGGTAACCAATAGGATGCTGGTGGGGGACCAATAAAAAGTGTGATTGGTGGGGGGTAAGGAGTGGGTGGGATTGGTGGTGGGGGAAAAGTGGTGGGGGGGTCAATTTGGTGGGGGGGTCTGATCCAGAACTCTCATTTACACTCTACTTGCGTAGTACGTTCTGCGCATTCTTGTGGCAAATTGTGACAGTATCCATACTCAATATTATATTAAATTATTAACTAACGTGTTATTCTAAATTTATAAAATGCTAGGGACCCAATCGTACGCCAAACATTACTAATAAACACTTAATAAACATAAGCCTTAATAAGCCAATAACTAAAGCCAATCTGGAAATTGCCACAAGCATGCACGCGCACCATAGTATTTGACGTATTCGAAACAACTCAAAAGGATCGGTATATGATGTTTCATATATAATCTTATCTTTTCCAATGTCTCCGATAGTTGCAAGGATTGCGAAATCTGTGAATTTTTTTCGTATCTTTGCATTTTCTGAGATCATTTACCATAGTAATGTATATTTTTTACACCATCAGAAAGTAGAGATTTCAATGAACGAAAAGCCCACCGACTTTTTTAAAAAATAAAATATTTTGACGCGAGAATTTTCGATTGAAAATTAGGGTGCTTTTCGATATTAAGGCAAAACAAGGTCAAAGATACATATTTTAAATAAAAAAATACATTGTGTTACGGGCATAAAAAGGTACGTTATCACCAAGTTTCTTAAAAAATTAAAAAAAACAAAAGCTTGGTTATTTAATTTTTTCACATAAATTTTGAGGTTATGTGAAAAAAGTGTACATACAAACGTTGTAGATCTCTTTATTACCTACAACTTTGCCATTTAACTTTTCCCTTGGACTCGTAGTTTTGCCGGAAATCGAGATAAACTGTTATTTACCCGTAAAAACTCACCCCCTTCCACTCCCCTTCCAATGGGTTACATGTTAATATATTTTTTTTAAATTTTTTACCATTTTCAAAGTCAGCCCTGGTCCATGTCGGAAGAATGATGATATTGTATCACGCCCACTAAACGCGTGTAAAAATAATGTGTCGTTTTGTACTTCCAATAGCAGATTTAAACTACAGAGGTGCAAGGCCTTCTGTTTGTTTTTCTTTTGCCCGGTTTCATAAAATAAATGTTGGGTCGCGATATAATATGGGTCGCCATAAAAAAATCGATTTTAGCCGAGTTACGAAAGAGTATCCAAATTTTCAACGCCATTTTTGCAATTTGGCGGCTAACGCCCCCCTCGCTGGAGGGGGAAAACTTTGTATATCTATCAGGAGATAAAAATAAAGCGATCAAATCCATTTCCCGTAATTATTTCCTTATTCAACTGCTTGCCGCCTGGCCTTATTATGTAAAACTTATAAGTCGTATGGCCGCAATCAGACGTAATGTGGATCGACTTTTGCATTAATTGCATTAATTGGTAATAGCCAAGTGTCAATCAAAAATGAGGCACACGCCATACCATTTAAAAATAACAACCGAAAAGTATACAATGGTATTTCCTGCAGCAAAGTAATTGAATTTCCCATGTAGACATGGGAAAGACAAATAATTCCCAGGCGATGAGAAGCGTAGTGAATTCAGGGTGTATCACTATTATAATTTGGCCGGTAGGGGAACGATTGAAAAGAGCCAGGAATTACGCAGTGACGTAACGTTAATGCAAATTTTAATATTCGATTTTAAGATGAACGGCAATTGGTTAATTAATTACTTATGAACGTGAAGTTAGCGAAGCACCCTAAGCCAAAATCAAAACTACTGTGTGAGTAATTTGCCGCTAATTAGTTGTGGAAAAATTAATTTTGCCGTGTCTTTGGGGTGCTTTGCTAACTTAATATGAACTTAGCGAAGCACCTTCGAAGAAAACGGCTTTCAACATCATAAATCGAAATTTGACTTTGGCCATAATTTGCCGCTAATTAGTTGTGAAAAAATTTCATTTGTTGTGTTTATTTTTTTTCGATTTTTGGGGTGCTCCGCTAACTTCATATAAACTCAGCGAAGCACCATCGAACAAAACTGCTTTCAACAACATAAATCAAATATTAACTTGGGCTATAATTTGCCACTAATTAGCCGCTAATTAGTTGTGAAAAAATTTCATTTGTTGTGTTTATTTTTTTTCGTTTTTTGGGGTGCTCCGCTAACTTCATATAAACTCAGCGAAGCACCATCGAACAAAACTGCTTTCAACAACATAAATCAAATATTAATTTGGGCTATAATTTGCCACTAATTAGCCGCTAATTAGTTGTGAAAACATTAATTTTACCGTGTTTTTTTTGTTTTTTGGGGTGCTTCGCTAACTTAATATGAACTTAGCGAAGCACCTTCGAAGAAAACGGCTTTCAACATCATAAATCGAAATTTGACTTTGGCCATAATTTGCCGCTAATTAGTTGTGAAAAAATTTCATTTGTTGTGTTTATTTTTTTTCGTTTTTTGGGGTGCTCCGCTAACTTCATATAAACTCAGCGAAGCACCATCGAACAAAACTGCTTTCAACAACATAAATCAAATATTAACTTGGGCTATAATTTGCCACTAATTAGCCGCTAATTAGTTGTGAAAAAATTAATTTTACCGTGTTTTTTTTGTTTTTTGGGGCGCTTCGCTAACTTCATATGAACTTAGCGAAGCACCCTCGAAGAAAACGGCTATCAATATCATAAATTGAAATTTGACTTTGGCCATAATTTGCCGCTAATTAGTTGTGAAAAAATTTCATTTGTTGTGTTTATTTTTTTTCGATTTTTGGGGTGCTCCGCTAACTTCATATAAACTCAGCGAAGCACCATCGAACAAAACTGCTTTCAACAACATAAATCAAATATTAACTTGGGCTATAATTTGCCACTAATTAGCCGCTAATTAGTTGTGAAAAAATTTCATTTGTTGTGTTTATTTTTTTTCGTTTTTTGGGGTGCTCCGCTAACTTCATATAAACTCAGCGAAGCACCATCGAACAAAACTGCTTTCAACAACATAAATCAAATATTAATTTGGGCTATAATTTGCCACTAATTAGCCGCTAATTAGTTGTGAAAAAATTAATTTTACCGTGTTTTTTTTGTTTTTTGGGGTGCTTCGCTAACTTAATATGAACTTAGCGAAGCACCTTCGAAGAAAACGGCTTTCAACATCATAAATCGAAATTTGACTTTGGCCATAATTTGCCGCTAATTAGTTGTGAAAAAATTTCATTTGTTGTGTGTATTTTTTTTCGTTTTTTGGGGTGCTCCGCTAACTTCATATAAACTCAGCGAAGCACCATCGAACAAAACTGCTTTCAACAACATAAATCAAATATTAATTTGGGCTATAATTTGCCACTAATTAGCCGCTAATTAGTTGTGAAAAAATTAATTTTACCGTGTTTTTTTGTTTTTTGGGGTGCTTCGCTAACTTCATATGAACTTAGCGAAGCACCCTCGAAGAAAACGGCTATCAATATCATAAATTGAAATTTGACTTTGGCCATAATTTGCCGCTAATTAGTTGTGAAAAAATTTCATTTGTTGTGTTTATTTTTTTTCGTTTTTTGGGGTGCTCCGCTAACTTCATATAAACTCAGCGAAGCACCATCGAACAAAACTGCTTTCAACAACATAAATCAAATATTAATTTGGGCTATAATTTGCCACTAATTAGCCGCTAATTAGTTGTGAAAAAATCAATTTTATCGTGTTTTTTTTGTTTTTTGGGGTGCTTCGCTAACTTAATATGAACTTAGCGAAGCACCTTCGAAGAAAACGGCTTTCAACATCATAAATCGAAATTTGACTTTGGCCATAATTTGCCGCTAATTAGTTGTGAAAAAATTTCATTTGTTGTGTGTATTTTTTTCGTTTTTTGGGGTGCTCCGCTAACTTCATATAAACTCAGCGAAGCACCATCGAACAAAACTGCTCTCAACAACATAAATCAAATATTAACTTGGGCTATAATTTGCCACTAATTAGCCGCTAATTAGTTGTGAAAAAATTAATTTTACCGTGTTTTTTTGTTTTTTGGGGTGCTTCGCTAACTTCATATGAACTTAGCACCCTCGAAGAAAACGGCTATCAATATCACAAATCGAAATTTGTCTTGGGCCATAATTTGCCGCTAATTTGTTGTGAAAAAATTAATATTGCCGTGTTTTTTTTGTGGTGCTTTGCTATGTTCATATGAACTTAGCGAAGCACCCCAAAAAACAAAAAAAAAACAAAAACACGGCAAAATTAATTTTTCCACAACTAATTAGCGGCTAATTAGTGGCAAATTATAGCTAAAGTTAATAATTGATTTATGTTGTTGAAAGCAGTTATCTTCGATGGTGCTTCGCTGAGTTTATATAAAGTTGGCGGAGCACCTCGAAAAACGAAAAAAATAAACAAAACAAATTAATTTTTTGCACAAGTAATTAGCGGCTAATTAGCGGCAAATTATGGCCAAAGTCAAATTTCGATTTATGATGTAGAAAGCCGTTTTCTTCGAGGGTGCTTCGCTAAGTTCATATGAAGTTAGCAAAGCACCCCAAAAAACAAAAAATCAAAAACACGGCAAAATTAATTTTTCCACAACTAATTAGCGGCAAATTAGGGGCAAATTTTGAACAGGGGCTAATTTTTTAGGGGCAAATTTTAGCTTAGGGTGCTTCGCTAACTTCACGTTCATTAATTACTTGGTAGCCATTAACTATAAAAAATAATAAGAAAACTTCCAAATTATAAAGCAATACGCAATACGTAGGTACAGTTGCGGCCACTTTTTCTGGTAACCAAGGAAAATTCGACAGCCACGATTTTTACTGAGATGTAAAAAAATATTACAAAATTATTAACTTTAAATAATGAGCGCGAGAAAGCTATTAAAAAAGTGGCTGTTTTTCCACAGATTTACTTGCAAATACTTGAAGCCTTATAAAAATAATCACTTATTTTGATGCGTTTATTAATTTTTTTGCCACTCTTGATATTTTGATTCGTTTCCTATATCGGGTACGTATGTAAAGTGTTTTCGATTTCACCAATGACTGTTAATGTGTTGAAATAATATTTAAAATGGACGCCTCTGGCGCTCGCACGCCCATACTTCAACAGAAATAAGCCGAAACGCGTGTTCTTTGACATCCACGACGCCACGTGCGTCGGCGTCCCCTGAGTGTTGTAATCTTCGTGGACGGTGGGTGCCAATGCAGTTCCCACAGTTTAGCGCTGACGATGTCTTTTGTGTCAATTGTTAAGTGCTTCGTTATGCTCTACAAGCATGTGTGATTGTTTGTGGCTTACGAGAATAAATGGTGCATTCTGGTAGTCGAAATTTCTGGCTCCCCAAGAGACTCGGTGTAGGTATTGCCATAGATTAAGTCAATAGATAGTCCGTTTTTTCGCTTCTAAATGGGACCAGAAACTCAAAGTGTTGGGACGTAAGGCAGACAGAGAGGTCTTAAAGTGAGATGCAGTACATACGCTCGCGTACCTGATCCACCCTAACCCGAAGTTGGCCGCATCTTCTGAAATACTTTTTGCCGCATTGATTCCAGTTTTTTGAAGTGAAATAGAAAATAAAGGATGCGCAAATAAAATGTAAAGGGTGTCTCAAAATTAACGCAAGTTTTGAAAACACAGTTAAATAGAAAACACAGTTTTTAGTCTACTGATTGTTATTTTTTTATTGAATCATAAAGTACATAGGATAGGGTTATTTATGGAATAACATGGGCAAATGGCCTCCACGGCTTTGCATGTACATACACACTCGTTTGTTTGTGGCTGAATTTCGTTGATGCAGCGTTGAATCTCCTCCTTTAATGCACGGGTGGTTGTGGGGCTGCTGGCATAGACCTGGGATTTCAAATAACCCCATAAAAAGAAATCTAATGGTGTTAAATCACACGATCTAAGGGGCCAATTCTGATCACCGAAACGAGAGAGTACACGACCTGGAAATGTCTCATGCAGCAATTGAATTGTTTCACGGGCTGTATGGCATGTGGCACCGTCTTGTGGAAACCACAGATTGGCCACATCAATATCATCCAATTTCGGCAGAAAGAACTGTGTTATCATGTCGCGATATCGAGCACCAGTAACAGTCACTGCTTGACCAGCCTCATTTTCAAAAAAATATGGTCCAATTATGCCTCCAGCCTCCGCCCAAAATCCACACCAAACAGTGACACGTTGTGGATGCACTTGTTTTTCGACAATCACATGTGGGTTCTCATAACCCTAAGAGCGGCAATTTGGTGATGAACCAAGCCATCAAGGTGAAAATGTGCTTCATCGCTTAGGATGATGTTGCTTGAAAAATCAGCATCCATTTGTTGATGTTCAATAATCCATTCAACGAAATCTCTTCGCTGTGCATGGTCATTAGGCTTCAGTTGTTGCGTTAATTGAATTTTGTAAGCATGGAGACACAGATCTTTAGTGAGTATACGCTGTAGAGAGCTTCTTGAAATTTGCAATTCTGGTCCACGACGCCGAATTGAGGTTCCTTGATTGTCACCACCGACACTCTCACGCACTGCTTCGATATTGACATTTGAACGGCTTGTTCTTGGACGACCAGTGTGTTTGGCGTCTCCAACGGATCCAGTCTCCCTGAATTTCTCAATTAATCTCTTCACAGTTGACGAAGTTTAAACACTATTCCGACCCTATTTTGTATGGAATTTTCAAACTGCGGCCGCCAAGCTTTCATTATTATTGAAATATTGTTCAATAATGAAGACACGTTGTTCTATCGTGTAACGCTCCATTTTTACTAACCCTAAACTGCCAGCTATCGAATTGTTTTTTGTTTAGGGTTCCGACACGTTCTAGGCACGTTCCGGCAAACTTGCACCAGTTGGGAGGTGCTTTAGTTGAGGAGTGGGGTAACATACCCCAAAACTTCATATCGATGGCTTAGTGGCAATAACACGTATTAACATTTTTCCAAGTTTTCAGGAGAACAAAATATTTGTTAATAATCAGGCTTTAGATATTACGGTGCGGTTTTTTGGTAAGTATCAAATGTTGTTGCACTATGAAGTTGTTATTCCCGTAATTTTTTTTAAAAAATATCAATTTTCATGTATTTGGTTTGATCCGTGCTATTATTAAAAAATAAGTGTTGATACGTGTTAATGTCAGAATAGTTTGGAAAAATGCTATTTCTTTTTAATAGTTAATAATACCATAGAAATTAAAATCAACTTTTATTCACATCAATCTGCTGCTACATACAAGCAAAACATAAACTAAACATAATTTTAAAACTATTACTCAAAAGGTAAATTGTCATAAAAGGGGTGAAATTCTGTTGGTAAAGTCGTTTTAATATCCTGTAGATGATCATACTTTACTTTCGAGATCTTCAGTCTCCTTTGGTACAAGCGCTCAGATAATACGCCATCACTTAATTCCTTGTATCTTTGAGGTAGATTTTTAAAATCCTCCGAAAAATCAAGTTTATAATTAATTCTGCCGTTTGGACCATAATGTATAACTCGAAGATCAGTAACGGTTGGATCGTTTGTTCCACGGCCAGGCCGAATACTCTTGTACCTCATCAAATTTGGATTATTATAATTTAAAAAAAAAGCATGTTCAAGGTATTCTACATCATATCGAAAAGGTTTAAGTCTTGCATTTTTGGTAATATTTACATAGTCATATGGCAAGGTAATGTCTTTATTATTAAGCTTTCTCTCAATGATGCTATGAACCGAATCACACTCCGTTTGGGTGTGACCCGGTTCTAAGTATTTTTGAGTTACTGATTTTTTATGTTTCACTGAATAGTTGCATAGAGCATTAGACAAAACTGTATTACGGTTTTGGTGAGGACAACCGTCACTCCATAACACAATGGGATTATCTTCAGTACAATTCTTTTCTAAGTGACTTAATATAATTGAAGTAAAAACGGAAGCTACCAGATCAGCTTCAGTTTCATTCCACCAATAATTTGTACATCGATGGCTGGACAAGTGGAAGATGGTAAAATTATGCACTTTCAATTTCGTTTTGAAATAAAACTTATTAGCATTATTAACAGGGCATAATTTTACTGCTTGTACGTCCATAACGACAGTATATTGCTCGCCAGTCTCAGCTTTTTTCTTGTCTTCACTCTTTTCTAGACGAGCTCTATCTTTCAACTCAACATGTCTTCTGTATTCTTCTTCCTTAACATTTCCAGCGCTATAGGACACACAAACATTACACTGGTCCTTTTTTGGGATAAATAAAGACAAATTCATTTCTTCAAAAATTTCCCAAAATGCACACAAATTCAAAGCTTGCTCGTTGTTGTCTTCGCAGTGTTTTTTGTAAACCCTGAAAACGTTGGCTTTCGAACCAAAATCGGTTTCGAGGTAAAGCTTCTTACTA
The DNA here is from genome assembly GCA_964058915.1 of Tetropium fuscum. NCBI lineage: Eukaryota > Metazoa > Arthropoda > Insecta > Coleoptera > Cerambycidae > Tetropium > Tetropium fuscum. The sequence continues at coordinate 828,004 of CAXKVY010001155.1, read as the reverse complement.
TCCTTTCTGCAATAATACGAAGGCATTTTCGGTAAATTATTTAAAAATGTTCTTACAAATTATTTTTGCTGCTCAGCAATTTGAGCAGATCGTGATTGGGGCCGTTCAACTTTTCGACGAGCATTGATATTTGTTTGAGGGTTGTGCATACCATGAATGTTTTCAGAACACCAGTGTGATACCATCCACTCTTTAAGACCCAGTGTTGATAAGAACATCTTTTACAAACTTGCTTAACCTCATTATCAACCCTCAAAAAATATTCATAAGTAAAAGACCTTCTGGAGTCCCCTGGTACAAATTTCCTTGCCGTATTCTTTTTCCTGATTAAACTTGTTATGTAGATTTTTTTCTGGTCCCATTCCAACTCTTTCCAAAATTTGTGGAAAATTGAATTTCTTGTCTCCGAGTTTATTGTGTTGCAGAACCTAGTTTTGTATTTTTCGCAATTCGTTGAATTACAAGCAGGTCCCATAATTTTTGGATGCCTCATTATGTTATGGAATATCTTGCCATCCCTTGTTCTGGTATAACCTAAGTATTCTTCACCTTTCATTCTTCTTAGCCTTGTTTTTTCTCTATCCCATTCAGACTTTTCTGGTTATATTTTTTAGATTATATTTTATTTGCATCATTTTATAGTAATAAATTTAGATGTAAATGAAACCAGCGAAAGTCACGAAACATAAGCTTTCGCTGGTTTTATTTACATCTAAATTTATTACTATAAAATGATGCAAATAAAATATAACCTTAGTGGACTGTATATAATTCGTATTAACGTTTATCAGTTACAACAAAATGTCTTCTTGACAGAATTTTATTAATTTCTTTTCAACTCATTAATCATTGCAAATTACCTAGGAACATATCTTTTAAGCAAACAGTATAGTACACTTTTCGTGCAGCTTTGTATCTCCCATGTCTTAAGAGATAAAAATTTGAAAAAAAAACATACAGATTCAGAAAAGACTGCTTAACATTTTGCACTTTTTTAAAAAAATTATATTGCCACCATTACACCCCACAGCCCACCTTCAAAACAGCTCAAAAAACACCTATACCGTTTTTAAACTAACACAGTAAGGAATATTACATAGAATAGAATAGACGGGGCAAATGAGTGAAAAAAGCTATCACTTTTTATGACACGCAGGTAGAGACCTCGGGTTTATTGCATTCGATTCTAAAAACAATTTAGAAAAAAGTTCGGGGGATAACTAAGGGGGCTTGTCAAAAAATGCATTTTTGTATGCAAAAATGCATCAAAAACTGCATCAAATTTGCAGCCACATTTTACTTCATAACAAAACTTTTTTCAAAGGGTGCAAAGTTGTTCATTTTTATTACTCGGGGGGGTTTTCGGGTTCGCTGATCACGAATCCGACATCAAAAAACATCCTGGGTGTACCTGGGGGTCTGTACACCCTCTATCAACCTCGTCTCCAGGAACTCCCCCTCAAAAATGGCCTCAAAATTCGTTCAAATATCTTATCCGGGGGTTTCTGGCTTCGCTGATCACGAATCCGATGTCAAAAAAACATTCTGGGTGTACTTGGGGGTCGGTACACTCCCTAACAACCTCGTCTCCAGTAATTTCCCGTCAAGTGACGACAAAAATTTGTTCAAATATCTTACCCGGGGGTTTTTGGGTTCGCAGATCACGAATCCGACGTCAAATAACATACCGGATGTACCTGTGGGCAAAGAACATACCGGATGTACCGGAAGTACCTTTAACAAAATGTATTGATTTATTTTTTTTACCAGAAAGGTTTTCTTTTGCTTTAAAAACATGGTGGCTCGCTGAAAAATTTAGTTAGATTCAAGTAACTAGAAAAAAAATTATAGATTTAATTTCTTTTAAATTGTTAAAGAAAAGGTCACAGCGGTGTTATATATTTATAGATTCCCCTTATCAATGTGTCACAATTTTTTTTTTATTTTAATTTATCCTGTATTATAGACATAACCTGTAGTTAACAGACTTGAAATATTGTATGTAATCTTAAAAGTTAAAATACAAAATTTGATCCTACTGTAAATATATGAAGATTTTAAAAAATATTACAAAAATGTACAGATCTAAAATTGATGTATTAAACATAAACATAAAATTATATGAAAATTTTGCTGATTAATAAATAATCAGCAAAAACTTGTGGGGATGTGCAGACCCCCAGGTGTACCCAGGAAGATTTTTGATGCAGGATTCGTGATCAGCAAACCCAAAAACCCCCGAGTAGGTTATTTGAACTAATTTCTGTCATCGCTTGACGAGGAATTCCTGAAGACCAGGTTGATAGGGGGTTTTTGCATACAAAAATGAATTTTTTGACAAGCTTAGTTCTCACAAGCTGGCACAAAAAAATGTTCTTGAAAGTACGCTCTAAATATCCAACTGAAATTCATCAAAATCGGACGGTTGGTTCACAAGATATTTCAGTTTAAATTTTCACCAAATTTTAGATGGGCCATTTTTTTTTTGCACTGAGTATTATAATATTTGTGTTTATCTCTATTCAACTTAAAGTAGGAGGTAAACAACCCTAAATCGTCACGGTATTATTGGTTCTCTATGAAAAATACCACAACTCAATGTGTCGTTGCTAAACTTGTGACATACGTGCCTTGAGATCTAATAACAAATGTTTGAGGAAGAGCGCCGTCGATTTCCCTAACAGATTTAATCAGAATTATATACCTACAACGACCTTCTGATATCTAAATGGGCAATTGACAAAAGTGAACTTAACAACAAACGCTATTACAAAATTTTGTAAAATTCGGTTAATCGAGAAAAAGTTCAAATAGTCAATTTTTTATGATCAACTGCTTCTCGTTTAAATGCACATTATTTAATTGCGTCTCTTAATTAGTCAATAACCCCTCTAATACCCCTCTAATAAGGACAAAGTGCTTACTTTAAATATCATGGTGACGTCACGCTCTTAACCCAGATGGAGGCTAATATACTCTTTAAGCTAATTCAACAGGCTTGCCTAGGTCGGTCGAAGCGGCGATGCCAGAATGTGTTCCAGTGCGACGCTTCTCTGCCTATATGTTGTACTGTATTTAGAATGTAAACAAATTAGAATGTAAACAAAATAAAGTAGATTTCTAATTAGTCAATTATCAAATCAAATTGGCCGCAAAAAGTCATTTAGAAGCAAGCAACTAACAACTCTCGTGTCAATTATAATTTGGCAACCCTGTTAACGATGTTTTGTTTTGGGTTTTAGTACAGGACGCCGCCACGCGCCAACAAAAACACCTCTAGAGGGGATATTATTATTACACGCGCGCTTGCCTAGTTCCCAATCGATTTTTGATCTTTTAAGGGTTTATTTGTTGCGGTATTATATCATAATGCCCCAAAAGTGTTGTGTTCCCGGTTGTACATGAAATTACGAAACCAGTAGAAAAGTTCGGGTGTTTCGTTTTCCCAGAGACGAAGAGTATGGCAGAAAATGGTTCTCTGCAATTCCACGTGAAAGTTTTGTGCCGAGTGACAATTCCCGAGTGTGTGAGTGCAACTTTGAAAAGGAAGATTTGATTTACAAAATTTCCCAACAGGATACAAAAACTGGTGAGATCGTTTCAGTTATTTTAGTTTTACCCCTGTTAAAAGAAACTAGCGTCCCAAGTAAATTTCCGAACTGTCCCAAATACAAAAAATATCGTATCGAAAAAGCAAACACGAAAAACTTACAGAATTACATGAAATACATTTTCAGACATACATACAGACATGTCAAAGCTTAACCATGTCTTGAACTTTATGTCCAATGTACTTAAAAACTTAAAAATAGAGGACGAAAATGTTTCACAAGGAATTGAATTTATTTCTGATCAACTTAAATTGCGAACATTATCAAAAGAACGTTATAGATATTCCACTACCACTATAGTTTTTTGTTCAATTTTATATCCAATTAGTCCTCATGCATATATATATATATATTTACGAACTCGTGGACCTATAATTTTGCCCCATCCCGAAACAATCAAAGGAGTCTGAAATGGTTTTCTAACTTATCCTCATATTGATGAGAACAACACTTTTTTAACATATGCACAAAAAATCCTTAAATACACTGCGCAACTTATTTAACGCACAACCAAAAAGTTAACTCAAATTTGACGTTATGTATTTTCGACAATTTTTGTTCGTTTTGGTCGATTTTTTTTTTCAAATTGTAGGTTTTTCTCTTAGGAATATCACTGCCTTAGTTGTTTTGGTAAAACGAATGATTTTGATATTATACCAGGTGCTATAAAAATGTTATGTTTTTTTCCGAAATTTCAAAACGTCCTGTGGGCTATACAAGGTATTGCAAGTTATTGCAATTATAGCCAATTTAAAGCCTCATGTTTTTTCTACATTTTCTTTTTTTATTCATTTGTTTATCTCTGTTACCTCATGAAATACACCGTTTTGAAACACCATATGCTTTTATTCACATGAAATGCATTTATCGGACAACTCAAACAGCTAGCTATGGAAATCGAAGATTACACGTCATAAACTGACAACTGTGTCATTAGTTTTTTGTTGACAGTCCAGCAATAATTAGTGAATAATGGAACGCCAAACCAGAAATTTAACTCGTGATGAATGTGTTGAGGCAGCTACATTACATGGTGAAGGGTGGAGTTACAACCGCATAGCTGGAAGGTTGGGAGTGTCTCACACAACTATAGCGAGAGCAATTCAAAGGTACGCGGAAACAGGAGAACATTCCAGACGGGCCGGTCAAGGTAGATCTCGTGTTACCTCTGCTATCCAGGGTCGCTTTTTAAGAGTAAATGCTGTAAGACAACGATTTATAACCGCAACACATTTAAGAGCACAACTTCAAGACGCAGGTGGTCCACTCATCTGCGTCAAACTGTACGCCGACGACTGAGGGAGGCAAATTTAAGACCCAGGATTGCTGCTCGAGGACCCGCATTAACAGTAGATCATCGAAGAGCCAGATTGAATTTTGCCAATGAGCATGTTAATTGGATGGAAGCAGATTGGGAACGTATTCTTTGGACTGATGAGTCAAGGTTCAGTTTGTATAATTGTGACAGACGTAATCGCGTCTACCGAAGACCCGATGAGCGATACAGTCAATGCAATTTTTTGCACACAACTTTATATGGAGGTGGATACGTCATGGTGTGGGACGGAATATCTTTGACTGGGCGAACGGACTTGGTAACTGTGAATGGAAATCTCAATTCTGACAGATGCATCACATACATTCTTGAAGCACATGTTTTGCCTTATGGCCCCTATATAGGACCCAATTTTTTACTTATGCAAGACAATGCGCGTCCCCACACGAGTCTTATCGTGAGAAATTATCTTGAAGAAGTAGGAATTGATCACATAGACTGGCCAGCCCGTAGCCCCGACCTTAACCCCATTGAACATGTTTGGGATTTTATCGGTCGGCGGTTACGAAGTGAGGGACGACAACCCCAAAATTTACAAGAATTGGAAGGACGCCTAGTCGAATTATGGAATGGCCTAGATCAGAACCTAATCAGAACTTTGGTTTTAAGTATGAACCAAAGATGTCGGGAGGTCATTCGCGGAAGGGGTGGAAACACCAGATACTAATTCTCTATTTACTTTTGTTTTGTTTCCTGTTATTCGTTGTTTTATTGATTAAAGCAATCCATTTTTCTAGGTATGTTTTTTGAGTTTTTGTCCTTTTAAGACCTTTTTCTCTTCTAAAACGCCTTGCATCTCTCAATAAATTATAAGATATCAAGGAAAACAGAACGCAAAATGAGGCATTGAACCAGTATAATGAGTAATAAATAATGAGCACTTGACAAAAAAGAAAGTTAATAAATTTAATAAAAATCACGTCAACTCAAAAATTGGATATTTTATGAAGTAACAGAGATAGACAAATGAATAAAAAAAGAAAATGTAGAAAAAACATCGGACATCGGACAACCCAAAATTTACAAGAATTGGAAGGACGCCTAGTCGAATTATGGAATGGCCTAGATCAGAACCTAATCAGAACTTTGGTTTTAAGTATGAACCAAAGATGTCGGGAGGTCATTCGCGGAAGGGGTGGAAACATCAGATACTAATTCTCTATTTACTTTTGTTTTGTTTCCTGTTATTCGTTGTTTTATTGATTAAAGCAATCCATTTTTCTAGGTATGTTTTTTGAGTTTTTGTCCTTTTAAGACCTTTTTCTTCTTTTAAGACCTTTTTCTCTTCTAAAACACCTTGCATCTCTCAATAAATTATAAGATATCAAGGAAAACAGAACGCAAAATGAGGCATTGAACCAGTATTAATAATGAGCACTTGACAAAAAGATAGTTAATAAATTTAATAAAAATCACGTCAACTCAAAAATTGGATATGTTATGAAGTAACAGAGATAAACAAATGAATAAAAAAAGAAAATGTAGAAATAACATGAGGCTTTAAATTGGCTATAATTGCAATAACTTGCAATACCTTGTATAGCCCACAGGACGTTTTGAAATTTCGGAAAAAAACATGACATTTTTATAGCACCTGGTATAATATCAAAATCATTCGTTTTCCCAAACCAACTAAGACAGTGATATTCCTAAGAGAAAAACCTACAATTTGAAAAAAAAAAACGACCAAAACGAACAAAAATTGTCGAAAATACATAACGTTAAATTTGAGTTAACTTTTTGGTTGTGAGTTAAATAAGTTGCACAGTGTATTTAAAAGACCAAGACAAATATGTTAGTTTACTAATGGATGAAATTCACATTGATCCATATTTAGATTATAAAGGTGGTAATGTTGTAATAAATGCTGCAATAAATAATAACGAGTCGTTAGCGACATCTGCGTATACATTTATGATTACTAGGATTTGTTCAAATTTTAAAGAAGTTGTTCATATTGCTCCTGTGTCTAAAATTAATCACGAATTACTTTTCAGTTTTCTTAAAACAATTAACCATCTAGACTCTAATAATTAGACACATGTAATCTTGACTGTATTTCGAAACAGTTAACAGTTAACCATTTAAATTATTCTTTACCTGTGTTTTTCATAGACTCCGATAGATTTATGCCGTAATATCTTTGTTTAGTTTGATCTTTTTATTGATCTCCAAAATTACATTAGAACGATTTCAGACATACCTACCTAAATAACTACATAAGGCCCGTAATAACATAAGTATCTCGTAGGCCTCCGGATGGTGACGTCACGAGGCAGCACTTTGTCCTTGTATTAGAGGTGTTGTTGAATTAGTCCGCCTTCAGGACTAATGTATGTAAATTGTGAATCGGAGCTAATATTAGTAGAAAACTGCTCGCAGCTAAGGGGGTGCGAAATGTCTATAAAATTGACTTTATAAGTATTATACAATCGATTTAAAGGCAATATTGAATATAAATTGTATTGGATAAATTTACATAAATAAATAACATGGCAGGATAACTTATTCCCGGCGATGAAGCACCACACACGATATTACCAGCCATGTCGTGACATTTTTCACCACCGACAATATTTATAGAGAGTTGCGACCAAATAATTGAATTTTAAATATTAAGGTTGGGTGACATTTTCAAAACTATTTATTTACGTACAGATAAAGGCTATTTCTATTAATATCTGCCCAATATTTATCATAGTAGTCTATTATTAGCCGCTTTTCATTAAACATTGTTCTCTTATCGCATATTATACCAATAACTATTGTGATTGGATTAAATTAGAACTCAAGTAATTAATTATTTTTTTATAGGTAAAGTAGGTAGGTACCGGGTAAGTCTCTTAATATTGACACCCCCCTTATCTCACTTATCCTTTGCATATACAGAGTGGAAAATAAAACATGTTTTTTTTAAATGGAAAACCTCGTATATTTTTAGACCAAAATAATGTCCTTAATTTTCTGAATCCAAAAATGTGTACGTGTTATATAATCACACCACCTGTTCGTGAGATATTACTAAAAACTTATCACATTACGGGTGTCAATTATAAAATAAGAACATCAAGATACCTCTGGAAACAATGCATATTTGCATTGTTTATTTGTTGACAGATGTCATCCAGTTTTTTGTGAGATAGTAGTTCACTCTCTTAGATATTAGTGTAAAAAATACGTAGTGTTCGTAAAGAAGCAAGTTATTTTGAAAATGGTATATTCATTGGAAGAGCGAAAAGAGTTACTTGAAATTTATATTCAGTGCAACAAGAATAAGTCTCTTGCTCGGAGGGAGTATGTTAGGTTATTTCGAGAAAGGCCTTCCACCTCCTCCTTCCAAAAACAGTTTTAAAAATATTTATGCAAAGTTTAGGAATACCGAATCTCTGAGAGACAAGAAAAGGGAAAGGCGAAGAACAAAAACAGGAGAAGACACAGAACTAACTCAACGCGTTATTATATTTTGCTGAAAATCCATCCAAATCATCCTATGCCGCAGCAATAGAATTGGATATATCACAAAGAAGTGTGATAAAAATATTACATCGCCATAATTTTAAACCATATAGTATTTTGCCCGTTCAATATTTAGACGACAACAACCTTCAAGACAGGTTAACCTTCTGCAGAGACATACTTGATAGAATAGAGGAAGATGATGAGTTTCTATGTCATGTCTTTTGGACTGACGAAAGCAGTTTTTGTACTGCGAGAATTTTTAACAGAAAAAATGCACATTACTGGGCAGCGAAAAATCCACATATTGTAAAAAAAATAAAAAAACAATGATACCAAAATGTAAACGTGTGGTGTGGCATCCACAAGGATGCTATTGTAGGTCCTGTATTTATAAATGGGCCCTTAAATGCACAACGTTATGTGGATATCCTTCAACATCCAGTTGAAAATTATTTAGATAATATTAATTTAGTGGACAACAGATCTGTTATTTGGCAGCAGGATGGAGCACCATCACACTCTGCAAGGAACGTCACCGAATACCTAAACAGAAAATATCCTATTTGGATAGGAAGGCACGGTGTTATACATTGGCCCGCTAAAAGTCCGGACTTAACACCTATGGATTTTTTTCTCTGGGGTACGATAAAACGAGATATATACGAAACTGGGGTTTTTAATAATATGAATGAGTTAAAAGAATGCATACTTGTAAAAATTGAGGAATTAAACCAAAATGGTGATATATTTCAAAGGGTGAGAAGCAATTTTATAAAGCGATGCCAAATGTGTATTCAGAATGGTGGTGGTTACGTGGAAAATATTTAATTACGTTACGTGTAAATAAATAAAATTGTGTTACTGTATTAATATTGACTTTTATTTGTTTTTATTAGGCTTATCGTCGTTGGCACGGTAATAGCTGCTATGTGAATTTTTTTCACTTTTTAGATTAACACGGTTCTGTAATCGCTGCAATGTGTTCTATAAACTGAAATAAATGCTATGTTGAAAGAATACACAGAAATTTATAAAATTTGATTTGTAATATCTGGTATGTATTTATATGGCAGAGAAATATCTGCTATGTGCGAGTTATACACATGGCAGTTATTGCATGTTATTATTAATATACTCCATATACTCCTAATATTAATATACTCCATATAGAGAATGGAAATGAAAATAGCTATATAGAGACTGAAAAAGAAAGAGAAAAAGACGATGAAGGTAGCATTCGGGAAGAGCATAATGGTGTGTTATTGGAAATACGTGGAAATGAGACTGTTAACGCAGAAAATGGAGGAGACAATTTAAAAGAAACTACAAGAAACTTAAGCGAATTTAGTGAGAATGAATTAAATCGAATTAAATGAAAACAAAAAAAAGACCGAAAAATTTTAGGGAAATATCAAAGTTGAAAAAGCCTCGAGGAAAACAATACACCGGATATACACGATAATCTACTGGTAAAGTGAAACAAAACCAGATTCGGAAAAAAAGGGCAGTAAAAAGCAGATGCCATCACATCTAATAAAGTAACGAGTAGAACATTTATGTGTTCTTCTGTGACAGAACAAAACCGTGAAAGGTTGTTTAAATTCTTCTGGGATTTGCCTAATTGGGATGCTAGAAAGGCTTATATCAAAGGACTGGTTACTTCAAGAAAACCCCAACGAAGAAGAAAAACTACTGGTGAAGTATTAGCAAAAAAGAAAGAAAGTCATGATTGTCATTCCTTTAGAAAATGGAGAACGGGTATGTAAAACAATGCTCCTAAATACACTGGATCTTGGCAGGGATACCTTCTTATGTTGGTGTAAAAATGCATTGACGGATAACACTAACTTAAGTGAAAAAGAAAATGACGAGGTAACAGATCGATTGCGTACAGATAAATTTAGGATAATATGAAAAATAAAGATAGTGCACGAGAATGGCTGGAGCAGTTACTCAAAGTTACCAGTCACTACTGTCGCAGTTCCTCGAAAAAAGTCTATGTGGAATCTGTGTTTAGATCAACATTGCACATGTAACTACCATGTTTATGAAAGATATTGTGAAGATCAGAATTTGAGTTACATTATTTAGAAAAATTTTAGGAGAAGGAAACATTGCAATACATAAGCCTAGAAGAGACCAGTGTGATACCTGTTGCGGATGGAAATCTGGTAATGTTTCAGAACAGTTATATTCTGAACACGTTGAAAAAAAGGAAGCTGCTAAAGCGAAAATTGAAGCAAAGGAATCGGCAGGTGAGGAAAAACTGGTGGTTACTATGGATTTGCGGAGTGTTTTGTTGGCCCCTAAACTAGAGGCCTGTCAATCTACTACAAACAAAAGCTGCAAATCCACAATTTCACTGTTTATTCTCTTAATGACGGAAATGTGGATATATACGTTTGGCATGAGAGTAACGGCGGTGTGACTTCAAATGAGTTTACAAGTTGTATTGTGGATTATATCAGAGCAACTACTCAAGACAGAAATTATGCACATGTAGTACTAATTTTTGATGGCTGTGGTTATCAGAATCGTAACAAAGTATTGTCTAGTGCCTTGTTAAATCTCGCTCAGCAGTTGCAAATTATAATAGAACAGTTGATATTGGAACGTGGTCATACTATGATGGAGGCGGATTCAGTCCATTCCTCATTAGATGCACATTTTAAGCCACCAATGTTTGCCCCCAGTGACTACATTGTCAGAATGAGGCAAGCTAGACTTCAGCACCCTTATAACGTCCACAATATTGACTTTACATTATGGCAAGTATTAGGCCAAATCGAATAAATAATACCCCTTCGGGGTATACTATATTTGCCGTCAGGAAAAATGCAGTATAAGATCCGTCATACAGATGAATGGACTGATTTTACTGAAGGGCGTACTACCCATAAAGGTAGAAAAGACGACCTACATAGCATTCCAAAGCCTCTATATACACGACCGATAAAAATTAAAAAACAAAAATACAGCACCTGCAAGGATTAAAAGCTGTAATGGAAAGAGATTATCACCCTTTTTATGATGGACTGCCACACTAGGCCCCATATTTAACTAACTTTGGTATATCTTTTATTGTAGGTTTTTCTATTTTCTCTCTAACTCTATGCTGAATTTATAAGAAAAAACCTTGTGTTGATCCCGGTGTTAGAAAATAAACAGTTTTAAACATTTCATATATATTTTTATTACTTTTTATTTCATATTTATATTTATTACTGCACTTGAATTTCTAAATTTAGGTAAGTACATAAAAAATTAAGGTAATAATAATAATTAATAAAGTACACAATTAGTAACCAAAGCATTTTTTATATACGTAATATCTGTTAACTGAAAATAAAAAACAACATTATCTGCCATGTGCACTACCAATCGAAAAAATTAAATATTGAACATTGTTGAATTCTCAAGTAACAACTAACTCATGTATTCAAATATATCATAATTTAATAACTAATTAGTTTTGAGTTGATCGCAATTTTCTAATTATAATGAAGTTTTAGGCTTATTGTGAAAATTTTATAATTTTTACATAGCAGCTATTACCGTGCCAACGACGTTATGTTGTTTATTGTTATTACTCGTTACTGTTATTGTCACCTATATATTATTTATTTATTATCTCAATAAATGGCATTGTTTCCAGAGGTATCTTGATATGTTTTTTGTTTTATAATTGACACCCGTAATGTGATAAGTTTTTAGTAATATCTCACGAACAGGTGGAGTGATTATATAACAATTAGATATTTTTTTATTCAGAAAATTAAGGACATTATTTTGCTATAAAAATATATGGGGTGTTCCATTTAAAAAAATCATGTTTTATTTTCCACCCTGTATATCTTACGAGATTTGTAATATCCGTGCTCAGATTAGAAAAAATTCATCAAAAACCGCGTCCACTCCTTTTTTGAATGAGTTAAATCGGCAAAGGATAAGTGAGATAAGGGGGATGTCAATCTTAAGAGACTTACCCGGTACCTATACAGAACATGTAGGTATTCTATTCCATATTACGTTCTTATCAACATTACTTAATTCTTGTCAAGAAGACAGAGACGGTTTATTTGCAATGGAATACAAAATATACCACTCAATAAATTGTGGACTTAGGCAAATTACATATATTATTGGCCCTTCTCCTTTCTTCTTACGTTGAGGTCCACAATTTTTATTTGACTGCCTTTTAATCTAGTAGGTATATATGCAATAGGCGTACCTATCTATAATGCAGCTACTTTAGATTTATATAAAATATAAATGTACGTAGGTACTTACCTTGGTATAATAGGTATACCTACATCAATATCCTGAATACCTATATACCTACTAGGTAGGTATATACCCACTTTCACACTTCACACCACAGATATAGGTATAAATTAGCAATATGTAAGTATATTTCGATATTATAATAGATAGGTAAATATTGACATAATACACTAGAGTTTCAGTAACTATTTGAATAATACCTACATATTACATCTACTCCAAAAATGCTCCACATGCACTGTTCGTATTCAAATCTAGTTGCCCATAAATTCTAGGAACAGTACGAGCCCACGCGGTAAAAAAGTAGTTCCTTCCTATCATCTCTGCGAAAACAGTAAAGTTGTTATTATGTGTACACATATTGTTAAAATAATTGGTTTAGTTAGTACCTGATGTTTTACAAAAACTTTCTTATCGATGCAATTGAAAAACATGATTACAAGTATTTCCGGAAAGCTCGGTCGTTCTCGGTCACTCCGCGGCTGTGTTGTTATGCACAGATGTGTTTTTCACAGTTTTTGAGCGTCTTCGCGATTTTTCGATGCTTGCTTAACAATAATTACGGAAAAGTGATAAAATTGTGTATAAAGAAGCATTCTGCTTGGTGAAGTGTTTGGGAAAGAGGCTGGCTTGCTGGGTATTGAGTTAATCTATATCGATGTTCATTTTAATGTATAACGTTTAGGTTATGTGCCTACCTAATTATCGTTTTTCTAAGTAAACGAGGGAATAATAGGTAGGCATGATACTAAAAGTCTTAGTATCATGATACGTAGGTATATTTTTTATTGTTTAGTTACAAGTGGGGTATAATCAGTAGTAAAACTATAAGTACTTTAAAATAATTCGGTTATACATCGATAACTTTATCAATTATTATAGTGTCGGTTTAATTAACAGTTTAAATATTTATTTCGCGAACGGAGCCGGCTACTTCGAACGATGCAAGTAACGAGCATCTATGGACATTGTCTTAATTCTTGTGGGGTGTCTATTAGATATTATCAACTTCATCGGGGGACTGAAGCACCCGGCATCAGGATGGGACCTTGAGGCATACGTGTAATGGTAAGTCGTTTCTGTTAATTATATAATTATATTTGTCGTGTAGCGAATTTTATGTAACAAAATGATTTTATTTGTGAAATTTTTCTCATATTGCACAATAACAATAGGCTTCGTTGCCTATGGAATAGTAAAGATGTTTATTTTTAATATTAAAATTACTGATTAAAAGTTTGTGCTACATTAACAGTTGTAGCGATGAATAATTAAGTTACATCACTCAAAATTAAGCAACAAAAATTCACCGTGTAGAAATTAAATTACAAAATTCCTTGGTAAAAAATCGTCGGCTAACTTCACACCAATACTAGTGGGAGATGGTGTGTTGTAGTGATGCCACATTCAGTATTCAGTATTGCCGAATCCAGAAATGAGTATGCCCCCTTGCGGAATAAATTCGAACCGAGGAACGCGAGTAAAAATTTGAAGTAAACGTTCTGTGAGCTGTGAGTTTAAACCGTCTAACCGTCACGATTCCTCGTTTACGACGATACTGTTGTGGTTGCTGTGGTTTTATTACTCTTTAGCTGTGCTCTTTAGTTTTACTGTTGGCTGTGTTTTTTTGCGAAACATTTTCGACCCCCAGGAAAGCGAGTTAATAATTTCCTTCACTTCGTTTACTGTGGGTTATTGTTGGTGTCCCTTAAAAGTATTCATAATACAAACTGTTGTGTTTATGGTTGCAACTCAAGAAACGGTTAAGATAGCTCTCCATTTTCACTAGTTTCCGAAGAAAAATTCCGGCATTAACGTGAAAATGATAACTGCACTGGGAATCGAGGAAGAGATTGATAAGAGGAAAGCTTGGGAGAAGGTTTTATTAATGGGCAAGCCAGTGACAAACAATATGCGTGTTTGCTCTAATCATTTTAAAACAGAAGATTACTGTTCAAAAGGTAAGGGATATTTATTGAGGTTAGATTAAGTAAAAAACCGCGAAACGCGTAACATAATACAATCTATTTTTGTTTTAGATGTGGACTTAAAACAACCTAAGCTTAAGCGACACGCTGTACCTTCCCAAAACTTGCTAGTAAAAAGATCACTTGCAAGTGCAGTCAGTATACGTTCGTACCGTTTTCGGTACAGGTTTCTAATTTAGTCGCAGACGAATACACTGGCGTCTGAAATTAAAATAACGCCATACCACCCTTAGTTCAATGGTACAATCGAGAGTTGTCGCATAGAAATACAGTGGCGTCCGCAAGTATTTCAATGCCTAGATATTAAGTGTGATAAAGCAAAAACCAGATATAGAAAATACTTCATTTTTAACGATATATACCAGATTTTTCACAAACGAATACAATGGCGTCCGAAAATATTTTTGTACATTTATTAATTTATAATAATTAAAAAAAAAAACGGAAATAGAAAAAAGTTCATATTTTAGGGAAAATTGCGTCGTGTCACCCTTAGTTCCACTGAATCTTCCAAATTGGTCGCAGACGAATACAGTGGCGTCTGAAATTATTTTCGTCGCCGGATATTACGTGTTATAAAGCGAAAACCGGAAATAGAAAAATGTTCATATTTTCAGGAAAATAACGGCATACCACCCCTAGTTCAATGATATAATCGAGATTTGTCGCATAGGAATACAGTGGCGTCCGCAAGTATTTCAATGCCTAGATATTAAGTGTGATAAAGGAAAAACCGGATATAGAAAAAAGTTCATATTTTTTAAGGAAAACAACTTGATGATATCCCTAGTTCAACGGTATATACCAGATTTGTCGCAAACGAATACAGTGGCGTCCGAAAATTATTTTGTCCATAGGCATAACATATTATAAATTTATAAAAAACCGGAAATAAAATTCATATTTTAATACTGGATAGGGCTGGAACCTTTGATGTAACTATAAAACACTTTCACTTCGCTCGACGCGCGTTTCGCCAACCAAGTTGGCATCATCCGGAGACGATTAAAACTAATCTTAAACTACAAAATCTACCATATTTATACTATTTTCATGGTGTCACTAATGATATCACCGTGAAATTTACGCGTGACTAATCACGCTTCAATGATCCGTTGCTAAGAAACGCGTAAAGGGGGCTATACGGTATAGGTCCCTTGTCGCTATTCATACTATTTTTACATTTTACAATTTCTATGCTCTAAAATGCATCCAACTGTCTATTATTGGTCACATTTCTAACTAATCGTAAATTACTGATATCTATTCTATGATTGTTGTCAAAAGCATATTGTGCGACACTAGACTTATCTGTTCTTCCATATTTAAGATGAGCCATATGCTCTTTAAATCTGGTGTTAATTGATCGTCTCGTTTGTCCAACATATTTTCGATCACAATCATTACAACTAATTTCGTAAATCCCAGATCTTTCATTTAAAACAATTTTATCCTTTGGATTGTCTTAAAGTTGTTGTAATTTATTACTCGACGAATGAATCGCTGTTATACCCACGTTTTTGAAGATCTTACTCAAACCACGAGTAAAGCGGGGTTCGTACGGGATGGATACATATTTTGGAGTCTCTATATCCTTTTGAAAGGTCGTAGAATTACGAAGCGTGTTCTTAAATTTACGCTTCCCAATTAGTTTTTCAACTATCATTACTCACAGCTATATCTTTAATTAATACTTTTTCTCGGGTCAAGATTTTTAATAGCTTATTGATTCTAATAGCTTTTAGCTTATTACATTTTAAAAGATTAAGGAGTAATATTATTTATTTTGGTAGCTTATCGAACATTTTGAAAGATTTGGGAGTAATCTGTTTAATTTTTTAACAACAATTTAAACAAATAAAAAAATATTTTAACAAATAAATGATAAATAATTAAAGTAAAAAATAAAATCAGAGTAAATTTTCAAAGTGACCTCCATTCACTTCCTGGCAATATCCCATCCGCCACTGAAACTCCTGCAGAACCTTACCAACAGTATCGGGTTGAATGGTTCGAATTTCATTGCGAATTCTGTCCTTTAATTCTTCGATGGTATTTGGTCTATTGAAATAGACTTTGCTCTTTAAATAGCCCCATAAAAAGTAGTCTAGGGGAGTGAGATCTGGAGATCTAGGGGGCCATTCGATAGTTCCCCTGCGACCAATCCAATGGTTAGGAAATACATGGTTTAAATAATCGCGAACGATCACTGCAAAATGGGGTGGTGCACCGTCTTGTTGGTACCATATCGTGTGATGGGGCAGATCTGGATCTACGTCATTTGGGTAAAGTACCGCAAGTGCAGGGACTAAGTCGTCTCTTAAAAATTCTAAATATATTTCACCTGTTAATACGCCTTCAAAGAAAAATGGGCCCAAAATACGATTACCTACAATACCAGCCCAAACGTTAACTTTTTGTGGAAACTGACTACGAGTTTCCATTTTCCAGTGTGGATTTTCAGGAGACCAATATCTACAGTTTTGCCGGTTAACTGTGCCGTCGAGATAAAAGGTAGCCTCATCAGAAAAAACAATATTGCGTAAAAATCCGTCGTCATCAATCAGGCGTTGCAACATGGTTTGGCAAAACTGTAACCTACGGTCAGGATCATCTTCGTTTAACTCTTGGACCAAAACCACTTTATACGGATGCCATTTGTTCAATTTCAAATATTTCAAGACGGAGCTTTGAACTATTCCGTTGTTTGCCGCCACTTGGCGGGTGGGTAAATGGGGATTTTCTTGAAGCTCTAGTAGAACATTCAATTTAACATCTTGTTGCACTGGTGGACGACCCGTTCTAGGGCGATCTCTCGTATGACCCACTTCTAAAAACTTTTGTTCTATTTTGCTAACGGTGGACTGTGTAATTGGTTCTCTGTTTGGATATTTGTTGTTAAATAAACGGCAAACTTCTACTTGTGTGCGAGCTCTGTCCCCGTAACCGATCATCATCAAAATTTCGATTCTTTCCCTTTCACTCAAACGACGGACCATTTTTAAATAAAATGAATTATGATGGAATAATGATTAATCAACTTACTTAATGATATTATTCAACTGATTAAAACACAAACTTGCGAGGAAAAACTTCAAAATTGTGACAACTGTCAAAACTGTTGTTTTTCCTGCGCTTTCTTGATAAATGATTAGCATTTGGTCATCGCTTGTATAATTCATTCTTAAAACTTTGCAACCGAATATCTCGAACACTTTAATGTTAAAGGTACTATGTTTTTGACATATTCGCACTCAGAAAAATGTGCTCTATCGAAATCCGTGAAAAAAAATATGGGTTGTTGTAATGTATTAACGTACCTTTAGTTAAATTGAATATTGAGTTCATATAGGTAAATTATAGCGCATGTCACTGCGCAACTAAAATAGTAGTTTTAGGTGTGGGATACACAGCGAACAGGGCATGTGTGCCATGTGCTCAAGCAGCTCAAGTGTACTAAGTAATGAGTAACTATTGTAATATATAGGGGTTAAGTAAAAGTGTGTGTAGTTATTTAATCTACCCCAACCCTAAGTCAAGGTAACATATACCACAGTTGTCATTTAAAAAAATTGTCGATGACGTCATAGCTCAAAAACGAACAAAAAAAAAAAAAAATCGATGGCTGAAAAAAGTGACATTTTATAAAATAAAGTTGACGTGTCCGAGGATTTCCTGTGAAAATCCTTCAATAACGATTAATTGAATTTATTCCAAACTTTACGAGCTCACTGTATATATCAAATTCTAACCTATTGTCACTATTTTTAATTACTAATACATCTAAAAATGGAAATAAGCCAAATCCTAGGAAAACTCAAATTCTTCTTTTGCTTCAGTTTCAAATCGACTCATGAAGGCATTTGCAATGAAAGGCGATAAACAGTTACCCATTGCGGTTCCTTAACGTTGTTCATAGAGTTAGTTCTATGAAACGTAAGCAATTTTGTTTCATACAAAGTATTGTAAGGTTTATATTTATATATTAAGGTATATAGGCATAAAAGTTTTGTAAGGTTTTTTACGAAACTTTGTATGAAACAAAATTGCTTCCGTTTCAATGACAAGTTCTATGAACAACATGAAGGAACCGCAATGGGTAACTGTTTCACCTCACAATACACTCACAATACAGTAATTCTGCCCCCTCTAAAATGATACGCCTATGGAATTTCGTTCCCCTCGCCCCTCATGTCTCTGATGCTGGTGATGTATCACTCCACACTATTTCGGAACCAGGGTATAGGTATAGGTAACAATTTCTTTTAAGTTTTTTTGGCGCATTGCTTTCTACGCGGCAGCAACGTAGCTAAGGGGGGGCGAAAGGGGCATGTGCCAGAGGCGGGCGCAATGGTGGATACCAGAGGTGTATCAGTTTTGTTTTAAAACATCTCATTCGAACTCATTTTACACGTGTAGATCATTAAATAAATACGGTTTAATCATCAGAAACGTGTTTGAAAATTTAATTTAATTTCTTAAATATTTTTAGTGAACCGCTTAAAAAGAAAAATTATTAGAGGTATAAGTCGAAGGTTCGAATTCTAGAAGCGCTGAGCTATTTTTTTAAATACACATGCAATACGTTATTGTTATAAATACGCGTATAAACATAAACATAATAAAAAAGAAAATAAATTGTCATTCTTATAAATATGTCTTTATATTTATGTTAGATAAGAGACGTGACGATATATACAGGGTAGATCCCGGTGAGTGGCCTATTAGACGTTTCTGGGAAACCACATATATTTTGGAACTGAAAATTTGCACACAGGGGTGCTCTATTCAATGAAAATATTGCCGAGTATGTGCCACTTCCGGTTATACCGGAAGTAGACAACAACTTCCTTATTTTAAATGGCATGCTATATTTTTTATGCCAGATTCGAATTCTACTCGTTATTTTAAGGTAACTTTCAATACTATTCCCTATCCCTAAAACCAATAGTTTTTGAGATATCTCGATTTTAATAAAATCTTATGCGAAAACAACCCGTACATTAGAAATTAATAACTTTCGCTATGGTAACTTTCAAGAACCAATTTTTGTTCCATATCGTCGTTGGCACGGTAATAGCTGCTATGTAACAATTATACAATTTTTAGGCTTATTGTGCCTAAAACTTCATTATAATTAGAAAATTGCGATCAACTCAAAACTAATTAGTTATTAAATTATGATATATTTGAATACATAAGTTAGTTGTTACTTGAGATTTCAACAATGTTCAATATTTATAATTATTTAATTTTTTTCGATTGGTAGTGCACATGGCAGATAATGCTGTTTTTTATTACGTATATAAAAAATGCTTTGGTTACTAATTGTGTAGGTACTTTATTTATTATATTATTACCTTAATTTTTTATGTACTTACCTAAATTCAAGTGCAGTAATAAATATAAATATGAAATAAAAAGTAATAAAAACATATATGAAATGTTTAAAACTGTTTATTTTCTAACACCAGGATCAACACAAGGTTTTTTCTTATAAATTCAGCATAGAGTTAGAGAGAAAATAAATAGAAATAGAAATACCTACAATAAAAGATATACCAAAGTTAGTTAAATATGGGGCCTAGTGTGGCAGTCCATCATAAAAAGGGTGATAATCTCTTTCCATTACGGCTTTTAATTCTTGCAGGTGGTGTATTTTTGTTTTTTAATTTTTATCGGTCGTGTATATAGAGGCTTTGGAATGCTATGTAGGTTGTCTTTTCTACCTTTATGGCTAGTACGCCCTTCAGTAAAATCAGTCCATTCATCTGTATGACGGATCTTATACTGCATTTTTCCTGACGGCAAATATAGTATACCCCGAAGGGGTATTATTTATTCGATTTGGCCTAATACTTGCCATAATGTAAAGTCAATATTGTGGACGTAATAAGGGTGCTGAAGTCTAGCTTGCCTCATTCTGACAATGTAGTCACTGGGGGCAAACATTGGTGGCTTAAAATGTGCCTCTAATGAGGAATGGACTGAATCCGCTTCCATCATAGTATGACCACGTTCCAATATCAACTGTTCTATTATAATTTCCAACTGCTGAGCGAGATTTAACAAGGCACTAGACAATACTTTGTTACGATTCTGATAACCACAGCCATCAAAAATTAGTACTACATGTGCATAATTTCTGTCTTGAGTAGTTGCTCTGATATAATCTACAATACAACTTGTAAACTCATTTGAAGTCACACCGCCGTTACTCTCATGCCAAACGTATAAATCCACATTTCCGTCATTAAGAGAATAAACAGCGAAATTGTGGATTTGCAGCTTTTGTTTGTAGTAGATTGATAGCATAGTAACCAGCAGTTTTTCCTCACCTGCCGATTCCTTTGCTTCAATTTTCGCTTTAGCAGCTTCCTTTTTTTTTTTTCAACGTGTTCAGAATATAACTGTTCTGAAACGTTACCAGATTTCCATCCGCAACAGGTATCACACTGGTCTTTTCTAGGCTTATGTATTGCAATGTTTCCTTCTCCTAAAATTTTTCTAAATAATGTAACTCAAATTCTGATCTTCGCAATATCTTTCATAAACATGGTAGGTACATGTGCAATGTTGATCTAAACACAGATTCCACATAGTGACACACACACACAGATTCCACACTTTGAGTAACTGCTCCAGCCATTCTCGTGCACCAACTTTATTTTTCATATTATTCCTAAATTTATCTGTACGCAATCGATCTGTTACCTCGTCATTTTCTTTTTCACTTAAGTTAGTGTTATCCGTCAATGCATTTTTACACCAACGTAAGAAGGTATCCCTGCCAAGATCCAGTGTATTTAGGAGCATTGTTTTACATACACGTTCTCCATTTTCTAAAGGAATGACAATCATGACTTTCTTTCTTTTTTGCTAATACTTCACCAGTAGTTTTTCTTCTTCGTTGGGGTTTTCTTGAAGTAACCAGTCCTTTGATATAAGCCTTTCTAGCATCCCAATTAGGCAAATCCCAGAAGAATTTAAACAACCTTTCACGGTTTTGTTCTGTCACAGAAGAACACATAAATGTTCTACTCGTTACTTGATTAGATGTGATGGCATCTGCTTTTTACTGCCCTTTTTTCCGAATCTGGTTTTGTTTCACTTTACCAGTAGATTATCGTGTATATCCGGTGTATTGTTTTCCTCGAGGCCTTTTACACTTTGATATTTCCCTAAAATTTTTCGGTCTTTTTTTGTTTTCATTTAATTCGATTTAATTCATTCTCACTAAATTCGCTTAAGTTTCTTGTAGTTTCTTTTAAGTTGTCTCCTCCATTTTCTGCGTTAACAGTCTCATTTCCACGTATTTCCAATAACACACCATTATACTCTTCCCGAATGCCACCTTCATCGTCTTTTTCTCTTTCTTTTTCAGTCTCTATATAGCTATTTTCATTTCCATTCTCTATACAACTAGTCTCATTTTATCTGGTGATGGATACCATACATACCATACTTGTTTTCAGTCATCTGAACCAGTTGCACCACTAATTTTCCACCACGAGAGCACATTATTATTAATAATATAATTAATTATTATTATCACAACACTGGATTCACTGATGTTCATTGCGTAGTATATTAGGTCCGTGGTTAGGTCAATATCTGCTATGTGCAAGAGTTAGAGGGGGGAGTATATTAATATTAACATGCAATAACTGCCATGTGTATAACTCGCACATAGCAGATATTTCTCTGCCGTATAAATACATGCCAGATATTACAAATCAAATTTTATAAATTTCTGTTTATTCTTTCAACATAGCATTTATTTCAGTTTATAGAACACATTGCAGCGATTACAGAACCAAAAAGTGAAAAAAATTCACATAGCAGCTATTACCGTGCCAACGACGATATACTAAAAAGACATGGAGCTTATGTATGTATAAACTACAAATGTTCCAAAATACACAGGGTGTCCAATAACTGATGTCAAACATTGACTACTTCGACCTTCACTAAGTGTCTTATTTTAAATGGGACATACCATATTTTATAATACAATTCGCTTCCTTTTTTGATTACCTTTCGACCCATATGTAGTTTGGTTTAGCTACATTGGACGCTTCTTGAGTTATTTAGAGATATTAAAAATATTGTTGAATACAAATTAACATCGAGTGCAGTGTGCCATGGAGAACAAAAAATTCTGTTCGTCTTGTCATTCTAAATTATTCTGTAAGTGTCATCGTATTATTGTTGTTAGTGGTCAGTTAATATGCAAGATCATTACTCCAATGCGGATTATTTCAACTTATTTTTTATCCATGGAGAATGTAACAGAATTATTAGCAGAACGCGCAGAAGGTTTAACGAAATAAATCCTAATCTGCCACCAATGAACGTAAAGAAGTTTAAAAGAATTTGCAATAATTTCCTAGAATTTGGTACTTTTAAAGCAACCAAAATTAATCCTAGGCCACTCACGAAAGAATCTTGCATAATTATAAGTTTACTAAAGTGCAAGCCCTGCATCCAGAAGATGCTGATAATAGAGTTCAATTTTGTGAAATGATACTAACTCGCATTCAAGATTATGTGGACTGACGAGTCGAAGTTTTCTCGTGAAGGAATATCAAAACCCTCACGCTTTAAGGGAAAACGGATTCCATGACAAATTTAGTTTTAATGTGTTTTGCCTATAAAAAGACAACATGTTTTATTACCATATTTATGATGGAACCTTAACTTCTCAGCGTTATATGGAGATACTAAGAACAATAGTTACCGATTTTCTGGATAATTTACCACTATTAGAATTTGGAAGTTGTTGGTATCAACACGACGGATCTCCTGCTCACTCTACACGAGAAGTATCAGACATACTAGACAATATGTTTGAAGATAGGTGGATTGGACGACGAGGCCCTTGGATATGGCCCGCTAAAAGTCCGGATCTCACCCCGCTTGATTTCTATCTTTAGGGAAAGATGAAAACCAAAGTGTATGAGACGCCCGTCAATTCACGAGAAGAATTGAGAAATCAGAGTAAGAAGGGCGTTTGAAGAATTAGATGCAAATGAAATTCGATCAGCAACCAGTAGTGGTGTTATGACCCGAATATTAAAATGTTTGAGCGTTAATGGACAACATTTCGAGCAGTTGAAGAAGTTTAGAGGATGTGTTTCTCTTTTGTCACTCATATTGTAATATTCTTCGAGGATATTATAGGTAATTAACTTTTAATAGGTTTGTTAATTTTCTGATTAATAATTTTCTATCTTTTATTACAGTTTTCAACTTGAATGTGAACTTTATGATTTTGAATTATAATTGTTTTCCATGACACACTGCACTCGATGTTAATTTTAATTCAACAATATTTTTAAATATCTCTAAATAACTCAAGAACCGTCCAATTTAGCTACCAAATTACATATGGGTCGAATGGTAATCAAAAAAGGAAACGAATTAGATTATAAAATACAGTATGTCCCATTTAAAATAAGACACTTATTGAAGGTCGAAGTAGTCAAAGTTTGACATCAGTTATTGGACACCCTGTGTATTTTGGAGCATTTGTACATACATGTTTTGTTTATACATACATAAGCTCCATGTCTTTTTGGTATGTGGCACAAAAATTGGTTCTTGAAAGTTGCCATAGCGAAAGTTATTAATTTCCAACGTACGGGTTGTTTTCGCATAAGATTTTATTACAATCGAAATATCTCATAAAACTATTGCTTTTAGGGATAGGGGATCTGGCATAAAAAATATAGCATGCCATTTAAAATAAGGAAGTTGTTGTCGACTTCCGGTATAACCGGAAGTGGCACATACACGGAAATATTTTCATAGAATAGAGCACCCCTGAAAACCTCTGTGTGCAAATTTTCAGTTCCAAAATATATGTGATTTCCCAGAAACGTCTAATAGGCCACTCACCGTGATGTACCCTGTATATAGGTACCAATGCTCAGGTGTTTTAAGTTAGAAATAAATCTGAATTTATGGTTCACCGAGGCATATAAACAAATTCGCGTGGCTTGGGTTATCTGGCTGCCGGTGGTGTAAAGTACGGGAAATCACCCCTATATCGGAAACCAATTGTATCGGGTGGACATATGGCGTATGACGTCACGGGGATTCGAGGCAGCTGCCCAGGTGACCCTCAGACACCAATAAACAATAATGTATACATTGGATGTGTAGAAAAATTTATATATTTAAAGCAAACAATAAAACTAGCTCGGAATATCTACCCACCTTATCAATTTCGTATCATAAATAGTGATTGAAATACTGGATAGGGAATATTCGCAACCTTATACGAGAAAAAATGTACGCCACAGGTTCAGATATACTCTACTTACTTATATCTGCAGTCTTATGTCTTAGTATATAGAGTAATTCCTGGGTGCTATCGTGTTATCCGGTTTAGGTACACTACATTGATAAAAGCTACGACCCATTTTTAAGTTATTCCTCATCTGAAACGAAAACATTTCGGCCAGGTCGTGGGATGTATTGTTTCTAACATCGAAATATGAGACATAATAAATTTTCAAAGGATATCCACCATTGCCGCAATGGGACATCGGTGCAGTCAGTATAACTTTTCTTACAGCAAGCTAAAATCGTCACTATAAAGGCGCTTTCATTCAACAAGATGTTATGTTTTGATAGAATACTAATAACTAATCAATTTTAACACAAAACCCATCGAAATAATACACTAAATTAAAGAATAACTGTATTTGAAAGTTTGCCCATTGCACAGCCTGGTTTTTCAGTTAAAAATTCGAATGATGTTTGTTCATTATTTCCGAGTGTACCGATTCCACAGACCTTGGACTATCTTGAGGATTTACTCGAATTAAACAACCATAGAAAAGAAGTAATAGAAGAATATGTAAAACTATGTATGAAACAAAATTGCTTCCGTTTCAATGAGAAGTTCTATGAACTATGAAGGAACCGCAATGTTTATCGCTTTTCATTGCTGGTGTCTTCATGAGTCAATTTGAAACTGAAGCAAAAGAAGAATTCGAGTATTTTCCTAGGATTTGGCCGAGATATGTGGATGACATTTTTCCCGTGTTTGACACTAAGATTGCGGATGTAGAAAACTTCATTTCCAAATTAAATTATCGTTTCACTTCTGTAAAGTTTACATATGAACTAGGAAATAATGGAAAGCTTCCATTTTTAGATGTATTAGTAATTAAAAATAGTGACAATAGGTTAGAATTTGATTTGATTATCGCTGTGGAGTGAAATTTTATTTGTATTGAATTCTTAGGTTGGTCACGGTGTTTACCATTCTTTTTCCAATATTCTCTTTTTTGAATCACCTCTCTAGCCCCTTCAGCAACGAAGATGCGACATTTTAGATGAAACGGTGTTATTAAGTATGATATTCAACAAGGAGGCCGTGGAGCTGAAAATGTCTAAAAAGTTCGCTTCGTTTTAGAAATGTTTAGCGTTTTCGATTACGGACGCTGAAATAATTGTTACTTACAAGTACAAACAATATCAAAAAGAAATAACAAACAAAGAATTATTCGACATTTTAGTAAAACGACTGTAATTATTAATGATTAAAACAATAAACTCAAAAAATAACTGAACAACAAACTAACTAATAACGAGTATTTCCTCCTAGCTCTGGCTGCTACAACAGCTTCCATACGCCTAGGCATGCTTTCAATCAAATTTGTGATAGTGATTTGAGGGATATTGTCCCTTTCTTCTGTAAGAGCAATCCTCAATTCATTCAGATAATCTGGGTTGCGTCTAACGCAACCCAGATTATTGTTCCAATTCATCACATAACACGTTGTCCCAATTCATCCCATAAATGCTCAATGGGATTCATATCAGGGCTTTTAGCGGGCCATGGCATACGATTAATTCCGACATCGTTTAAAAATTGTGTTATCATCCCTGCTGTATGCGGTCATGCATTATCTTGCATTAAGAGGAATTCTTCGTCAATGTAAGGTGAAAATGGGACAACATGTTCATTCAAGATCTCCATGTATCTAACTGCATTTAGAGATTGCCGTGGTGGAAACACAAATAATTCTGTACAGGCATCGCTGGTAATTCCACCCCATACCATTAGTGAACCACCGCCAAAACTCTCCCGTTTACTGAACATACCATCCTCGTATCTTTCCCCACGCCTTCTCCAAACCCTCCGACCGCCCGTCTACTGATCTGATCTCAACATGAATCTAGGTTCGTCAGTGAATAAAACTTGAGACCATTGTAACTCATTCCAAACAAGATGAATTCGAGTAAAATCCAAGCGAGCTACTCGATGTCGTCGAAGTAATCGCATTCCAATAGCAGGTCTTCTTGCGATAAAACCGAGACTCCTGAATCTCCGACAAAATCTTCGATCTGACACAACTGTTCCTCGTGCGTTTCTTAAATTTCGGTTTGTGATCACAGCTGTTTGATAGGGATTCCTCGATATTTGCAGACCAATAAATCGATCGTCAATATTTTGCATAATCCTGGAACTACCCGAACCTGGACGTCTGCGGTATTGGCCCGTTTCTCGGTAGCGCTGGATCGCTCTTCGGACAGTTGTTTCTGGCAGACCAACAATACGAGCTTGCATATCTTTGACTCCTTCCATCTTCTACCAAAGTCACAACTCTAGCTACTTGAATTGGACTAATTTGCACTGGCATTTTCTTTTAGAACGTTAACTGAATTATTTTTTTTTCACGAGAATTTCAACTGAATCTTTTGACGTTTCAGTGTTAACCGTTACCATAGCCTCCTTGTTAAATATCAAACTTAATAACACCGTTTCATCTAAAATGTCGCATCTTCGTTGCTGAAGGGGCTAGAGAGGTGATTCAAAAAAGAGAATATTGAAAAGAGAATGGTAAACACCGTAACCAACCTAAGAATTCCATACAAATAAAATTTCACTCCACAGCGACATTCATATTTCGTGTCAAAATCATAATCGGTTTTTAAAGGCTGTACATATTAAAGCCAATTACAAAATAGTCATCCGCAAGAATCGCCTTTTCAAACAAAAAAAAATTTACTAAGTTTACTAAGCTTCCCTCTCAGCAATGAGAGGTTTGAAAAAGAAACAGTATTAATTAAGGATATAGCTGTGAGTAATGGTTATCCTAGAGATATAGTTGAAAAATCAATTAGGAAGCGTAAATTTAAGGACACGCTTCGTAATTCTACGACCTTTCAAAATGATATAGAGACTACAAAATATGCATCCATCCCTTACGCATCCCTGTTTACTCGTTGTTTGAGACAGGTCTTCAAAAACGTGGGTATAACAGCAATTCATTCGTCGAGTAATACATTTCAACAACTCCTATACTATCCAAAGGACAAAGTTCCAAATGAAAGGTCTAGGATTTACGAAATTAGTTGTAATGACAGCGATCATGGAATATATATTAGCAATTTAAGATTAGTAAGAAATGTGATCAATAATAGACAGTTAGATTATATTAGAATAACAGACACATTATGAAATGTAAATGTATAGCCCGTTTTACGCGTTGCTTAACAACTGATCATTGAAGCGTGACTAATGACGTCACCGAGAGACGTCAGAGAGAGAGAGAGAGAGACAGAGACAGAGAGAGAGAGTCAGAGAGAAAGACAGAGAGACAGAGGGAGACCCATAGAGGGAGAGAGAGAGGCAGAGAGAGAGAGAGAGAGAGGCAGAGAGAGAGAGACAGAGAGACTAATTTTTCACCAATTTTCAGTGAATCCGGAAAATCAATATGCATTACTTTTCCCACTGCACCGTTTGCTAAACCATCTGTCACCATCACCATCTGTCAGACACATTATGAAATGTAAATGTATAGCCCGTTTTACGCGTTGCTTAACAACTGATCATTGAAGCGTGACTAATGACGTCACCGAGAGACGTCAGAGAGAGAGAGAGAGAGAGACAGAGACAGAGAGAGAGAGAGAGAGAGAGAGAGAGTCAGAGAGAAAGACAGAGAGACAGAGGGAGACCCATAGAGGGAGAGAGAGAGGCAGAGAGAGAGAGAGAGAGACAGAGAGACTAATTTTTCACCAATTTTCAGTGAATCCGGAAAATCAATATGCATTACTTTTCCCACTGCACCGTTTGCTAAACCATCTGTCACCATCAATATTTGTTGTTATCATATAAAACACGCCTTCGACAACCAAAGTTTCATATGGCAGTCCTGCAATGTCAATAAGTCACATTTTATGGAATTTCTGACGTACAAAGGCTTCTTGCTCCGCTTAGCTTGCTTAACATAGCTAGAAAATGTTTGGAATTTAATTGTAAAAAAAATATATAAATTTCGACCACATAATTCAAACGAATTATGGGAAATAATTCACGAGTGCTGGGAGGAGCTCGTTCCAAACATTATTTGTAATATAATTCAGCCAACGCCGAATAGATTGGCTCAAGTAATAGAAAAAGATGGTTATATGAGCAAATATTAGATTTTATTTTAAATATTCTTGTTATTGTTTTTTGTTTTGTGGAAATTTTTATAAAACTTACATGTAAATATAATTCAATATACATAATTCAATTTTTCTTATTTAATTCACTGATGCCCGATGCCAATGATTTGATTTCTGACAACCTATGATATGTGACAATCCGGCTTTACACAAAAATGATAAAGCTCGCCTCTCATTCCAATACTTGTACGCTTTTTTAATGAATACAACTGCACCTTGCAGTTTCTGAAGCACTCACTAACAAACCGAAAGTATAACAGGTAAGTTATCAAACTATGCGAACAAAAGCAAACGAAAAGGCTAACAGGGGTGAAATTTTTCGGAACGTTTATTTCATGAACAATTTTTGACGCCGCTTGTTTCTTTTTAAACCTATGATCGCTTTTAAACGAGTGGCGCATGTGGCAACATCGCAATTTTACATATTTGTGTCCGTTTCAGTTTGAAATATATTTCAGGTTGAAATACCTCACTTGTCACTTGTTACACTATGTTAGGAACTTTTTTTGATGATTTTTGTTGGTATTTTAGTATAATAGTAGTTTTAGAGTGTGGTGCAAAAGCCCCTGAAGTAAACAATGGCCGAAAAGGGTATTAATATGTTAGAGAAACAAAAAAAATTAATGGTCGAATTCATGAAGAGAAACCAAATTGGCAATTGCATTAACATGCATTAATTCCTCCATTTCCACTTTGCAACTACTGAGAAATAATAGAATATTTGTCACACTTCACTGTAGTCATAACCTATAATACACCCAATCATCACTAAACGACCGCTCGAGGAAAAACGAGTGACAATACGCGTATTCATTTAAACGCGTTTAAAAATGTACATGTTTTGCAAATAGATCTCGCTATGGCATAAACTTTTGCCGTTTTTTAGCCGTTAATTAATCGTGAAAGAAAAAAAATTGCCGGTCTTTAATTTTTTTTTATATCGGGTGCCCTGCTAACTTCAAATGAAGTTAGCAGGTCACATATATAAAAAATTAATTTAAAAAATATTAAAGTTTTAAAATAAAGTTTTTTTGCTGCTGGTGACTGGTTGTAAGGAAAATATTGTAGGCTTCGTTTTATAAACGGAAAACTCATTTATTCGAATATCGATTTCCGAATATAAATCAAATTCCCTAATATTATTAAACCAAGTCGAATGGCAAAATTGCATGCAGAAAACAAGTTAAAAAAATTTCAACCGAAAAACTCGGTTGAAAAAGATCGCTGAGATAAAGTGATTTTGAGGTTTTTTGTTTATTACTATCAGTAAACAATTAACGACAAAATCGCACTGTTCACGATTAAATCAGCCAAGTCGAACGGCAAAATCTCTGCCAAAAAACGAGTCAAATAACAATTAACGGCAAAATCCCTCTACCATTACAATTACACTGCGCAACTTATTTAACGCACAACCAAAAAGTTAACTCAAATTTGACGTTATGTATTTTCGACAATTTTTGTTCGTTTTGGTCGATTTTTTTTTCAAATTGTAGGTTTTTCTCTTAGGAATATCACTGTCTTAGTTGTTTTGGTAAAACGAATGATTTTTATATTATACCAGGTGCTATAAAAATGTTATGTTTTTTTCCGAAATTTCTAAACGTCCTGTGGGCTATACAAGATATTGCAAGTTATTGCAATTATAGCCAATTTAAAGCCTCATGTTTTTTCTACATTTTCTTTTTTTATTCATTTGTTTATCTCTGTTACTTCATGAAATGCACCGTTTCATAGGTGACAATAACAGTAACGAGTAATAACAATAAACAACATAAGCCTAATAAAAACAAATAAAAGTCAATATATACAGTAACACAATAGAGTAACACAATTTTATTTATTTACACGTAACGTAATTAAATATTTTCCACGTAACCACCACCATTCTGCATACACATTTGGCATCGCTTTATAAAATTGCTTCTCACCCTTTGAAATATATCACCATTTTGGTTTAATTCCTCAATTTTTACACGTATGCATTCTTTTAACTCATTCATATTATTAAAAACCCCAGTTTCGTATATATCTTGTTTTATCGTACCCCAGAGAAAAAAATCCATAGGTGTTAAGTCCGGACTTTTAGCGGGCCAATGTATAACACCGTGCCTTCCTATCCAAATAGGATATTTTCTGTTTAAACTGCTTTCGTCAGTCCAAAAGACATGACTTAGAAACTCATCATCTTCCTCTATTCTATCAAGTATGTCTCTGCAGAAGGTTAACCTGTCTTGAAGGTTGTTGTCGTCTAAATATTGAACGGGCAAAATACTATATGGTTTAAAATTATGGCGATGTAATATTTTTATCACACTTCTTTGTGATATATCCAATTCTATTGCTGCGGCATAGGATGATTTGGATGGATTTTCAGCAAAATATAATAACGCGTTGAGTTCTGTGTCTTCTCCTGTTTTTGTTCTTCGCCTTTCCCTTTTCTTGTCTCTCAGAGATTCGGTATTCCTAAACTTTGCATAAATGTTTTTAAAACTATTTTTGGAAGGAGGTAGCCTTTCTCGAAATAACCTAACATACTCTCTCCGAGCAAGAGACTTATTCTTGTTGCACTGAATATAAATTTCAAGTAACTCTTTTCGCTCTTCCAATGAATATACCATTTTCAAAATAACTTGCTTCTTTACGAACAGTACGTATTTTTTACGCTAATATCTAAGAGATTGAACTACTATCTCACAAAAACTGGATGACATCTGTCAACAAATAAACAATGCAAATATGCATTGTTTCTAGAGGTATCTTGATGTTCTTATTTTATAATTGATACCCGTAATGTGATAAGTTTTTAGTAATATCTCACGAACAGGTGGAGTGATTATATAACAATTACACATTTTTGGATTCAGAAAATTAAGGACAATATTTTGGTCTAAAAATATACGGGGTGTTCCATTTAAACAAATCATGTTTTATTTTCCACCCTGTATATTTTATGAGATTTTTAATATCTGTTCTCAGATTATAAAAATTCATCAAAAACCGTGTCTACTCCTTTTATGAATGAGTTAAATCGGCAAAGGATAAGTGAGATAAGGGGGGTGTCAATCTTAAGAGACTTACCCGGTACATCGTTTAAAAAGAGTGAAAAGAAAAATTGCATTTTAAGATATTTCGCTAATTCGCGAAGCATTATTAAAAAACGATTGGTCAAAAATTGCAGCCCGGGACCCGTATTGGCCTGGCTTGGCCAATATAAGGCCTTATTTGTAAGTTTCACCTTCCTATTTCGACTCGCGGCGCACACACGTGGTTTCAGTATCGCAGGATATGGTGTAGGTATCTCGCGATTTACTTTAAATATTTTAAATAGGGTACTATTATTCAAAATATTTACTATATGACGGAACGGAATTTATTTACGTTATAAAACACATGGATTCATGCACGGAATCCATAGGGTCTCAAAGACATGTCTGCTATAATTTAAAGCAGCTATAGTAAAAAAACATGAATTCTATATTTTCAGCAATACAAAAT
Organism: Tetropium fuscum; assembly: GCA_964058915.1. Taxonomy (NCBI): domain Eukaryota; kingdom Metazoa; phylum Arthropoda; class Insecta; order Coleoptera; family Cerambycidae; genus Tetropium; species Tetropium fuscum. The sequence goes on along the minus strand of CAXKVY010001155.1, from coordinate 795,359 downwards.
GTTGAGCTGTTCAGTTAGTCCCGTTCGCCAAATCCTCAGGTAAATGCAGGCTACAATATGCATATTTGATACGATTTTAATGTGTCTAGAGTCGTAAGCCTCTTAGTGGCATTTTGCTGCTGCACTCGCGCTATGAATAAATTATATCAAATATCTATCAGAAGCCTGACAGCAAAGCCGATCGGATTGCTTCTTTGATGTGTGTATGCGATCACACGCTAAATACGCATCCTTTTTCCCCGCATGGTCTTGCGACACTTTTTAACGGCATTCGCAATCGAATTTCGATAACCGAATGTCTTTGTAACTGTTTGTTAGTTTCTTCATTAATGAATACTAAGATTGAACACTAATGAATTTTTAATTAATGCTATTGCAGCCTCGGAGAAAAACTAGGAAGTAAAATTCCGGATATAAAATTCGTGTAAACCTACATTTATAAATCTTTGGATCAGAAAATACCGACAATAAAAGTATCTTTCTGGATCCATCGAAAGCCTTCGATTCAGTGTGTCACATAAACGTAATTAATAAATTGAGTTTGTTTGGAATTAGGAGGAAGGCCGGTGAAATTCTACAAAGTTATTTAAATAACAGAATGCAAAGGGTAGAGATAGACGGACATGTAATGTTAAGAATATGTTTCAGTGTTCCCCAAGGTTCTGTTTCGGGACCACTATTATTTATTTTATATATAGATAGCTTATTTAGAGTAGGTACTTGTTGTTTACACATGCAGTATACATGGCAAAAATTAAAACGAAGTATTTTTGACGATTTTCCTTTAATTTTCTGAGTGGTTCCATTACAACAAACTTACACTTAACCTCAATAAAAGTGGCTACTTACTTTTTGGTTCTTATTTAACTGGTTTTCTGGACTTTTGAAAATTTGAGTCTTTTCAAAAAAATTAGAGGGACATTACCTGTTTAAATATTTAAAAGAATTTTGGAGTATAAACTACACTGCGCAACTTATTTAACGCACAACCAAAAAGTTAACTCAAATTTGACGTTATGTATTTTCGACAATTTTTGTTCGTTTTGGTCGATTTTTTTTTCAAATTGTAAGTTTTTCTCTTAGGAATATCACTGTCTTAGTTGTTTTGGTAAAACGAATGATTTTGATATTATACCAGGTGCTATAAAAATGTTATGTTTTTTTCCGAAATTTCAAAACGTCCTGTGGGCTATACAAGGTATTGCAAGTTATGGCAGTTATAGCCAATTTTAAGCCTCATGTTTTTTCTACATTTTCTTTTTTTATTCATTTGTTTATCTCTGTTACTTCATAAAATATCCAATTTTTGAGTTGACGTGATTTTTATTAAATTTATTAACTTTCTTTTTTGTCAAGTGCTCATTATTTATTACTCATTATACTGGTTCAATGCCTCATTTTGTGTTCTGTTTTCCTTGATATCTTATAATTTATTGAGAGATGCAAGGTGTTTTAGAAGAGAAAAAGGTCTTAAAAGGACAAAAACTCAAAAAACATACCTAGAAAAATGGATTGCTTTAAACAATAAAACAACGAATAACAGGAAACAAAACAAATGTAAATAGAGAATTAGTATCTGGTGTTTCCACCCCTTCCGCGAATGACCTCCCGACATCTTTGGTTCATACTTAAAACCAAAGTTCTGATTAGGTTCTGATCTAGGCCATTCCATAATTCGACTAGGCGTCCTTCCAATTCTTGTAAATTTTGGGGTTGTCGTCCCTCACTTCGTAACCGCCGACCGATAAAATCCCAAACATGTTCAATGGGGTTAAGGTCGGGGCTACGGGCTGGCCAGTCTATGTGATCAATTCCTACTTCTTCAAGATAATTTCTCACGATAAGACTCGTGTGGGGACGCGCATTGTCTTGCATAAGTAAAAAATTGGGTCCTATATAGGGGGCATAAGGCAAAACATGTGCTTCAAGAATGTCTGTGATGTATCTGTCAGAATTGAGATTTCCATTCACAGTTACCAAGCCCGTTCGCCCAGTCAAAGATATTCCGCCCCACACCATGACGGATCCACCTCCATGTAAAGTTGTGTACAAAAAATTGCATTGACTGTATCGCTCATCGGGTCTTCGGTAGACGCGATTACGTCTGTCACAATTATACAAACTGAACCTTGACTCATCAGTCCAAAGAATACGTTCCCAATCTGCTTCCATCCAATAACCATGCTCATTGGCAAAATTGCGGGTCCTCGAGCAGCAATCCTGGGTCTTAAATTTGCCTCCCTCAGTCGTCGGCGTACAGTTTGAACGCATATGAGTGGACCACCTGCGTCTTGAAGGTGTGCTCTTAAATGTGTTGCAGTTATAAATCGTTGTCTTACAGCATTTACTCTTAAAAAGCGATCCTGGATAGCAGAGGTAACACGAGATCTACCTTGACCGGCCCGTCTGGAATGTTCTCCTGTTTCCGCGTACCTTTGAATTGCTCTCGCTATAGTTGTGTGAGACACTCCCAACCTTCCAGCTATGCGGTTGTAACTCCACCCTTCACCATGTAATGTAGCTGCCTCACCACATTCATCACGAGTTAAATTTCTGGTTTGGCGTTCCATTATTCACTAATTATTGCTGGACTGTCAACAAAAAACTAATGACATAGTTGTTAGTTTATGACGTGTAATCTTCGATTTCCATAGCTTGCTAGCTGTTTGAGTTGTCCGATAAATGCATTTCATGTGAAGAAAAGCATATGGTGTTTCAAAACGGTGTATTTCATGAAGTAACAGAGATAAACAAATGAATAAAAAAAGAAAATATAGAAAAAACATGAGGCTTTAAATTGGCTATAATTGCAGTAACTTGCAATACCTTGTATAGCCCACAGGACGTTTTGAAATTTCGGAAAAAATCATAACATTTTTATAGCACCTGTTATAATACCAAAATCATTCGTTTTACCAAAACAACTAAGACAGTGATATTCCTAAGAGAAAAACCTACAATTTGAAAAAAAATCGACCAAAACGAACAAAAATTGTCGAAAATACATAACGTCAAATTTGAGTTAACTTTTTGGTTGTACGTTAAATAAGTTGCGCAGTGTAATTGCCCTGCTAACTTTATATAAAGTTAGCAGGGCAACATGTTAGTAAAAAAAATTCCGACGTTATTCGATCGCAACTAATTAGCGACAAAAAAAATAAGTGATTTTAGACGGTCTATCAATATTAAATATTTTTTTAAACTTTATATAAAGTTAGCAGGGCAACATTTTATTTAAGGAAAAAAAAATTTTCGACGTTAGTCGATCGCCATTAATTAGCGACAAAAAAATAAATGATTTTAGATGGTCAATGTTAAATAAATAGGTAGTTTAGATGGATCAATTTTAAATAATTTTTTTTATTATAGTTGCCCTGCTAACTTTATATAAAATTAGCAGAATATACTAGCAACATAATCAGCATACTACCTATTATATTGCCGAATCCAGAAATGAGTACGCCCCCTTGCGGAATAAATTCGAACCGAGGAAAGCGAGTAAAAATTTTAAGTTAAACGTTCTGTGAGCTGTGAGTTTAAAGTTTAAACCGTCTAACCGTCACGATTCCTCATTTACGACGTTACTATTGTGGTTACTGTTTTATTACTCTAGTTTTACTGTTGGCTGTGTTTTTTTGCGAAACATTTTCGACCCCCAGGAAAGCGAGTTAATAATTTCTTTCACTTCGCTTATTGTTGGCTGTGTTGTTTTAACGTTTTGTTATACTTTTTGTGATTACCATGTCCCTAATACAAACTGTTGTGTTTATGGTTGCAAATCAAGAAATCGTAAAGATAGATCTCTCCATTTTCACTATTTTCCGAAGAAAAATTCCGGCATTAACGTGAAAATGATAAATGCACTTGGAATCGAGGAAGAGATTGATAAGAGGAAAGCTTGGGAGGAGGTTTTATTAATGGGCAAGCCAGTGACAAACAATATGCGTGTTTGCTCTAATCATTTTAAAACAGAAGATTACTGTTCAAAAGGTACGGGATATTTATTGAGGTTAGATTAAGTAAAAAACCGCGAAACGCTTAACATAACACAATCTAATTTTGTTTTAGATGTGGACTTAAAACAACCTAAGCTTAAGCTGTACCTCCCCAAAATTTGCCAGTAAAAAGATCACTTGCAAGTAGCAAGAGAAAGTCCAACGATTCTAATCGTGAAGATAGATTGAAGAGACGACGAAAGCTCAATGATGAGGCTACTACAAGTATTAGTGAGGTACATTTATGTGAAGGTGAAATATCTTTACCTGTCAACAAGGACAACCATGATCTCGAAAATGTACGAACTTATAAAGACCTCATTGAAGACGAAAAAGTTGCAGTTCATAATCTTCTACGCCTTCATGAGATTTGTAACTATAACGTTGATAAAGAAGTTCAAGTTTGTAGTGGAGACATTCTTACAACTTTTACCTCGACCTTCGACTTCGACCTAGTCAGTTCGATCTAAGTACCTAATGTTGTTGACTTTCTTTTGTTCCATTCATGGCTACGAGTAGGTTTTTCGTACTTGTGTGTTTTGCTTATAACAGTGACTTAATTGCCGCTTATTGTATGAGATGATGAATGTTTGTGCCTTGTTGAATTTATTAACACTTTTCCCCCGTGCCTGGGCGAACACTCTAGTTGCCTCCCGTATGAGACCTCAGCACTTCTGACGAAAGTCGGCTAACTAACAACAAACTCTTCAGTTTTGTATCTTGAGAATGATTGTAGGTTAAAACACAAGTATGGGAACCCTTGTAAGTTTTCATTTTACTTTCACCTAAATGTTCAACAGCATTATTGCGATTGTTTTGAATAGAGATCGAGGGTTTCACTGCCGTGCTCTTTCCCCTCGTGAATTCAAGGCTGAGTACTTATTTTATATAGTTCAGAAATTGAATACCTGTTTAAATAAATAAGTAGGTATATTAAAATGCTTAGACTTTTTCTTCATGTCAATACTCCCGATTTTCGTTAGTAACCAGTGCATCTCGGACAGGGTTAATTTAAATTAAATACAACGTACACGCACACGGCTTAGTGACACTCTGTTTAAATCGTTGTATAGCACTGTAATACAGGGCTGTATAAGACTATACTTTGCTAGGAGCACGACATGATTTGTTACCCAATTTCTGAAGGAAAACTGAACTCAATAAAATACGGAAACTGTTTTAGGACATTTATTCTGACCATAGTCATATATGCAAAGGATAATTATACTGTTTGTTGAGACACTCGCCTCATATAAAGTTACTGCCTAATTTGTAGTTAACATGGTTAATACAAAGCATGAAACACTACTTGCAGGTGAGGGAAGCAGACATGGCGATACCTCGGTACCATTTACTTCTAGATAATGAATCGTATAAACAAACAATGGCGTACTGTCATTGTTTATGGCAATCGCCATTCTGATATTAGCGTAGGCAATCAACAAAATTATGTGATTGTGACCACGCAGGGGTTACCGAAGCCTAGTATAGGTAAAACTTCTCGGTGCCCAGGGAATTTTCCCTGTATAATGTTGAGTACCATAGTTAATATAGAACTTGTGTTATTGTCCCACAACCGTTGAACTTCTGAAGATTCCTCCGCCTTGCAAGTACATGTAAACTCGACAATGGTTTCATCTCCGTCTTTGTGGATGAGTTTCCCACGTATTTCATGCGGAGAGTTCTTCACACCGCACAGTGGGCCAGAGATCCCCTAATCATTGAAAAAGTTAATTTTCAATAACGGTGGCGCACTAATTTTTGTCATGCTAAAAACAGTCAAGTAGGCCATGAAGTTTACAAAAACAACGACTTTTATAATGACTCGCCCTGGTTTGACAGATGTCGATAAATTTAATTCTTATTGTCCGGTTCAGTTTCTTCGAACAAGTTGCGCAAGTTTGAGACGATACAGTTCAAAGTGGATTAACTTTTTGACATATGCTATGAATAGGCAAGATACAGGTAAGTTCAAGGTTTTATATAATTAATTTTCTATATTTCTTTGTGCAGTTACGGCAAAAAATATTTATTCAGTGAATGCGTGTAAAAGCATAAAAAATTAAATTGTCACTGATATTTCACGAGAGATATCTCAAAAGCTACAATGAGCTACAAATTTTTGTTGATGCTATCCACCTCTCCAATTATTAAGCTTTATTATCGAAAAAAAATGTTTTGCCGAATTGTTCCTATTCTCTGTGGGGAAGGTATTTTTAGCGCATGCGAGTGGATATAAATTGCATTTTACAATTTTCTATTATAATTTGATGCAAAATATAGCTTATCGGGTATTAAATGAAAGGTAATTCGGACTACCTACACTGTAAAAAGTTATTGGAACATGTCATCTGTCATTTTGACGGTTTTGACATATATGTTCTAAATGTCATATTTAAAAGCAATTTAAATTTTTTTCTTGTTCAATCGTTTGAGCTTTATAACGGTGCCGTGCAATTAAAAGTCAAAACGACTCTTATGACAAATTTTCGAAACTTTCTCATTGTGAAGCAGGCTTTTGTAAACAGATTATATTTGAAATTATAATAGGTTGAAAAGTATGTCAGAATAATTATGAATTCAACAAATAAAATTGACACTCAAGATGACAACAAAATATTAAAGAATAACAATTAAGATAGTTATTAAGAAACATTTTTCTTGTTCATATGATGCACAGTATTTTGAAGACTAACTTTAACCATAGACTAGCTCCTTCTGATGGCGTAAAATACATATCCACTCTTGTCTTTTGGACTATTAAGTCGATTTTATAACCTTCAAAAATATATTTACTACTGAGCTAGCTTCTAGTGATACTTTCATACAAAATTACAAATAATTACAAGTAATGTAGTCATTTCTGGCATCCCAGATGTTGTAAAAGTCATAGGATCTAAGATCCTCGACCCTGTTAGATCTTATTTTCGAGACAATACTTACACCAAAGGCGGCACTAGCCAAGGTGCTCTTAATTCCGAAGGCAGCTTGACTTCCAGCAGTGTGTTGGCTCTGAACGGCATTTTTGGCTTGGAGGGCAGAGCTATGAGCGAGACTGGTCAATTCGGCACCGTTGCTATGTTTTCCATCGTCTTCTACAGCGTGTCCCTCAAACTCTCCACCAAATCCACTGGCTTCATATCCGCTTGTCATTACCTGTCATTACATGTCATTACCTGAAAGTCTGTTTCACATTAGCTAAAAAAATCGTTTACTTCCAATTGCATGGCACTGTACCTAGGTATAAATTGGCACAGTAATTTTAAAATATAAATATTGAGACTTGTGTCCAAATTGCATGAAACAAAAAGGTGTATTTTCAACTTTTTGGTTACAGAATTTTTTTCTCTGATTTTTAGAACGAAGGATCCACAGGATTCAAGTCAGAACTTTATTTGAGGGTGGGATGAAAAAAATGAAATAAAAGAAACTTTGACTGCGGTGCCGGTGTGTCAAAAGTGTTTTCAACAAAATGAAATAAAAATACAAAATTTAGCCAAGAATTTCTCTATTCAGTTCCGTAAAAGATGGCTCGCAGTAAATAGAACTAGGCATCGTTTTTTGAGCAAAAATGAAAATTGGTTGTACAACTTTTTGGTTTTGAACTGCAATTCTGCCAAAAAAACAAATGGTGCTGGAAGACCAAAAGTAGAATTTGGGCAGCTCACAGCGGAAAATTTCGTAGAACGGAAAATTTAAGGAAATCAGATAGTAACGAACTTCTGTTTGCAGCTCAGATGAACTTAAGAGCCAGTGGCAGAAAAACGATCGCTAAAAGTATAGGCAACCTTGCTAACGAAAATAATATTCCAAACGAATCTGAGGGCAGTAGAAGTCAACTGAGCAGTGAAAGAGCCTTGGCTTTAACAGTGGATGCTAGATTATCTAAAAGACAGTATCAGGAGTTGAGGAACGTAGCAAAGGAAAATAACTCCAATCTATATCCTCCATATAATCAAATTAGAGAAGCCAAAAAGTTGTGCTATCCCAACGATATTATAGTCACTGAACATTCTGCCTCCGTGAAACTTCAGTCATTACTTGATCATACGACTTGTAGATTACTTTCAACTCTAGAATTGGATGGTTTTAAAGGCTTAAAGCAACGTGAATTAATTATGATTTCAAAATGGGGTATGGATGGTAGTTCTGGCCAAAAAGAATATAAGCAGGCTTTTGAAGGCAATTATTCAGATACAAATTTACTGTTGATATGTTTGGTTCCACTGCAGATATACAATCGAAATAATAAAAATGAAAATATTGTAATTTGGAATAATCCTTTGCCTTCATCCACAAGGTACTGCCGACCATGTAAGATTCAATTTTTGAAAGAAAGTATTGAAGTATCAAAAATCGAATATGCTGCTATGCATGCCGAAATTAACAATTTAATTCCAACAAAGTTCCTGTTAAACGAACACGATTTTTTAATACAAAACATGAACTTTATATGACAATGATCGACACAAAAATGATAAACTCTGTAACTCGTACTTCGTCGCAAAAATGTTATTTATGTGGGGCTGCCCCAAATGAAATGAACGACATTGAAAAGGTCTCCAAAAAACCTATAAAAGATGAGTATCTGAAATTCGGGATCACATCTCTTCACATTTGAATACGATCGATCCTTTGAATGTCTTTTAAAAATTGCCTATCGTTTATCTCTCAAAAAGTGGCAGGCACGTGGTGAAGACAAACTTATAATTAAAGAACAAAAACGTAAAATTCAAAGTGAATTTAAATCTCGCCTGGGAATCATTGTTGACCAACCAAAACAGGGCAGTGGTACTTTAAATGATGGAAACTGCGCAAGACATTTTTTCCGAAATTATGATATTTCAGCCGAAATTACAGGACTGGACAAAGCGCTAATATACAGATTTTTTGTCATCTTACAAGTTATTGCTAGCGGAATAAATGTCAAGAAAAATGAATTTGATATGTATGCAATAGAAACTGCAAAATATTTTGTATCGAAGTATCCCTGGTACAAAATGCCAGCGGGCATTCACAAAATGCTGATACATGGATCAGCCATTGTACAATCAGCACCCGTGCCAATAGGACAGCTCTCTGAAGAAGCCCAAGAGGCACGAAACAAGGAATACAGGAGATATAGGGAACACCACTCCCGAAAGTTTCCACAAATTGCCACAAATAGAGAGAGAAAGAAAAGAGTTGCCACAAATATCAATGTCCTTAATAACATGCTCGTGTCATCTGATCCGAAAATTACTAGGTTAAGAAAAAGACTTTCAATTAAAAAAAGAAAATTTTGCTCAGAGGCACTTAACTTATTGCAGCCAGCTGCAATAAATGGTTGTTTTGACAGCGATACAAGCTCCGATAGTGATTCAGAATAAAAAAATTGTGCAACACTAAAACTATGTTTCCCTTGTCTACTCAAATGTTTTTTTTGTTATTATAGTTCTGTAATTGTTATTAAATTATAACTAAAATTAAAATACATTAACGTTACAAGACAACAAAAGACGTTACAATAAATTGGATCATTAATGTGAGTTTTCTTTCTTTCTTTATTTTTTTCATTTCATTTTCATACTTGGAAGACAATTAAATTGTCCTCCGGGGAATTGGAATTGGAATTGAATTAATTAATATTTTGTCAGAATCTGACATTTGATGATACATAAATCTACTTCCGATTTGAAATAAAACGAAAATTGAATTATTTTGCATAATTCCGTACAAAATTCTATTTTTATAAAAATTGCAAAAATAATGCCTGTTGTAATTTTTTCAACATTGAACCATTAATAAAATTAACTTATTTTTCTCTGTTTTAATGATTACTTGACAAAATTAGATACATTTATTGAGTTCGATATTTTTCAATGTTTTACGAAATTCTGGCCCACTGTGCACCGGTAGTTTGTAAACATAGTGCTATAATTTGCACTAATTCCATAGTAGCAGATGCAGTTCCAAGTAAAATTATATGCTTGGCATTTACTAATGCCTCACCCTCTACAACAAACGATTTGTACATATAAAAATGCCCCAGTTAAGAAAATGTTCTCGAGTTTAAGCACAGCACACGAAAACACATAACGGCACGGAAAAAAATTTACTCGCTTTCCCGATATTTGTTTACAAACATCAGCGCCCCCAACGGTAATCTTAGTCGCCAATAATACCAGACAAAGCGATCTTATAATTCTACCTCGTACTGAAAAAACAATAAGTCAAAGAGATGTATATTATATTGCACCGATATTGTATTCATTATGTCCTTTTCATTTGGGAACTGAAATCACATTTTCTCGTTTTAAATCCAAATTAAAAACATAGTGACATAGGTGACATAGTCAATTCTTGTCATGATGAATAGTGCTAACTGTGATTGATGTTTCGTTTTTAAATTTTTATGTCTAAGGAAAGAGTATAATAATAATAATAATAATAATAAACGTCTTTATTTAGAGAAGAAAATATAAGGGCGAAGTTTAGCATAGCTACTCTTACACCTAACCCTATATATTTTCACAATAATACTAATTATAAAGTTAAAACATGGCAAGTAAGATATATACTATTCTACTAATTTAGTTAAATTAAATTATTTAAAGTAAAGTTTCTGGGCATATAAGTAATCTATACATATATATGAATAAAATGTGTATACAAAATTTTCAATATAATAAAAGCGCAAGATTGACCTTCACAAAAAACAACCCAGCAGCGGAAGACCCGCCGCTATACAGACGCTCGTCACTTCTCACTGCAGATTAAGCAGATATTTTTAACGTGAAATTTAAAATTGGATGCATTTAAAGATTTGAAATGCGATGGTAAACTATTGTATGTATTAACGGCGTTATAGGTAAAGCTTTTACGAAATGTGGTTGTTTTATATTTAGGAGTGTTTAATAAATCTTTAAATCTTACGTTAACTGAGTGCAGTGTCCTCCTAAAAATTAATTTAACTTTAAGGTAACTAGGACTACCTGATTTTAATATAGAATGTGTGAAGCGTAATAAATGTGATTTCCTGCGATTTTCCATAGAAAGCCATTTAGTTTCTCTTAATTTTTGGGAAACATGGTCATATTTTCGCAAGTTATATAAAAATCTACAGCATGCATTTTGTATTTTTTGAAGTCTACTTCTATCAGCAGAATATAAACATGGACCGTACACAAAATCGCAATAGTTCAAAACTGATAACACAAGAGAATCAACTAATATTTTTTTAAGCTTAAAATTTAAAATATGCCTATTACTATATAACAATTTTAATGTGTAATAAGATCTCTGAATGAGTTTATTTACATGTGATGAAAATTGTAACTGTGAGTCGAATAATACACCTAAGTTTTTTGCAGAAGATTGAATTGTCAAAATTTCGTTATTAATTTTTACCTCTAATTTATTTTTTACGTAATCTACTTTCCTTTTATTTCCAAAAATTAAAACGCAACATTTATTCGGATTTAACGTCAAGTCGTGACTGAGGGACACTTGTAACACACGTTCCAGGTTTTCATTAATTGCATTTTGAGCAGTGACAGCATCATCAACTAAAAAACTTTCATAAATCTGGGTATCATCAGCATACGCGTGCTTTTTAACGTTAATTGAATTTAAAATATCAGTTGTATATAGAATTAAGAATAGAGGACTCAAAATAGATCCCTGAGGGACTCCAGTAGCTAAATGGCAAGGTTGGGAAAGTTTATCGTGTATTTTGACTCGCTGCGTACGACCAGTCAGATAAGACTCCACCAGATTTACACCAATTTCACTGAATCCGTAATATTTTAAATTGGCACATAATAAAAGATGATTTATTGTGTCAAAAGCTTTTGATTAGTCTAGTAGTACCATAGCTGTTGTCTGAAGCCAGATTGAAAAATAGATAAAACATTATTTTCATTTAAAAATGTGAGAATTTGTTCATACATTATTTTTTCTAAAATTTTGGATATTGAAGGCAAGATACTAACTGGTCTCAAATCAGAAATTGTAAGTGGATTAATAATTTTTGGTAAAGGTACAACTATACCCTCCTTCCATATGTTGGGAAAATATCCACGTTCGATACAACAATTAATGATATGTGTTACATACTTATCTATAAATGGACTACAATATTTTAGCATAGATGCACTAATTGCATCACTACCCCGAGCATTTGACTTTAAACTATGTATAATTAAGAATATTAAGCATAAAGGAAAAACATGAGTTAAATGGCATATATACATATACAACATGCCTATCACTGTATCTCTTTCATGTTTCATCGCACACTTTTTTAATAATCCTTGATTTTATTTATACGTTTATGAAATACAAGGAAAGATAATTAAACTGGTAATCATACACACTTAGAAAAATTACTAAAGAATGTAATTATCTTTCAAGTTAATTTAATTTTATAACACTTGAGAGAACTGTTCTAGACGGCGCGGCGTATACCTTAGAAGGGAGTTTATTAAAATTTTTGAGTGCTAGGTAATTTTTAATTTATATTGAAATTTTAATATTACGTCGGTGGCATTAGCTACAGAAATCTTAATATTAAAAATTAAACATATTATAAAGTGACACTCATTATTAACCTAGAAGTGTTTTTTGAGAATTATAATAGAACATTGTGAATGTTTCTATCTTGTAAGACAATAATAGTAACCGGTGCGAACATATAAGCCAAACATAGCAGCCTAAGCTACATGATTTGAGGACATTTTTTATTTCAGTGGTCATTCTTGGTAAAGGGTTTCTAGTAAGTTCTTTATAAGGACCATTAGTAATTAGGTTGTTTACCCGTTCATAATAGTCCTCTTTATCTAAATTAACAACCTTATTACCTTTATCTGCTTTTAAATAAAAACTCTCGTCTTTCTCGTGCAATCTTTTGATAGTCTTGACTTTAGTGATGACTTTTTTTTCGTCTCCGGATGATGCCAACTTCAATATATCCAGGGAAATCCCGCCTCTTTGCCTCTGACCAATGAAATTTAATTTAATTTAGAACCGCCTAAAACTCACCAATGAGAGCGGTAGACCCGGTTACTAATGAGTTCTGCCCACCATTTCTATAGAGTGTACACAAATTTGCACACTAATAGGCAGACCTTTCAATTGTGATGGTGGTGTGATATTATGTATGAATCACTCCATGAACCAGGGTATAGGAAGCCGTCATGGGTCGTAGGATGTTAGAGGTTTTCAAGCCAAAAAAGGATACGGAATAATTTAAAAAATTGTAACCCGGAAAGTATTACAACTGGAAAAGTAAGCCTCAGCCATAATTTCGCATTCAGGGAATGTTTATAATACCTAAATATCTTTGAATCTCGATTGTACATACTAATTTTATATGATTTTTGAAACATTTCCTGACTGAACGCCTTTGTGTAAAGGACCCCCTGAGGGACGACGCGTATGACGTTCGGGTGTTTCTGCAAGCTTAAGCTGCTACCTCTGGCTGCTATTTTCACACCGGTATGATAGTATGAGTTCATTTGTCTATATTAAACATTTTACCTCGAAATTTGCAGCCAGTTTAATTTGACATTCGATTTAATTTGATTTGATAAGATTTATTTCGCATTAAAAAAATAAACCAGCCACATTATCTCATAAGTAAATGCACCAAACAATTGTTAAACATCTGCCCTCTTACATAATTCCTTTGTTAAATCCCTAACAAAACAATTTCATTATCTTCACGCTAAAGTATGAACGCAGTACAATGTACCCTAATCGTTATGTATGATTATTTTTCCCATTACCCGCATCATTTACGAATATGTTTTTGATAGCGCCAAAATTGTTCCACATGTCTATCTGATAGTCAGCATATTACACCGGGAGCACTAAAGTGACCCTTATTGTATCCGTGCATTAGTATTAAACAGGTGGTACTTTTAAAAAAATTGGCCCCCAAGTAGCTACAATACCCGCAGTTTAGTAATAGCGCTCTTGAACTTGTCGCTTCTGAATAACCTCACGCTGCCGCTGGGTGATACAGCTGATGATACAGTCTTAGCGTGGTTATAGTGACAGAGCCGTAATATTTCATAGCAGATTGGGATCAGGCGAGAATACAGTTTTCATGGTTTTATCTACGGTGAGAGTTAATTTAGTCGCGTAAATGAATCCTTTTCCTCAGAAGACCGCAAGAACAGCTCCGATTAGGATGTTTTTTTTTTTGAAAATTTTGTTTTATTATTGAAAATACCTACTTCTCTGATTGCGTATATGGGAGCCGTCTTTAAGAAAACATTCGTGAATGCGGGCGACCTGGACATGGTCACGTCCCCCTGGAGACGACCTAGCTGTGTGGTTATCTATGTATATGTTTGGGTTATTTGGTTCATTCAGTTACAGAGAATGTTAGTATGAAAATATAAATAATATCGGCTGCCGTTATTGTTTATAAATATTTAGGGACTGTGTCACCGAGCCGCCACCTGTCAGCATTCATGGCATCATTCCCGTGAATGCTGTGATCGTGAAAGCTGCCTGGATCACTTGGCCGCTAGTGTTTAATAAATAATTAATTATTAATCTTATGAATATTAGTTTTACCTGTAATATCAAAACTGTTCAAGTATATGTAGTAATTCCGTTAATTTTATTTGCCCAAAAAATAGTAATGACGTCGATAAGAATCATATTTTTTTATACGGGGTGGTCACAAATTACAAAATCTCAAAAAATATTTAGTTCTCGGGAAAACACTGTTATTTATAAAAGTTTTTGCTTGCCTAAAGTAATGTCAACAAAAATTATCTTTATTATACGGGGTGATAAAAAATTACAAAATCTTAAAATCCGGTAAGAGTAAAGTTTGTACTTTTTGATCACCATGTATAAAATTTTACATTGTCGAGAAAATGTTATTGTTTATAAATTTTTTTAATTGCCAAAAAAATAGTAATGACGTCGACAAAAATCATATTTTTTATACGGGGTGGTCACAAATTACAAAATCTAAAAAAATGTGTAGTTTTCGGGAAAACGCTATTATTTATTGCTAGTATGTATTTACTTGCCCAAAAAATAGTAATGACGCACAGTGGGCCAGAATTTCGTAAAACATTGAAAAATATCGAACTCAATAAATGTATCAAATTTTGTCAAGTAATCATTAAAACAGAGAAAAATAAGTTAATTTTATTAATGGGTCAATGTTGAAAAAATTACAACAGGCATTATTTTTGCAATTTTTATAAAAATAGAATTTTTTCGGAATTATGCAAAATAATTCAATTTTCGTTTTATTTCAAATCGGAAGTAGATTTATGTATCATCAAATGTCAGATTCTGATAAAATATTAATTAATTCAATTCCAATTCCCCGGAAGACAATTTAATTGTCTTCCAAGTATGAAAATGAAATGAAAAAAATAAAGAAAGAAAGAAAACTCACATTAATGATCCAATTTATTGTAACGTCTTTTGTTGTCTTGTAACGTTAATGTATTTTAATTTTAGTTATAATTTAATAACAATTACAGAACTATAATAACAAAAAAAACATTTGAGTAAACAAGGGAAAACATAGTTTTAGTGTTGCACAATTTTTTTATTCTGAATCACTATCGGAGCTTGTATCGCTGTCAAAACAACCATTTATTGCAGCTGGCTGCAATAAGTTAAGTGCCTCTGAGCAAAATTTTCTTTTTTTAATTGAAAGTCTTTTTCTTAAACTAGTAATTTTCGGATCAGATGACACGAGCATGTTATTAAGGACATCGATATTTGTGGCAACTCTATTAAACTTTCGGGAGTGGTGTTCCCTATATCTCCTGTATTCCTTGTTTCGTGACTCTTCGGGCTTCTTCAGAGAGCTGTCCTATTGGCACTGGTGCTGATTGTACAATGGCTGATCCATGTATCAGCATTTTGTGAATGCCCGCTGGCATTTTGTACCAGGGATACTTCGATACAAAATATTTTGCAGTTTCTATTGCATACATATCAAATTCATTTTTCTTGACATTTATTCCGCTAGCAATAACTTGTAAGATGACAAAAAATCTGTATATTAGCGCTTTGTCCAGTCCTGTAATTTCGGCTGAAATATCATAATTTCGGAAAAAATGTCTTGCGCAGTTTCCATCGTTTGAAGTACCACTGCCCTGTTTTGGTTGGTCAACAATGAGTCCCAGGCGAGATTTAAATTCACTTTGAATTTTACGTTTTTGTTCTTTAATTATAAGTTTGTCTTCACCACGCGCCTGCCACTTTTTGAGAGATAAACGATAGGCAATTTTTAAAAGACATTCAAAGGATCGATCGTATCCAAATGTGGAGAGATGTGATCCCGAATTTCAGATACTCATCTTTTATAGGTTATTTGGAGACCTTTTCAATGTTCATTTCATTTGGGGCAGCCCCACATAAATAACATTTTTGCGACGAAGTACCAGTTACAGAGTTTATCATTTTTGTGTCGATCATTGTCATATAAAGTTCATGTTTTGTATTAAAAAATCGTGTTCGTTTAACAGGAACTTTGTTGGAATTAAATTGTTAATTTCGGCATGCATAGCAGCACATTCGATTTTTGATACTTCAATACTTTCTTTCAAAAATTGAATCTTACATGGTCGGCAGTACCTTGTGGATGAAGGCAAAAGATTATTCCAAATTACAATATTTTCATTTTTATTATTTCGATTGTATATCTGCAGTAGAACCAAACATATCAACAGTAAATTTGTATCTGAATAATTGCCTTCAAAAGCCTGCTTATATTCTTTTTGGCCAGAACTACCATCCATACCCCATTTTGAAATCATAATTAATTCACGTTGCTTTAAGCCTTTAAAACCATCCAATTCTAGAGTTGAAAGTAATCTACAAGTCGTATGATCAAGTAATGACTGAAGTTTCACGGAGGCAGAATGTTCAGTGACTATAATATCGTTGGGATAGCACAACTTTTTGGCTTCTCTAATTTGATTATATGGAGGATATAGATTGGAGTTATTTTCCTTTGCTACGTTCCTCAACTCCTGATACTGTCTTTTTGATAATCTAGCATCCACTGTTAAAGCCAAGGCTCTTTCACTGCTCAGTTGACTTCTACTGCCCTCAGATTCGTTTGGAATATTATTTTCGTTAGCAAGGTTGCCTATACTTTTAGCGATCGTTTTTCTGCCACTGGCTCTTAAGTTCATCTGAGCTGCAAACAGAAGTTCGTTACTGATTTCCTTAAATTTTCCGTTCTACGAAATTTTCCGCTGTAAGTGAGCTGCCCAAATTCTACTTTTGGTCTTCCAGCACCATTTGTTTTTTTGGCAGAATTGCAGTTCAAAACCAAAAAGTTGTTCAACCAATTTTCATTTTTGCTCAAAAAACGATACCTAGTTCTATTTACTGCGAGCCATCTTTTACGGAACTGAATAGAGAAATTCTTGGCTAAATTTTGTATTTTTATTTCATTTTGTTGAAAACACTTTTGACACGCCGCAGTCAAAGTTTCTTTTATTTCATTTTTTTTCATCCCACCTTCAAATAAAGTTCTGACTTGAATCCTGTGGATCCTTCGTTCTAAAAATCAGAGAAAAAAATTCTGTAACCAAGAAGTTGAAAATACACCTTTTTGTTTCATGCAATTTGGACATATATGTCAAAACCGTCAAAATGACAGATGACATGTTCCAATAACTTTTTACAGTGTAGGTAGTCCGAATTACCTTTCATTTAATACCGGATAAGCTATATTTTGCATCAAATTATAATAGAAAATTGTAAAATGCAATTTATATCCACTCGCATGCGCTAAAAATACCTTCCCCGCAGAGAATAGGCACAATTCGGCAAAACATTTTTTTTCGATAATAAAGCTTAATAATTGGAGAGGTGGATAGCATCAACAAAAATGTGTAGCTCATTGTAGCTTTTGAGATATCTCTCGTGAAATATCAGTGACAATTTAATTTTTTTTGCTTTAACACGCATTCACTGAATAAATATTTTTTGCCGTAACTGCACAAAGAAATATAGAAAATTAATTATATAAAACCTTGAACTTACCTGTATCTGGCCTATTCATTCATAGCATATGTCAAAAAGTTAATCCACTTTGAACTGTATCGTCTCAAACTTGAGCAACTTGTTCGAAGAAACTGAACCGGACAATAAGAATTAAATTTATCGACATCTGTCAAACCAGGGCGAGTCATTATAAAAGTCGTTGTTTTTGTAAAGTTCATGGCCTACTTGACTGTTTTTAGCATGACAAAAATTAGTGCGCCATCGTTATTGAAAATTAACTTTTTCAATGATTAGGGGATCTCTGGCCCACTGTGTGACGTCGACAAAAATTTTTTAAACGGGATGGTCACAAATTACAAAAGCTCAACAAATGTTTACTTTTCGGGAAAACGGTATTATTTATAAAAAAAAATTATTTGCCCAAAAATAGTAATGACGTCGACAAAAATCATATTTTTTATAGTCACAAATTACAAAATCTCAAAAAACGTCTAGTTTTCCGGAAAACGCTATTATTTATAAAAGTTTTTGCTTGCCTAAAGTAATGTCGCAAAAAATTATGTTTATTATACGGGGTGGTCAAAAATTACAAAATCTTAAAATTCGGTAAGAGTAAAGTTTGTACTTTTTAATCGCAACGTATAAAAAAACTAATGATGATTTTGCCACAATTATGTTTTTATACGGGGTGATCAAAAATCACAAAGTTTACTCTTACAAAATATTAAGATTTTGAATTTTTTAACCACTCTGTATCTACAACACAATTTTTGACAAAGCCATCACTATTTTTAGGCAAACAAACACTTTTTAAAGAATAGCATTCATTCGAAAAAAAAAAAAAAAATGAGACTTTGTAATTGTTTAAATGATGTATGATGTTTTTATAAAAAAATCAGTTTTGTCTCTATTTTTTCCTAATCATTCTTCATATACCTCAGGTTTGAACTTTAAAGATTTGTATATCTTACCATAAAAGATACCGTGCTAAATGTTGCTGTAGATCGAAATTTAATTTTTCAACGTTTATGCTTTTTGAGAAAAAGTAACGACGAACTTCGCCAATATTTTGACTACGAGCTGGCCTCTATCGTCTTTCACTCTTTGATAGCGCTGGAATGACGAAAACTATAAAACGAATCAACACTATATATGTGAAATAGTTATGGTATGTCTTCGACTTCTATTCCATGCTCATCTAAAACGAGGAAAATATTTTTAGGGTTTTACGCCATGTCTCAGATGATGTAAAAGAAATAACAATTTGGTCGGACAACTGTCCGAGTCAAAATAGAAACATCTTAATGGTTTTGTTATATTTTCTGATTCTTCGTATTAAGCCAAATGTTAATGTTGTTAACCACAAATATTTAGCAAGGGGACATATACATTTGGAAGCTGATGCTGTTCATTCGGTGATAGAACGCGAAAGGAAGAAAGTCCCACAATTTGAAATTATGACTCTCTGGGATTGGCAACAAATTATACGATTATGTGGAACAAAGAAACATATGACTGTAGTTAACATGGATATTCTTGATTTTAAGAATTTTAAAGAAGTTTTTGAGGGATCAGCTGCACCATATATCGACAAGAAAAAAAATAGCGACGGAAAAGATTTTTTGATATCTCAAGCAGTTTATATGTAAATTAGAAAAGTGACCCTGGAATAATAAATAAATAAATAGATACAATAAATTTCCTAGATCTTGTACCTCATTGACAGTTATTAAATTATTATGTGATATTTTATACGATGCAGGTATTAAATTAATGTTTCTACTAAATGTTATGTGATGACATTTAGATAGATTTAGATATAAGTAGTTATTTTCACAATATCTGAAGAGTCGATCTAAATTCTCCTGAATTAATAGGCTATCGGAGGGCCAGCGTACTGAGTGGTAAATTTTTAGGTCATCTACGTACATAATGAATTTGGAGAACTCAAAACAACTAGAGATATCGTTTACATATAAATTAAACAGCAAAGGTCTCAAATGTGAACCTTGAGGCACGCCAGAAGTTGCAATAACATTTTTAGATTTAGAATTACCTAATGTTACTCTTTGGGATCTATGTGTGACATAGGAATTGAACCACTTTAAGAGGCTGCCATGTATACCGAAATCGGCGAGCTTACATAGTAAAACAGAGTGATTGATTTTATCAAAAGCTTTACTGAAATCGGTATACACAACATCGACTTGTAATTTATTATTAAGGTTTTCTAACAAATATTCACAAAAAATAAATAGGTTAGATTCAACAGACCGATTTTTTATAAAACCATGTTGCTCAATGTTAAGCAGATTTCTAACGTCACTAAATAAGAAGTCAAATATTATGCTTTCGAAAACTTTAGCACTGATACATAACTTTGATATTAGTATCATGTTAATGATACTAATTTTTTCTACATTATTGATGATGGTATGTTACTTCATATATTGAAATGGGAAAAAAATTAAAAGTTTTCTGATATTTGTCAACAGTACATTAGATATTTACCTAATATCTATGACACTAATGTTAAAGTTGTATTTGATGGATATAATAATGATGGAACTACACCGAGACAAACATTTCTTTGATGTTAATATAACTCTTTAATATTAAATAAATTATTACTTAAAATACGGCGCAACAAACGTCACTTATATGTTAAATACGAATTCGTTTGAGGTAATCAAAATGATTACTGGTAGCTTTATTATAAACAAATATTTTTTTGACAATATATTATGTATATTGGTTGATAATATAATTACTTTAATATCACTAACACTCGGAGTAGTTTCCACAAACACCAAAACACTTTCACTTCGCTCGACGCGTGTTTCGCCAACCAAGTTGGCATCATCCGGAGACGATTAAAACTAATCTTAAACTACAAAATCTACCATATTTATACTATTTTCATGGTGACGTCACTAATGATATCACCGTGAAATTTACGTGTGACTAAACACGCTTCAATGATCGGTTGCTAAGCAACGCGTAAAGCGCGCTACGGTATGATATCACCGTGAAATTTACGCGTGACTAATCACGGTTCAATCATCGGTTGCTAAGCAACGCGTAAAGCGGGCTATACGGTATAGGTCCCTTGTCGCTATTCATACTACTATTACATTTTACAATTTCTATGCTCTCAAATGCATCCAACTGTCTATTATTGGTCACATTTCTAACTAATCTTAAATTACTAATATCTATTCTATGATTGTTGTCAAAAGCATGTTGTGCAACACTAGACTTATCTGTTCTTCCATATTTTAGATGAGCCATATGTAGAGGTGCCGCGAGACACGAGACGTCTCGTCTCGTCTCGTCTCGTCTCGAAGCATTTTTGCCTCGTCTCGAGAGCGTTTTGTCTCGAATTTCGAGACGAGACGAGACGAGATAAAACCCTTCGAGACAAGACGAGACGAGACGAGACGAGACATCTCGAAATATTTTAATGACTTAAAACGCTTCAAAATAATGATAATAATAGCATTTAAATTTTAGTAATTATTTTTTGACTTCCAAACTAACAAAAAACAGCAGCATAGAGTATGAGCTGGTAATACGTGCCTATAAATTGTTAAAATAAAACTTAAATTAAAATATAAAATCTTTATTAAAAAACTGCATGGTGTTTCAGAGTACATACATGCATACATTAGAGAGAATAAACAGTAAAAAACAATCCAAATAAATGTATTCTATAATAAACAAAATAAATGAAAAACTCTAAACTGAAAATAAATATAACATTAACGTTGTAAGTGTGAATATCACATAATAGGTAAAAAGAGGTAACTAAAAAAAATCTTGAATCATTACACTTTAAACTAAAGATACATAAGATAAATATAACACTTTAGTGAGAAATGTGAGAATATTTAGGTCACATTACACGACTTATCACATCACAGCATAGGGTAAGTATAGGTATAGGTAAGTTTCACTAATCAATGTTCAGCTTATCTTTTAAGGTACAAGTGTACCATAAATTCAGACATAATAATGAACGAGCTGACTCCGCATTAAGTCGATTCCGAAGTTTAGTGACTACTAATCCAGCTTTTGAAAAAAGACGTTCTGAAGGAACACTTGTTGCGGTAATACTTAATAGGTCTCTTGCCATCTTTGAAATGTGTGGATAAATTACTTCAAATATTTTTTGGGAATGGGTGCAATAACTTCTTTACTTTTATTTACATCAAAGAAGCAACTTCTTTTCTTTGGAACCTCCAAAGAAATGTTCATTGATTTTGAAACTGAAAATTTTCTTTTTTTGGCGGAAGATTTTGCAGTCACCTCGACGATTGTTTACAAAATATTTAATTAATTTGAGGAATTTAATTTGAAGGCTATTTTGTGTTGATTTACGGCAAAAACTGCTGACATTGACTAAGAAAATGTAAAATATCTAAAAAATTCAGCTTTAAATAAAAAAATTCCAAGTAACATAAAAGTTTGCAAATTAAATTTGCTATCAAACGAACGTAGTTTGAAGACCTTAGACGTACGTAAAAAAATATTTGTAGAGGAGAAAGGGGCCGAACCCTCCCCCAAATGCAGGGTTCTAAAACATTTTTTTCCAATCGAGACAAAACGAGACGAGACGAGATAAGACCTTGTCTCGTCTCGTCTCGACCCTGTCTCGTCTCGTCTCGGAAAATTTTATCTCGAAATTTCGAGACGAGACGAGACACGGCCGTATCTCGTCTCGTCTCGTCTCGCGGCACCTCTAGCCATATGCTCTTTAAATCTGGTGTTAATTTATCGTCTCGTTTGTCCAACATATTTTCGATCACAATCATTACAACTAATTTCGTAAATCCCAGACCTTTCATTTGGAACAATTTTATCCTTTGGATTGTCTAAAAGTTGTTGTAATTTGTTGCTCGACGAATGAATCGCTGTTATACCCACGTTTTTCAAAACCTTACTCAAACCACGAGTAAACCGGGGTTCGTACGGGATGGATACATATTTTGGAGCCTCTATATCCTTTTGAAAGGTCGTAGAATTACGAAGTGTGTCCTTAAATTTACGCTTCCTAATTAGTTTTTCAACTATATCTCTAGGATAACCATTACTCACAGCTATATCTTTAATTAATACTTTTTCTTTTTCAAACCCCTCATTACTGAGAGGGAAACTTAGTAAACGATGGACAAGAAAATTAAAATTGCCATTTTATGTTGATAGCAGTGGTGAGAGTCATTAGGGATATATCTGATCGTACTGGTATCTTTTCTATATATACAGGGTGAGTCAGTTTTTTGTAGACAAACTTTAACAGGGGATAGAACGCACGTTTTTAAAAAGAAAAGTGCCTATAAATATATGGCCGATCTAGCTTCCTAAGGAAGATACAGTTTCATTTTTTTTTACATTAATGTGTAATATTTTCTGAACGGAATCATATATTCACTAAATATTTTACACATATCTTAACCTGCATAGGATCAACATGTTGTATTGTTCCTGTCGAAAATACTATAGTGGATGTTACTTTTTTCGGGTACTTCGACTATTCTGCATAATAGAACTTTTTTTTCGTACGCCACTGACATTATCTTATACATATTTCTAAAATAACGGCCCATTAGTAACAATTTTGATCTCTTGTAATTTTGCTCTAACTACGACAGTTTTAGAGATATTGGCCGTTGTTTCTCTGACAGTGTAATGTCGTTATTATATTTTTTTTCTCGAATTTTCTTTATGACTTATAAACGAACGCTTAGATTTTTTCATGTTTGGGGGATAGTGCCTATTAATTAAGGCGCATAAAACAAGCGGTAAGAATGTTCAAAAACTTGCACAGTGGCGGGGTGGAAGGGGTGCTCCACCCCTTTCGTAAACAGAACATCTACGCCAAATCGCTAAATATTTAATTCTTTCAACGAAACCTACCTAAATATGGTTTGTTAAGGATTCTAAAAAGCCGAAATCTCTTATTCTTTATCTTTTTCCAATGTAGTCAAAATAAATATTTGTTATATCAAGCCTTACTCAAATACAATACTTTTATATGTTGAAATCTGTTAAATTACAAATGTACTTACAATACAATAGATTATTGTGCAGTTGCCAAAAGTCTTAAAAATTTCCTTTTAGTTTTATTAAACTTGTGCATGTACCAATTTCTGTTTCAATTTTTGTTGTTGTTTGCTAAATAATTTCCATTTAAAACTAGCGTATTTGTAACTGTACGTAATAATTGCAACAAAATATTATACTCCTTGAAAAACAAGTAAGCATTATGTCATATTTTGAAACGACAGTTTGACGTATTACAAGTTTATCTACAAACAATTTTGCTTCATCTTGAATATTTTCACTGTTATTAATTATTATTTTTAAGATTAAAAAGTTATTTTATGTGATTTGCCAGATTTTAATTAGTGTAACATGCCGTTTACATTTACAAATAGCGAACAAGCCGACATTCATTTTATTTATGGGTTCGCAAATGGGAATTCAAGATACGCAGCTAGGGAGTATCGAAGAAGATTTCAAAATAGACGACAACCTCATCATTCCGTTTTTGTGAGTATCCACCGTCGATTTGTTAACCAGGGTTTGAAAAATGTACCCGGGGGCCGCCAGAACAACCGTGGACGAGATAGAGACCGTATATTGCGGGAATTTAATAGGAACCCAACGACAAGTACTCGACGTGCTGCTATTGCTCTTGGTATTTCCCAAAGTAAAATTTCCCGGGTTTTAAAACGGGATCACAGACGCCCATATCATTTTCAACCTGTTCAAGGTTTATGTCCAGGTGACGCTGAACGAAGACTTACTTATTGTAGGTGGGTTCTTAACTCCGTTCAAAATAATAGGGATTTCTTATCCAATATACTGTGGACTGATGAATCTTGTTTTACTCGTCGTGGTATAGTAAATTTTCACAATCTGCATGTATGGGCACATGAAAACCCACATGCCATTCGACCACGAAGTTTTCAACATGAATTTAGTACAAATGTCTGGATTGGAATTTACGGCAACCACGTGTTTGGACCTTATTTCTTGCCACAACGTGTAAATTCAGAAAATTTCCTACAATTTTTAGAAGAACACCATGGTAATATATGGGAAGTCATTCCTTTGAATTTAAGAAGACAGTCTTGGATTCAACTTGATGGGTGCCCGGCCCATTATGGCAGAAATGTAAGAAATTGGCTAAACAATAACTATCCAGGGAGGTGGATAGGTCGTGGAGGTCCAGTGGCGTGGCCTCCCAGATCCCCCGATTTAACACCACTTGACTTTTTTATGTGGGGATTCATTAAGGAAATAGTGTATACCACTCCGGTTAATACACTTGAGGAACTTCAAAATCGCATTAGAGATGCTTGCAATGAAATAAGGGTGCATCATTTAGTTAACTTAAGACGTTCTATGATACGTCACAGTGAAATGTGTATTGAGAAGAACGGTTTACATTTTGAACAAAGTATCTAATTTTATGTATGTAGGTACTAGTGTTATTGTTATTAATTCTTGTAATTGTTATTTATAAATCATTATTGCTAACAATTGTTATTTATTCCACAATTATTATTGTTAATTAAATATTGCTATAAATTCAAAAATGTTTATATCTCCATAAACATGTTCATCTAATGTTTTTTTTTGTAATTGTAATTACTTGGAAAGAGATAAAGAGATTTCGGCTTTTTAGAATCCTTAACAAACCATATTTAGGTAGGTTTCGTTGAAAGAATTAAATATTTAGCCGATAATTATTATTGCTAATAAATAAATTACTTAATTTAGTACCACATCAAACACTAAAAATCAAAATAACTAGGAAACGCACAGGAATTTCGAAACAGAAGAAGGGACATTATTTTTGTTAAACTGTATGTAGATAATGAAAATAACAGTTTTTTTTAAATAGTCTTTGGCGTAGAAGTTCTGTTTACGAAAGGGGTGGAGCACCCCTTCCACCTCGCCACTGTGCAAGTTTTTGAACATTCTTACCGCTTGTTTTATGCGCCTTAATTAATAGGCATTATTCCCCAAACATGAAAAAATCTAAGCGTTCGTTTATAAGTCATAAAGAAAATTCGAGAAAAAAAAATTATAATAACGACATTACACTGTCAGAGAAACAATGGCCAATATCTCGAAAACTGTCATAGTTAGAGCAAAATTACAAGAGATCAAAATTGTTACTAATGGGCCGTTATTTTAGAAATATGTATCAGATAATGTCAGTGGCGTACGAAAAAAAAGTTCTATTATTCAGAATAGTCGAAGTACCCGAAAAAAGTAACATCCACTATAGTATTTTCGACAGGAACAATACAACATGTTGATCCTATGCAGGTTAAGATATGTGTAAAATATTTAGTGAATATATCATTCCGTTCAGAAAATATTACACATTAATGTAAAAAAAAATTAAATTTTAACACCCTGTATCTTCCTTAGGAAGCTAGATCGGCCATATCTTTATAGGCACTTTTCTTTTTAAAAACGTGCGTTCTATCCCCTGTTAAAGTTTGTCTACAAAAAACTGACTCACCCTGTATATCAAATTCTAACCTATGTTAACTATTTTTAATTACTAATACATCTAAAAATGGAAGTTTTCCATTATTTCCTAGTTCATATGTAAACTTTACAGAAGTGAAACGACTATTTAATTTGGAAATGAGGTTTTCTACATCCGCAATCTTAGTGTCAAACACGGCAAAAATGTCATCCACATACCTAAGCCAAATCCTAGGAAAATACTCGAATTCTTCTTTTGCTTCAGTTTCGAATCGCCTCATGAAGACATTAGCAATGAAAGGCGATAAACAGTTACCCATTGCGGTTCCTTCATGTTGTTCATAGAACTTGTCATTGAAACGGAAGCAATTTTGTTTCATACAAAGTTTTGTAAGGTTTATATATTCTTCTATTACTTCTCTTCTATAGTTGTTTAATTCGAGTAAATCCTCAAGAGAGTCCAAGGTCTGTGGAATTGGTACACTAGGAAATAATGAACAAACATCAAAGGAAATCAAAATTTCACCCTCTTGCAATTGAATATTCTTGACCTTATTAATGAAATCATTCGAATTTGTAACTGAAAAACTAAGCTGTGCAATGGGCAAACGTTCAAATTCCTTAGTCAACCATTTTGATAAGTGGTAAGTCGGAGATCCAATAGACGATACTATTGGACGCACCGACTTCCCTGGCTTATGAATTTTTGGTAGACAATACAATCTAGGTACAGTAGGGTTAGACACACGTAACCCATTCTTAACATCACTAATATCACTATTTTCTAACGAAAGCAACTCTTTACAGTATACACCCAATTAGTTTCCTATTATTGGTTTAATAAATTTATTATCAAAATCTTATTGGTTTTTATTTAATTATCATTTTAACTTTATTACAACTTTGAAGTAGAGCTTTTCAATAAGGAAAACTGCGAAAAACGTATTACGCGTATAATCAGTACAACCACTAGATGCAACGGACAACGCCTTAACTAACTACTCTGTTGTATGCGGGATTCGTTTTGCGGAGGTTTTGTTCTGGCCATTTTATATAAATTACATAGATCTTTACATTACGTAGAATTACATAGAATTTTTCTGAAAAAGTTAAGGTAAAACGTCGGTGCCGATGAATAATGTAAGTACCTAATAACAGCAATGAAGAGTTATTTTCTCGAAATTCCTTTTTTCATTTTTAAGCCAATCAGAATACTCACCCATAGGGCCAATTCGTACGTTTTATTACGTTACCCAATGTTGGATCTATGTCAAAACCTGCCAAATGGTCTACGTAATACAGCATTGTTACTAAAATTATTATGAGTAAAATTTTTAGACTATTATTATCTTACGAAGGGGGTTCTATTTTTACACATAGGTATTTATTGCAACGCTTGGGTGCTTTTCGTGAATCATGTAGAGGGGTGATTCATTATTGATTAAACTATGTCACACCTGTATTATTTTTTGACAAATAGATTAATGATTTGAATGAAATATAATAATGAAATGAAGCAAATGGGAAATATTGATAGATGTAATAACTAATAGGTATGCGGATAGAGTGAAATATTAATTTCAACTATTGTTA
The DNA here is from genome assembly GCA_964058915.1 of Tetropium fuscum. Lineage (NCBI taxonomy): Eukaryota > Metazoa > Arthropoda > Insecta > Coleoptera > Cerambycidae > Tetropium > Tetropium fuscum. The sequence continues at coordinate 767,274 of CAXKVY010001155.1, read as the reverse complement.
TTATGAAAATCATGTGGAAATGTTGATTTGGAAATTGAGATACATGATATTTTAATGGGTTCTATCCCGGAGCCACACTATCGTATTTCCATAACAAATTCCTTTAAATATATACGGAGTAAGTGGGTAAACCTAACTTGCTTGTTGGAATCTGATTACTTTGGTTGCTAATTGCTATAAAGCAAGTTACACTGTGGGCTGAATCTCGTAGTCATGTAATCATTACTATAAAGAACATTGTTTAATAATAACTCAATCAAATAACGTTATATTTTAAAACTGAGTAAAATGATCTTCGATTACCGAGTAAAATACTAAGTATACCTATAATAATACGTATAGTACGAATAAAATATTACTGAATATACCTCAGCCAACAGCAAAATTGGGAAGTAAAGTCGCTTAGTTTTCGAGAAAAAAATCTTGCGTAAAACCAAACCGGACTTGGTGTGATTCATTAATTAGGTGATTGTGTACACGAAACCACGATTTATGACATTTTTTTAGTGGTCAGGACTCTTTTTATTTCGAAAACTAGAAAAAATATGTTTTTGTGAAATCTGTTTTTTAACGCCTTCATTGTCATATATCTAAACATAATTGGACGCCGTTATGCAAAAAGGAACCAACGCCAAAAACTAAGTTTTGAGAAACGAAGGTTACAAGCATAGAAACTATAATTAAATCGGCATGAAATTATAGATGCAGATTTGTGTTTTATCTTGCGTTAAAATTCTGTCAAATTTGCTGCTGAAAAAATTTAAAAAAATCTAGTATATTTTTTATTTTTATTTTTGAAAAATGGTGCATGGTTCCTTTATTAGGAAGCGTAAATTTAAAGACACACTTCGTAATTCTACGACCTTTCAAAAGGACATAGAGGCTCCAAAATATGTATCCATCCCGTACGAACCCCGGTTTACTCATGGTTTGAGTAAGGTCTTCAAAAACGTTCTACGTCAAAATAAAACTTTGCCTGCCACCCTAATTTTCCCTCGATTTCGCTCTACTATAAATAAATATACTCTAAACTTTTCTTGTGGAATAATTGTCATAACAAAATCCGCATCATTTGTGTTGCCTGAAATTAGAATACAATAAACGATAAGTACATTTTATAAGTACAATTCTCGAGGTACAGAGACATACTGTGGCAATTGAATTACGAGTTTCTAAACGGAAATAATTCAATTTCTTAATTATTCCGACACAGCATGTTGTTAATTGCAGCTATTCAGGAATAACAGAAACGTACATTTTGCTATCGTCACCTTCAATTAAGTTATTTAGTTAATAATATTCAATCAGTTTCGAGTGCTTTGCAAGCGTTTATACCTCTCTCATGTTGAATTGTTTGCTCTTAATATTCGTATGTATGAATGACAATAATAATAATAATATTTTATTACTTGCCCAACAGAAAAAAATTCCATTTAGAGGAAAACAGAAGAATAATTACAGTAAATAAAGAATAAAGAATAATAATTACAGTGGCATACATATTGGTGGCATACATTACATTACAGTGGCATACATGTTTATAAATATATTATATCTGAGAATAATAAAGTTTTTATTGGTATAAATAAATAAATAGATAAATGAATTATTATTAATATTACAATGAATGAGTTATGTTTTGATGCTGCCCAAAAAACTAAGATTTCAATGGGTTGGCCAACTGATACGGGAAGGGGCTCGTACAATAAAAAGTCGGGTAATATCGAGAATTTATTCTAGGGATACAGAAATTTATTTGGGACAGTAGACCTGGTGCATCGATAATGTTGTTTATTAGTTTATATAAAAACAATAGGGTGGCATTGATTCTACGATTCTCGAGAGATGCGATGTTGAATCGCAGCAGTAAGCTAGTTTGATCTGTACCCCTAGTTGGATATACGCCATCAATTTTAAAAGCCATAAATTTTAAAAAGCGCCTTTGAATATTCTCTAGGACCTTTTTTTGTATGGAATAATGAGGATACCACACCAACGCACCATATTAAAGCTTAGAGCGCACTAGAGCGAAATATATAATTTGTAACGCATTGAGATCAGAAAATTTTACAGAAGTTTTACAGTTCCTTAAAATGAATCCCAGCATGGTTAAAGCAGAGGAACTTACATTCTCAATATGTTCCTTGAAATACAATTTATCATCAAAGACTATGCCAAGGTCCTTAATTGAACTGCAGTGCTGAAGTGTAGTGTTATTTAGCTTGTAGAAGTATAATAAGGTTCGAGTATTGCGTGTATATGAGCATACTTTACACTTAGAAATATTCATAAATAATCCGTTCTCAGCGCACCATTCCTCAATTAGTGACAATTGAGAGTTAAGGTGCATACAGTCTTCCCGTGTATAAATAGGGGCATAAATTTTTAAGTCGTCGGCAAATAAAAGGTTATTGCAAGTTATTTTCTCTGTCAAATCATTGATGTATAATGTAAATAAGAGTGATCCTAGATTGGAACCTTGCGGTACTCCTGAGGTTGCAACATACCGACTAGAACTAAAGCCGTTATAACTGACAAACTGAGATCTATTATCCAAGTAGGAGGTAAATAGTCTGACTAGTGATTTGCTGAATCCGTACATTGAGAGCTTACTTAACAAAATACCATGATCAACTTTATCAAAAGCCTTGGAAAAGTCTGTGTATATAACATCGACTTGGTTTCGTTCATCCATGTGGTCTGCGATGAATTGCTTTATAATTACTAAGTTATATATAGTTGACCTTTTCTCTATAAACCCGTGCTGCGAAACTGAGATGAATGGTTTAATTTGCCAGTATATTTGTTACACTCGGAGTAGTTTCCACAAACACCAAAACACTTTCACTTCGCTCGACGCGCGTTTCCCAAAATGGTTGACTAAGGAATTTGAAAGTTTGCCCATTACACAGCCTAGGTTTTCAGTTAAAAATTCGAATGATTTCATTGATAAGGTCAAGAATATTCAATTGCAAGAGGGTGAAATTTTTATTTCCTTTGATGTTTGTTCATTATTTCCTAGTGTACCAATTCCACAGACCTTGGACTCTCTTGAGGATTTACTCGAATTAAACAACTATAGAAAAGAAGTAATAGAAGAATATATAAACCTTACAAAACTTTGTATGAGACAAAATTGCTTCCGTTTCAATGACAAGTTTTATGAACAACGTGAAGGAACCGCAATGGATAACTGTTTATCGCCTTTCATTGCTAATGTCTTCATGAGTCGATTTGTAACTGAAGCAAAAGAAGAATTCGAGTATTTTCCTAGGATTTGGCTTAGGTATGTGGATGACATTTTTGTTGTGTTTGACACTAAGATTGCGGATGTAGAAAACTTCATTTCCAAATTAAATAGTCGTTTCATTTCTGTAAAGTTTACATATGAACTAGGAAATAATGGAAAACTTCCATTTTTAGATGTATTAGTAATTAAAAATAGTGACAATAGGTTAGAATTTGATATATATAGAAAAGATACCAGTACGATCAGATATATCCCTAATGACTCTCACCACTGCTATCAACATAAAATGGCAAGTTTTAATTTTCTTGTCCATCGTTTACTAAGTTTCCCTCTCAGTAATGAGAGGTTTGAAAAAGAAAAAGTATTAATTAAAGATATAGCTGTGAGTAATGGTTATCCTAGAGATATAGTTGAAAAACTAATTAAGAAGCGTAAATTTAAGGACACACTTCGTAATTCTACGACCTTTCAAAAGGATATAGAGGCTCCAAAATATGTATCCATCCCGTACGAACCCCGGTTTACTCGTAGTTTGAGTAAGGTTTTCAAAAACGTGGGTATAACAGCGATTCATTCGTCTAGCAACAAATTACAACAACTTTTAGACAATCCAAAGGATAAAATTCTTCCAAATGAAAGGTCTGGGATTTACGAAATTAGTTGTAATGATTGTGATCGAAAATATGTTGGACAAACGAGACGATCAATTAACACCAGATTTAAAGAGCATATCTAAAGAGCTCATCTAAAATATGGAAGAACAGATAAGTTTAGTGTTGCACAACATGCTTTTGACAACAATCATAGAATAGATATTAGTAATTTAAGATTAGTTAGAAATGTGACCAATAATAGACAGTTGGATGCATTTGAGAGCATAGAAATTGTAAAATGTAATAGTAGTATGAATAGCGACAAGGGACCTATCCCGTATAGCCCGCTTTACGCGTTGCTTAGCAACCGATGATTGAACCGTGATTAGTCACGCGTAAATTTCACGGTGATATCATACCGTAGCCCGCTTTACACGTTGCTTAGAAACCGATCATTGAAGCGTGATTAGTCACGCGTAAATTTCACGGTGATATCATTAGTGACGTCACCATGAAAATAGTATAAATATGGTAGATTTTGTAGTTTAAGATTAGTTTTAATCGTCTCCGGATGATGCCAACTTGGTTGGCGAAACGCGCGTCGAGCGAAGTGAAAGTGTTTTGGTGTTTGTGGAAACTACTCCGAGTGTTACAGTTACATCAAAGGTTCCAGCCCTATCCAGTAGTATATTTGTTGATACACAGACATTTCAAACACTTTCGAAAAATTGCATAAAATGGAAATGGGTCTATAGTTACTAACTTCAGCAGGGCTATTACATTTTAATATAGGACACACCCTTGCTAACTTCCAGCAATCAAGACATTTGCTGTCTCTTAGGATGATGTTAAATATTTTTAGTAGGGGAATAGCAAAAATTCTGGCACAGTCCCTGACAATAAAACTAGGGATAAGGTCATGACCTGCAGTGAATTTATTAGGTAAATTTTTGATGGAATTCACTAACTGAGTTTCTGTAAAGTTAGACAAGCTCACGCAAAGATAGAATTTGTTAAATAAATTGTCATTGTTAACTTGATTAACTCTTACTGCATGTAAGAGTTAATCAGGTAAGTTAAAGAGTCAGGAGTGTCAAAAGTCAAGTTATCCCAATGCACAATGTTAGGTATTCTAGTATTTGATTTTTTTTCTGCACGTACGACCAGAAATTCTTTGGATCGTTACAGATGTTGGTTTCAACTGAACTAATATAATTCTTGGAGGCTTGTACAGATAAAAGTTTTACGTGCTTGCGAACCCTTGAGAATTCCTGATAGTAATAATTGTCGTCTGTATCTTTGAATTTCTTTGCTTGCCGAAGGTATTTGTTCTTTAGCTTCAAACAATAGATAATTTCTGATGTATACCAAATAGGATATTTCCTCGTATTGTGTGCGTGTACTGGTACATACTGATCAAAAATAGAGTACAATACCGCATAAAACTCACTGCATATATCATCAATTTCAACATATTCATCCAAGAAGGTCCAATTTACACCCATCAAGCAATTATAAGGTCCATGAAAGTTTGCTTTTCTAAAGTTGTATGATCTATTGCCATTATTATTAGGAAATGCGCAGTTGCCGCCACGGTTATTAATAAAAAATTGTATTGATAATGCTGGGTGATGAGAATCTTCGTGGATTAAAGGAACTAAGTTCCGTATAACAATACAACTTATATTACTTACAACCAAATCTAACAGCCTATCATTTAGATTAAGTATATTATTAAATTGACTCATACCAGTAAACTTTAAAAAAATTATAACTAACCTAGTTTGAAGATCTTGAACACATTTATTTACAAAATGACTGACATTAAAATCTCCCAAGATAAGAAGATATTTTCCTGGTGCAATACGAAGTGTTCAAAATTTTCCAAGAATGACTCCAAATCCAAACTCGATACCTCAGGAGGAATATACAACACATATACAGGGTGAGTCAGTTTTTTGTAGACAAACTTTAACAGGGGATAGAACGCACGTTTTAAAAAAGAAAAGTGCCTATAAAGATATGGCCGATCTAGCTTCCTAAGGAAGATACAGGGTGTTAAAATTTAATTTTTTTTTACATTAATGTGTAATATTTTCTGAACGGAATGATATATTCACTAAATATTTTACACATATCTTAACCTGCATAGGATCAACATGTTGTATTGTTCCTGTCGAAAATACTATAGTGGATGTTACTTTTTTCGGGTACTTCGACTATTCTGCATAATAGAACTTTTTTTTCGTACGCCACTGACATTATCTGATACATATTTCTAAAATAACGGCCCCTTAGTAACAATTTTGATCTCTTGTAATTTTGCTCTAACTATGACAATTTTCGAGATATTGGCCGTTGTTTCTCTGACAGTGTATTATAATATAATTAATGTCGTTATTATAATTTTTTTTTCTCGAATTTTTTTTTATGACATAAACGAACGCTTAGATTTTTTCCTGTTTGGGGGATAATGCCTATTAATTAAGGCGCATAAAACAAGCGGTAAGAATGTTCAAAAACTTGCACAGTGGCGGGGTGGAAGGGGTGCTCCTTCCCTTTCGTAAACAGAACTTCTACGCCAAAGACTATTTAAAAAAAACTGTTATTTTCATTATCTACATACAGTTTAACAAAAATAATGTCCCTTCTTCTGTTTCGAAATTCCTGTGCGTTTCCTAGTTATTTTGATTTTTAGTGTTTGATGTGGTACTAAATTAAGTAATTTATTTATTAGCAATAATAATTATCGGCTAAATATTTAATTCTTTCAACGAAACCTACCTAAATATGGTTTGTTAAGGATTCTAAAAAGCCGAAATCTCTTTATCTCTTTCCAAGTAATTACAATTACAAAAAAAAACATTAGATGAACATTGATGTTAATGTTTATGGAGATATAAACATTTTTGAATTTATAGCAATATTTAATTAACAATAATAATTGTGGAATAAATAACAATTGTTAGTAATAATGATTTATAAATAACAATTACAAGAATTAATAACAATAACACTAGTACATACATACATAAAATTAGATACTTTGTTCAAAATGTAAACCGTTCTTCTCAATACACATTTCACTGCGACGTATCATAGAACGTCTTAAGTTAACTAAATGATGCACCCTTATTTCATTGCAAGCATCTCTAATGCGATTTTGAAGTTCCTCAAGTGTATTATCCGGAGTGGTATACACTATTTCCTTAATGAATCCCCACACAAAAAAGTCAAGTGGTGTTAAATCGGGGGATCTGGGAGGCTACGCCACTGGACCTCCACGACCTATCCACCTCCCTGGATAGTTATTGTTTAGCCAATTTCTTACATTTCTGCCATAATGGGCCGGGCACCCATCAAGTTGAATCCAAGACTGTCTTCTTAAATTCAAAGGAATGACTTCCCATATATTACCATGGTGTTCTTCTAAAAATTGTAGGAAATTTTCTGAATTTACACGTTGTGGCAAGAAATAAGGTCCAAACACGTGGTTGCCGTAAATTCCAATCCAGACATTTGTACTAAATTCATGTTGAAAACTTCGTGGTCGAATGGCATGTGGGTTTTCATGTGCCCATACATGATTCATCAGTCCACAGTATATTGGATAAGAAATCCCTATTATTTTGAATGGAGTTAAGAACCCACCTACAATAAGTAAGTCTTCGTTCAGCGTCACCTGGACATAAACCTTGAACAGGTTGAAAATGATGATGATGGGCGTCTGTGATCCCGTTTTAAAACCCGGGAAATTTTACTTTGGGAAATACCAAGAGCAATAGCAGCACGTCGAGTACTTGTCGTTGGGTTCCTATTAAATTCCCGCAATATACGGTCTCTATCTCGTCCACGGTTGTTCTGTCGGCCCCCGGGTACATTTTTCAAACCCTGGTTAACAAATCGACGGTGGATACTCACAAAAACGGAATGATGAGGTTGTCGTCTATTTTGAAATCTTCTTCGATACTCCCTAGCTGCGTATCTTGAATTCCCATTTGCGAACCCATAAATAAAATGAATGTCGGCTTGTTCGCTATTTGTAAATGTAAACGGCATGTTACACTAATTAAAATCTGGCAAATCACATAAAATACTTAATAAACTTTTTAATCTTAAAAATAATAATTAATAACAGTGAAAATATTCAAGATGAAGCAAAATTGTTTGTAGATAAACTTGTAATACGTCAAACTGTCGTTTCAAAATATGACATAATGCTTACTTGTTTTCCAAGGAGTATAATATTTTGTTGCAATTATTACGTACAGTTACAAATACGCTAGTTTTAAATGGAAATTATTTAGCAAACAACAACAAAAATTGAAACAGAAATTGGTACATGCACAAGTTTAATAAAACTTAAAGGAAATTTTTAAGACTTTTGGCAACTGCACAATAATCTATTGTATTGTAAGTACATTTGTAATTTAACAGATTTCAACATATAAAAGTATGGTATTTGAGTAAGGCTTGATATAACAAATATTTATTTTGACTACATTGGAAAAAGATAAAGAATAAGAGATTTCGGCTTTTTAGAATCCTTAACACACCATATTTAGGTAGGTTTCGTTGAAAGAATTAAATATTTAGCCGATAATTATTATTGCTAATAAATAAATTACTTAATTTAGTACCACATCAAACACTAAAAATCAAAATAACTAGGAACCGCACAGGAATTTCGAAACAGAAGAAGGGACATTATTTTTGTTAAACTGTATGTAGATAATGAAAATAACAGTTTTTTTTTAAATAGTCTTTGTCGTAGATGTTCTGTTTACGAAAGGGGTGGAGCACCCCTTCCACCCCGCCACTGTGCAAGTTTTTGAACATTCTTACCGCTTGTTTTATGCGCCTTAATTAATAGGCATTATCCCCCAAACATGAAAAAATCTAAGCGTTCGTTTATAAGTCATAAAGAAAATTCGAGAAAAAAAATATAATAACGACATTACACTGTCAGAGAAACAACGGCCAATATCTCTAAAACTGTCGTAGTTAGAGCAAAATTACAAGAGATCAAAATTGTTACTAAGGGGCCGTTATTTTAGAAATATGTATCAGATAATGTCAGTGGCGTACGAAAAAAAAGTTCTATTATGCAGAATAGTCGAAGTACCCGAAAAAAGTAACATCCACTATAGTATTTTCGACAGGAACAATACAACATGTTGATCCTATGCAGGTTAAGATATGTGTAAAATATTTAGTGAATATATCATTCCGTTCAGAAAATATTACACATTAATGTAAAAAAAAATTAAATTTTAACACCCTGTATCTTCCTTAGGAAGCTAGATCGGCCATATCTTTATAGGCACTTTTCTTTTTAAAAACGTGCGTTCTATCCCCTGTTAAAGTTTGTCTACAAAAAACTGACTCACCCTGTATAAACAATGTAGCAGAAGTGAACATACATTTACACCCGATGATATCAATCGCAGGTACCATAGCCGTTAAGCTAGTATCTATCTTAATAACCTTATAATCAGATTTTGCTGCTAATAATACACCACCTCCACGAGTTACATCCAGTTCATAAAACTTACGATCACTTCCGAATTACGGAGTATCTATCTGAGAATAGCTCTGAACTGTTTACACCTTGACCCAACCAAGTTTCAACCAAGGCAATAAAGTCATAATCACTGGATTCCACAGCTGGATAAAAATCCAACACCTTGGAATTCAAACCTCCAACATTTTGAAAGTAACACTGGTACGTTTTTGATCTGCTGGGCGGATTCAGTTTAACTGTGTTATAATCTGTGGCACACCTCTGATGTATTTTATTTTGAGATTAGTTTCACCATCAGACGCTCTTCTATTTAGCTCAATCTTTAGAGACCGATAATGTTCAATTTGTCGCGGAGTACGATCCACTGAAATACTAACTCTGGAGAAGAGTCACTATTTCGAAGATTTCTTGCTTTCTTAATTAGAGTATAAATAGTCTTCTCACTATCTAATTTAATTTTGACAGGTCTTGGCGTCGTCTTTGTAGGGTCAAATTTACCAACTCTGATGGGCTTGATATCCTCAATATTCTCCTCTGGTAACAGAAAATTTATAACTTGACAAATTTATAAATGACAAATGAAAAGGACAAATACCACATTTCGGTAAGGTTGTGATAAGGGATATGTCATTTAGGGCCTGTTTCACAATCACGGGTTAGCTGCTTGTTAAGGAATAACCGATAGTTATCGCCAAAAAAGTGTTTCACAGTATTTGGTTTAGCAGTTTACAGTTTTAGTTAACTATAGTAAAAGTTAACAGAAGACGAGTGATAGTTAAGTAGTAGTGGAGGCATTGAATCGTAAAATAGGGTCTTACCTCCGAATTTTTTTACTGTGCACCGATTTGCATGAAATTTTGGAATTAAGCTCATCTTACCCTTAACTTCAAAAGTGAAAATGACCCGAACTGCGCCTATGATTTTTAAGGGGTAAAAACAACCCCTTAATGGAAAAATTCACATTGAGCCATTTTATCGCTAGAAAACGCATCTAATATTAAGGGGTGAAATTGTAAAGTATTTTCTAACACAATCACTTCATATTAAAATCATTTCCAACCCCTTGAAAACCTTACTACCCCTGCGAACAACCCCTAAATTGAAAAAATCCCAAAAAATTAATTTGGTATGACATAAAAAGATTAAGTATAAAGTAAATGATGTTTTATGTTCTCTATTTTAATTTTCGAATTGCCAACCCCCTTTCGACCCTTCAAATGAACCCCTTGATAAAAAATTGTTTAGAAAAATTACTTTTGATGAAATAAAAAGGAATTAAATGTTTTTCCACGTTCTCGAAAATGATCATATTCTCAATCTTTTCAACCCTTAAAACGACCCTAAATTAAAACATTGAATTACACATTTAAAAAAAAATTAATTATAGAGTAAAAAATCACCATTTATTGAATAAAACATAAACTTACAAGTGGTCTGAAACTGTACCAGATTGAATTAGTAATACATTATAAAATATTTTACAATAAAAGCATGACGATACGTTAAAATTCCATAGTCATAATTTTCATATAATTTATAAAAAAAAACATTTGGCTTTTCGTCTTTGGCCCCTCCGAGTAATACACACACTTACCTTCATTTAACACGTCCAACGCCACCGTCGATATGACTAGCGGGCGCCAGTGGCCGCCATCGATTTGACGTGCGAACATTTTACACGATAAAAGACAATGGGAACATGAATGGCCGACACAAATTTCATGTGTGTATGGCAATAGCCGTATTGATAACAGCAAATGTAAAACAGGTTACCGCATGTCAACCACGGGTTGACACCGGCCATGGGCGCTGTATACTGATGTCAACCCGTGGTTGACACCGGCCATGGGCGCCTGTTTACTGATGTCAACCATTGGTTGACGGCGGCGTTGAACGTGTTAAATATGTTATATATACATATATGAACGTTGGTATGTATTCATGCCTACGTTTCCAAAATATGTGCCATAATATGTATATATATATATATATATATATATATATATATATATATATATATATATATATATATATATATATATATATATATATATATATATATATATATATATATATATATATATATATATATATATATATATATATATATATATATATATATATATATATATATATATATATATATATATATATATATATATATATATATATATATATATATATATATATATATATATATATATATATATATATATATATATATATATATATATATATATATATATATATATATATATATATATATATATATATATATATATATATATCTATATATATATATCTTATGTATATATATATATATATATATATATATATATATATATATATATATATATATATATATATATATATATATATATATATATATATATATATATATATATATATATATATATATATATATATATATATATATATATATATATATATATATATATATATATATATACATAAGACAACAGTTTTGGGTCTCTATTACTGTGTACTTTCACTTTGTTCCAAAAATTCACACTCCGAAATTTTCAGTTTAATAGGTAGAAAAAAATACGATTAGTTTTTGGACCATAACTCCTTCAATTTTGATCCTATCACAACTTCTAAAAAAGCATTTTAAAGGTAATTTAAAGAGCTACAACTTCATTACAATGTATAGTGAAAAACCTTTTATTTTGAAACGGTGAAGGGTCAAAGGGCTTGAGAGGGGCTGTGATTGCGCTCTTTAAACAATCATATCTCCGTCAATTTTTGTGTGGCAGAAATAAAAAAAACCAAAATTTTTTGTCAGAAAAAGACCTACATTTTTTATCACCACACTTTTTCACGTATCTTTCATCATTTTTGAGATATTATGAAAAAAAGGTGATTTTTTAAAAAATTCGAAAAATTCTTTTTTTCTAAAATCGTCATTTTTTTGAAAAATACGTATTTTAAAGCAGTCAAACTGCTAGAATTCATCAAACTATTTATACTAAAGTTAATTCTAGACGGAATACGATTAATTTTAATTTTGGTGGAAATGGCACTTATGAAACCCATCGATTTAAAAAAAAAATCATTAGATATTCCCCTTTTTTTCAGCTCACTTATTTTAGGTGCAAAAGACTTTTAACAGTGCTCATTTTAAAGCTTATTTCAAGCACTACAAAATCCTATTTCAATAGAATGCATAAAATATATCTGCTCGCCGCTAGATGGCATTGAACACATCGATAAAATTTCAGGCAAAATAAAAAAGGGCTGACCTTCAATATCTCGCTTAATTTTGCACTTAGCACAGTTTATAAAAAACCAATTTGTTCATTTTTTAATCTACAACAATGTTGTTTATTATAAAATTTTTGTTAAAATGCATATTTTTGGAGATATTTGCAAAAAACCAATGAAAAACGTGAAAAAATTTCGAATTTTCAATTTCCAATAACTTGAAAAGTATTGAGTTTTTTGAAAAACTTTATAGAACATTTTTTGCTTAAAATGAGGCCTGCTATCAATATCTGAGGTTTTTTTGAAAAAAAAGTACACCACCGAGAAGTGGTGGCAACCCTCCCCAGGTTGCCAATAAGGCTCAGTTCGGGACATTTTCACTTTTGAAGTTCAGGGTAAGATGAGCCTAATTCCAAAATTTCATGCAATTCGGTGCACAGTAAAAAAAACGGACCCAAAACGCTGCAATGCCTCCACTATAGAGGGTTCGAGTTAACCGAAGCTATTTAATCTCACAAATATTTGTATTTTGTCAGTAAGTAATAGACCAGGGTCGATAATTTTTGAAACCAAAAAAAATAACAGTAGGATGAAACCAATTACAAAAGGAAGAGAATATAACAAAAATGAAAGGAAAAATATTTTAGGGGCGATCGATACGGGTGATCTGAGGATATCTATGACATAAATGTAATTAGAATTTAATAAATCAACTTTTTTACTGAAAAAAATTGCAGCAGTCACATTTTTTAGATGAAATCCCCTTTAAATCCTATCTTTAATATTTAGAACAACTATTTTCGCATGTTTTTTGCAATCTTTATGTTTTATGGATTTGTATTTTTTTTTGTTTATCAATGTAACATGGGATCTTAAGTTTTTCGAGTCATTAAAGTGTAAAATTTAATAAATAGCTCAAATTTGTACATAATGATTAAAAAAAAATCGGATTTGTGGTTTTTTCGTTTTTTTGGAATTTCTGAGAACATTTATCATAGTAGGTAATGTATATTATTTTTTACGCCTTCAGAAAGTAGAGATTTCAACTAACAAAAAGCCCACTGACTTTTTTAAAAAAGCTTTCCCGTCCTCGGATCGCCCGTAAATTATTTTTACTCACAATCGGTTAGTAATTTATGGATTTCTAACCTTTGAAGTAATCGGGAAGCGACTTATTACTTACTTTACTTTCCCAGCTAGCCGGGAAAGTACTTTCCCGGCTAGCATCTGTCACTTTTCTTACCTGGAAATGTCAATGTCATTTTTGATTAAAAGATGGTTTAGAAAGAATAGAATCCACTCAACATTTATTTAATTCAGAAACAACAACAACAATAACAATAAGAAAACTATTTGGAATTATAAATATTAATAGTTACATTGGAATTATGATTACTATTAACGGTTAAAGTAAGACCGTGTTGCTCAAAATTATGAGTTTCAGAAATAGATGAAGACGCCGACGTTTCTGGATTTTCTACATGAGACAACATATTAGCAATTTTTATTTGTCCATGTAATGAATTCTCCACATATCCCTCTGCTACGGTGTTGGATTTCCAACCCCCCAACTTTTTCAACTGTAGGATGTCTCCACCTGTATTTGCTAATAATGTTGCTGAAGTACGTCTAAAACAATGTCCTGTAAACCTGTTAACATTTTCCAGCTTTAAATAAGTTGCTATTTTTTTGGGAAAACTTCCTATAGCATTATGCCCAAAAGGCTGTCGTGTAATTTTACCAAATCTTATTTGTAAAAAAAATCTATCAGAGTCAATGTTATTACGAAGGTCACAGTATTGCTTTATTATATTTATCCATTCCGATTTTGTAATTACAAATGTACGGGAAGAGTAGGTTTTTGTGACAGGAATCACTATTATAATTCGATTTTCTAAAATATCCAGGTCACTTATTTTCATTTTTAAAAGTTCATCGCACCTACAGGCTCCGGAAATGCCAATAATTAAAGCAACCTAAAAAAATTTAATATAACATATATTTAATATGCACTAAATAAATTAAAATTACCTTTTGAGGAAGATATTCTATCGGGGCATTGTTTAAAAATGTATCGATGTCTGCTTCAGAAAAAACACTTGACTTTTTAGCTTGATATCCCACATTCTTCCTTTTCAAAAATTCCTTCAATTTTGCGTAATTACTAATATCAACATTATGCCTAAAGTTTAATACTGCTCGCAACATCGAATATCTTGACCATAATGTGGAGGCTTTACTTTGTTTGCTTATTTCACAAAAATAAGCAAGAAGTACCGTCTCAGAGGTATGCTGCACACCTTTAGCCACGCACCATTTACTGTATAGTTCATAGGTGTTTTCATACCTCTCCCTGCTTTTTTCAGGAATTATTTCTTCATTAGCTCTCTCTGCAGCTACCCGCACTTCTGGTGGCGTACATTCAAATTCACTATCAGACATTTTTGTAAAATAAACACAATTTGATTATATGTACAATTAATGGCGTCGTGTATCGCCTAAATGTCAGATTCAATAAACTTGTTTTGTTACCTCGCGGGAACTCATTCTAGCCTCGCGTCTGTAGTTTACCTTGCCGCTCGGCTGAAATAGAGTACTTTCCCGCTCGGTATGTAATGTACTATTACTTTCATTTTTGTTATATTCTTTTCCTTTTCCAATGGGTTTATATTTTTTCACTTTTTACCATTTAAAAATGCTTCGGCCCTGGTCTATAATGCCAGTACTCTGTTAAAATCTTTTTGATCCAAAGAAATGGATGACTAGGATGAGGTAAATGTTTACAGCAGTGACGAGGAGGGAAGAAGACCAAGAATATTTCGCCAAAGAACAAATTAATACAGACCCAACGGTTAATTCATAAAACGCTGGAAGAGCCGATCTATTATTGTTCTAAAAACTGCAATGAGTGCGGGAGAGAAAATGTAGGCAGGTAACCTTTCGGCAACGCCGCTTCGTGTGATCAGAACCGATCCAGTGGCGTATCTACTTATCTTTAATGAATGAGTTAGGGTAAACTGCATAGTTACATAAGAAAAATACTGAATACCCTGTATCCGAACGTTGCAATAAATTAAATGAAAATAGAAAACATTCAGAGCATAGTTTAATTCGTGTACATTAAGATAATAGTTAGTAACTGCAATGAAACTTCGTCATGTGTTTTGTAGAAATTTATTTATAATTTTAATGCAAAAAGTACAGTAATTGGACGTATTTGTTAGTTAGTGGACGGTTTAATATTAGTTATTGGACGCATTGTAAATAATTTAAATTCTATAAAAAAAGACACTGTAATAGGTGTCTGACTAATTGTAAAAATTTTCCTTGCGTGTTTGTTGAAACAACTCATAAAGTCTGTCTATTTTTTCTTTCTCTTCCTCCTCGTTTTAAATTTTTTCATCGTCAAATTCACATTTCATTCATTTTCAATGTCGCTTTCTTCATTCTCTGAAATCTCATCATTTTCTGTATTTTAGCATATGTCATCACCTTCTTCTGGAATGTGAACATGGTGTTTAGGGGGAACACAACATTTGTGTCAATATTGCTTACATCTGTCATGTAATAAAATTACATCGTATATTTAAGAATTTGAATCATATATTCAAATTAACTTATTATAAAGTAAAGCTATTACTCGACCTATTATAAATGCAATAATCCTAATAATATGAGTGCTGTATTTAAACTAAGAAATAGAAAAACATCTACATTTTTCATTAGAAGAATATAAGAAAATACTATAACTAAAGCTCAACCAGCTCAAGCTAGAAGTTTCTCCTTTCTGGGTCTTTGGGAAACCTTATTAATCAGATTTTTTTAATTATAATATGAATTTAATTGGAGATGAAAATGGTATTTTGCATCACCAGAATAAAAATAATTTTAAATAAATATCGCACACTAATTATGTACTATATAAATTACATAATAAAAATTAATGAAATCCAAGTGAAGCCCTTACAGCTTGTAGATAACCTTAAAAATACTTACCGATGAAAAGTAACATTTTCCGGACTTAAATGATCCACCCTTTTACAAACTCTACAAGAATTCACCATAGTTACACACTTATTGTTCACCTGAATCGCAGTAAATACAAAGATTCGTAGAACACACTAAAGAAAACACAAGTACAAGCTGTAGCGTTGCGGCAACCTCGCAAATTTGTTTCCATTGATAAATAAACATTGTAGTAAAACTCGAGTAAAATTCATCAAACGACGTTGCCGTTGTTGAGATTTATATCTCAAGGCACAGCACATTTTCGGTTGTCTACGGTTTTCACCATATATTATTAACGCAATAAGGCAATACAATAGATTACTTTTGCCAAGAAGCTGTTTTAAATAACATTTTACTATTAAAATGAATCAGATTCGTTGAAATTGTCAAATTATTTGAAAATCTTTTACGGTATTCAAAGACCTCAAGTGAATTTCACAGTAAGCCTGGCAAACGTGCCGTTCGGGAGAAAAAGACGGACCACAAGGATGGAATGATCTTGGATCGGCCAAAAATGTAAACAATTCTGTCTCTTGTATTAATACGTCTATGTGGAGAAGACTTTTTGGATTTAGATTAGGATTTAGATTAGGACCGATAATAGTAGAAAATGTACTAGAAGGAATTGATGATGATTCTCCTATTCCTTCTTCTTCTTTCCGCTGGATACAAATAAATTATTCCAACAGAGATGCAACAGATGTCTCCTCGTTGATATCGTAAGCATCCTCTTCTGATGACCATCCAACATTGGAGTACGATTGGCCTTGACAACTGGTACATGCCAATGCACAAATCCAACTTTTTAGCAGTCTCACATAGCAACTCCTTTTTGCAATTCATTTCAAAAATTTGTTTTTAAAATTGAGTTTTTCCGTTGTAGGTGGGAGTAAAGTCTGGATTGGTTCCAATGTATTGTTAACTTACTTAATTATTCTTCAATGTATGGTTAACTTACTTAATTAACTTCCAACCCCAGTCTTCTGGGTCCAGTTTATTACCAAGCCGTACTTGAACTTGATCCTTTCTTTACTTACTTCAATTTACTTTCTATATTTTTTTGAAAATGTTTAGTAGTGCGAACTACTAAACATTTACTAGTAGTATCGGCGTCTCCTTTTACTATCTCATGATGATGATGTATTCCGATAATTGGTAGAAATGATTTTTAATAATCACTATGAACTATTAGAACAATTAGACGAATGTAACGAATACCTCGAATATATCATTACGTTAAACATGATTTTAATATTACGCAACGCGTTCAAATATCAAGGCGACGCACAGTGGGGCAAAATACCGTTGAAGTTGGCATAAATTCAAAAAATTAAAGGTCGTTTTTACATGAATTTTTGTAGCATTCATGCAACCCACACACAGGCCCATCTAATGACGCAGGTAGTTTGGCCCTCTTACCAAACGGGGCGACGCCATGCCTCCTACAAACTCAGTCATAGACAATAAGCTGTAGCAAGTGAACGAATAATTATATTATAGTGTACTCTTAGTGTTGTGTTTTTACAAAAACTTTCCTCACTAATTCATTTGTGTGTTATGGAGCCTTCAACCTCAGGTATGTACTAGTGTCTAAATAGTCTGTTTACAGTAAATTTAAAAATATTTGTTATTTATAAGTTTTTTAAAAAATCGGTGTTTTACGTTAATTAAAATAGTAAGATCTGAAGTATATCTAAGTAAATAGTTTCGTTCCGAGGCTATCCGAATAATAATTTTTACTTTATTCTAGTCAAAATTTATTGTAGAACTTGGCTTTACTTGTGTTTTTTGCCCATACTTGCCCCTGTTTTTTTAAAACGTATTTTTTTGAAACATAACATGGTATTTTGATTATGTTTTTACATGCAATCGACATATAATTATTTTAATCGTCTTTTTTTCTCAGAAAGGGCAAGCTTTAGAGACTTGTTACAAGAGTACCATTTGTTTGTAGTCAGGGTATTCGAAACTTGATAAAAAAAATAAAACAGTTTTCCTCTCAAGTTAAAATTCCTTAAATGTATATTACTTAACTTATTTAAGATTTTTTCTTTTTCTACAAGGCTGTGTTTTTTTTGCAGGAGCTAACGCCATATTTATATCGCGGCGAGAACTTTTTAATATATTGAGAAGTTCTGGCTACAAAAATATAGACCAGCAGTTTGCCTCGTTAAGAGATGAAGTCGGAAGAAGAACAAACTGTTCAGAAGCAAATTTAAAGGATCTAATTCATAAACTTTCTTATTTTAAATCAAACTTTAAGTCTCGCTGGGACAAGGCAAAAAGGACTGAGACCCGATTTTTAGAAGATAACCGGATATGGTTGGATACTTCCATTAGTTTTCCTCGCAACAGGTCTTCATCTTCATCCACTAGAGAGAGAGGGCGCCCAAAAAAACTATTTGAAGATAGTGGCGAACGAGCCAAAAGACAAAAAACAGAAATATTGCGTAGTACTGCATCAGTTGGAGAATTATCTTATGCAACAAAAATGAGTCTTAGAGCCTCAGGAAAAACTGAGGCGTCAAAAGTAGTACACGAAGTAACTGCCACCACACCAAAACGAGCTAGCAAATACCGAAACGCCTATCAGAAAATGATGGACCAACACCGCTTGATGTCAGCTGAAGAAGCCTTGGCTGTCATGGTGGAGGCTAAATTATCAAGACGAAGTTATACGAAGGACTGACGCAGACAGATTTCCATCCTATAAAGTTGTCCAGCAAGCAAAGAAGTCGTGTTATCCGAAAAAAGATTTTATTAAAATAACCGCGATCTCTGCAGAAGTTCAGCTACAAGCACTCTTGGACCACACTGTGCAACGTTTAATTGATGTGCAAGAAGTTGTGATAAATTCATTGGATGATAACGAACGGGACAAACTTTGTTTATATACAAAGTGGGGTTTCCATGGCAGCTCCGGTCATAGTGCGTATAAACAGGCATTTTATGGAGCCGAAGCCAGTGATGCTGCTGTATTTTTTATATCTATTGTACCGGTTCGTCTAGAATGTATAAGCAACTCGAAAATAATTTGGCAAAATCCTCGTCCATCTTCCCCTAGATACTGCAGGCCGTTACATATAGCATTTATAAAAGAATCAACTGAAGTATCAATCACACAAAAAAATAAAGTTGATGGTGAAATATAAAATTTACACAATACAATTGTCACATGCAATACAAGACTAGTTACAGTAAGTCACAAATTAATTTTTGCAATGATCGATGGCAAAGTTTGCAATGCACTTACAGAAACAACATCTACCCAACAGTGCTACATCTGTGGTGCATCTTCGAAGCACTTTAATGACATAGACAAAATGATTTCCCGAGATATAAATACAGAAAACTTGAACTTTGGATTATCAGTACTCCATGGATGGATACGATTTTTTGAATGTTTATTACATTTGGCATATAAGCTTCCTATTAAGAAGTGGCAAGCTAGAGGAAAGGACAAAGAGATTGTTGCAGAGACAAAAAATCAAATACAAAAAATGTTTAGAGAAAAAACCGGTTTAATAGTGGATAAGCCAAAACCCGGATTTGGAAACTCCAATGACGGCAACACAGCAAGAAGATTTTTTGCAAATCCTGAATTGTCGGCAGAAATTACAAAAATTGATGTTGAGTTAATAAGAAAAATGCATATCATATTAATGGTAGTAGCAAGTGGCCACCAGTTTAACATAAATCGGTTTAGAGAATTTGCTCGAAGTACAGCCAGATATTTTGTAGAGAAATATCCTTGGTACCGTATGCCTCCCACCATATATAAATTTTTAATTCATGGCCCTGAAATAATATCTTCCGCCTTGTTGCCTATTGGCCAATTAACAGAAGAAGCTCAAGAAGCCAGAAACAAAGATTTTAAAATGTACCGGGAACATTATTCAAGAAAATGTAGCCGTGAAAAATCGAATCAAGATATTTTAAATTTATTCCTGATTAGCTCAGATCCTGTAATAACAAGCAAAAGACGTTTGCCTAAAAAAACAATTAAAAAAATGCCACAAGAAGCATTGGATTTGTTGGAAATTTCTTTGGAGCCTCATTTAGAAGAATCAATAATTATCAGTGACAGTGAAGACACGTCTCTATCAGAATCTGAAGACGAATGTTACTTATAAATATGTTCTTTTTTTTTGTTACTCTAACCAATAAAATCACATATAATTATAGCCAAATAGCTTATTTTACTTCTTATATAACCGAAAAATGTAAAATATTTTGTAAATATGGGTTGTAAGAATTTATGCCAACTTTAAGCGTGTTTTGCCCCACTGTGCGACGTTACACGGCGTGGGGAGTGCCACGCCTGGAGTGAAAACTGTCGCGCCACACGCCGTATAATTGTGCTGGCGTCGCATGGCGTGGCGTGGCGTGCTGGGTCCCGTCGATTGGCGGTAAACTTTGCACACTTCAAAGCCGCGCAGCGCGCGAATTGGACTGGCATGCGTATACAGTTACACGGCGCGGAGTCTTCGCCCGTACATTTTAAAAATTAGTCAAATTCAGTAGATATTTAGCTAAGCAAGTGACAACATGCCGTGGTCAAACGAAGCAATATCAGAATTTTTATGCCTATACGAGCAAGAACCAATGATTTGGAACCCGAAGCACAATGAGCACAAAGATAGAAATGCTGTACATGATTCCTGGATGCGAATCCAATAAAATTTTAGTATTACTTGCACAATCAGCGAATTAAGGAAGAAGAAAGAATCACTAATGGGCACGTTCCGAAAATTAAACACGAAAGTAAAAGCAACCATGAAGACAGGATCAAGTGCGGATGACGTTTTTAAGCCAGACTGGTTTGCTTACGAGCAAATGGCGAAATTCCTCTAATCAGTATATACTCCAACGGTATATACTTCAACGGACATGTTGAAATGAATAAGAAGCCACGCGCTCGCGTGGCTAGAAACTTGTCAGTCTGCAGGTCGTGTAATCGCGATCGCCAAATTACGAATTGCTGTGAATTGGTAATATTTGAAGAAACCCATAAATCAGTATTTTTTTTGAAGGTGTTGATAAAATTATTTAATCATAAAAACATCATACATAAATATTTAAAAAAATATATAACTTTTGTATACAAATTAGTCTTATTCAGTCTATTAGTTTAATTAATAAAGAAAATACTTATGTGCAAATAATTCGTCTCCATCATCATCGTCGTCGTCGTCATCAAAACCTAATGGGAAGCCTTCAAAATCATCGCTATCGGGACTAGGTGCTTCATAGAAGAACGACGGAGCATCAAGACTTCCTTCATATTTTGCAACCACTTTTTCCGTCAGACTTTCCTTGGTAGCAGTTTTAGGTACTTTTTTATCAGAATCGTTTTCTTTTGCAGCCTTAGCTTCTACATTGGGGGGCTTCGTGGAAGGCGAAGAAGCTTGTTTGGTGGTGGGCTCTGCCGCCACGGGAGTATTCGTTGGTACAGTTGCAAGGGCAGCGGCTTTTGCTGGTTCAGGAGCTGGAGATGATGGGGCAGGAGTAGATGGTGCGGGGGAAACAGCGGTAATTGATTTAGTTTCAACGACAGCGGTAGTTTGGGGTGTAGATGCCTTTGTTGGGATAGAGCTCGTACTTTCAGCCGCTAAATTGTTGGTTTTACTATCGATATTTTCTGGCAATACAGCAGCACTGGCAATGGCTACAGCCATGAAAAATATAACCTGTAACAAAATCGAACAAAATTAGGAAACTGATTAATTATTGATGAAAAATAATTATTATTTTTAAAATAATATATTCAATTTTATAGTTGTAAGTGTATCTTATATTTAAACTCACTTTTACTTTCATGTTCATATTTATCGATAATACTGTGTTCCGGAGCTTTAACAGTTTATTGATCAATTGTGTAAGTATTAGGTCAATTTATATTAAAATAATAACCTTCTAAATTAGCTTAAGGCATTCAAGTTCATTATATCGTTCACCACAATTAACGCACGAGTTCAAACTCTTTACAAATTTTACTATTTCAGTGTCATTTAACTTTATTGGTAATTATGCGAGTGAAAGATATACCTACCTATTAACAAAAGACTGAAAAGGTGCGTATACCTAACGTATAGTCCAGGAAAGTAAGGAAAACAGGAGCGAACTTTTGCATGGAATTTATTTATTTTGATGTCAATAACAAGTCATGTTTTATACAAGTCAACGTAAGTACAAACAGCCAACTCTAAAATACATATAGACCGCCTGGCACCGCCTCCAAAAATAACAATAATTGTGTATGATTGTATTCTAAAATAGAATTTTTGAGGTCGTTTTGATTTTTTGTTAACAAGATTTTTTTACCGGAATTTAATCTCATCTTATATCCTCAGCACCTCGTGGTTATGGAAAATATTTTCCTAAGTATAGGTTCGATTTACATGATTTTTTTTTGAAATTGTAGGTTTGTTCTTGCGGAATGCAGACGTGCTACTGAATTTCAGCTCAATTTTAAATTTTGGCCATATACAAGGTGTACCAATTACATTGGATTTTTGCATAAAGTTTGCAACACTCTGTGGTAAGTGCAAGCAATAAAAAGATGACAATTTTGGTACAGAACTTTATCGTACCTAATCTCTTCTTAACAATTCATTTTTTAATTCATGTCAATATCTCTATTAATCGGGAAGATATGATTAATTAAAATAATGACTATGTGTCATGGTCATTTTCAATGCAATTGCCAATGAGTTTTTGCAAAGTTGCTTTAGTTAGCATCTTCGTTTGTTTTTTTTTGACAAGTGTCGCTAGTGTTTCTAAGTTAATTGTTGCGATTTAGTCTGAATTATAACAAAGTAACGGTAAACAATAAAAAGTAATAATGGTCTTAAGTGCAACTGGCGCCGCCAGAGTCATAACTTTAATACAGGAAGGGCGGTCACAATACTATGCGGCACAAGTTCTACGTGTTTCGAGATTTAGTATTCAAAGAGCCGTGGAACGGTTCGAGAAACGAGAAACTGGAGAATACACCAGAAGAAAAAGATGAAAAACTCAGCAGGACGACCTTTTTGAGCCCTAAGAATACTACGAAACAGGGACTCTACTTCAGTTAGTGAGCGGAATGCTTTACAACATATACGTGGTGTAGATATTAGTGTACGAACTGTGAGAAGAAAGAAGGCTAAATGAAATTGGCTTAAAGGCAAGAAGACCTGCCAATGGCCCGTTGCTGACTAGAGAACATCGTAGACAGCGCCTTCTTTTCGCCCGTGAACACCAAAATTGGGGAATTGAGGAATGGGGTAAAATCCTGTTTACTGATGAATCGAGATTTTGTATTTTATCTCCAGTTGGCCGTCACAGAGTATGGCGAAGAGGTGGCGAAAGGTTTGCCGAGTGCAATATTGTGCCAAGGCTCAGTTTTGGTGGTGCCTCAATTATGGTGTGGGGAGGAATTAGTCTTGAAGCTCGTACAGAGTTAGTGGTGGTAAACGGTGGGGCGATGACTACTGATAGGTATATTACTGACATTTTGGAACCACATGTTGTGCCTTTTGTCCCATTTATTGGAAACAATTCTATGCTAATGCATGATAATGCCCGTCCACATGTGGCAAGAATCGTTTCCGAGTATTTGAATAAGGTTAATGTTAACCGTATGGTGTGGCCTGCGAGAAGCCCATATCTTAACCCTATCGAACATGTTTGGGACATGGTAGGAAGGCGTGTTCGAGCCCAAGTTCCTGCTTCTGTGAACATGAGGGAGCTTAGTGCAGCTGTCCTACACGCATGGGATGAATGTGACCAAGGTGCCATTCGTCATATGTATATTTGAGGGGATGCCAAGACGCATGGAAGCTGTAAATCTTGCTTGGGGAGGCAATACAAGATATCAACTTTAAGTTTATTTTTGTTGTTAATTTTCAAATATTGTTACATTCATTATCGAGAAATTTTGTATGTTGGTTCTTTGTTTGTGAAGTTAAAAGTTAATGTTAATTATAAACTGAGTAACTACGTCATTATTTTAACTAATCATATCTTCCCTATTAATAGAGATATTGACATGAATTAAAAAATGAATTGTTAAGAAGAGACTACGCTAAAGTTCTGAACCAAAATCTTTTTTTTGCTTGCACTTACTACAGAGTGTTGCAAACTTTATGCAAAAATCCAATGTAATTGGTATACAGGCGGCCATTTGAAAGTGCATGACTCTTATATCAGATTTCGTTATATTTGATCTTTGTAAAACTGCCTTTGAAATTTGAGATTCATGTCATGTGTCATGATGACATTCACAATTGTCTAATTATTACTTATCAAAATTAAAAAGTGTATTATTATTTTATCAAAAAAATTCCAAATTAACAAAGAACGTCCCAAAAATGTTCAAAATAAACTAAATTATAAAAATTAAGTAACTTAAAACTACACTGCTGGCCAATAGATTGGAATAATTCAAATTTTTAGGGTAAGTTTCGATACATATATCTTCTGAACGATATGGAATATCAAAATACGGATTTCAGGACGTTTTTGGAAATTTCATCGACAAAAACTGGTCTGAATATCAATTTTCCATTATGCTCAAAAAAGGAATATACGGGGGTGTAAACTAAACCCCTAAAAAAATCAAAATTTCATTCTTACCGAGAATTTAGGAAAACCAAAATCGAGTTAAATTTTTATACCGGGGTAATCTATGGACCAATTCGAAAAAACAAATTTGGCCGATTTTTGATATCTCGCTTATTTTTGAATATACGGCGTTTTTATTGAAATTAGGACAATTTTTTGGAAATGTATCTCTTACTTTTTAAAAACAAAGTAAGTAATGGATTTTTTTCTTATTTTCAAGTAAGCTTACATGCCTCTAGCTGCCTCAGTAGCTAGAATTGACATTTCTTATACAGGGTGCCTGCGAAAACATTTAATAAGCATGTGTCACGAAAAATCTGTATATTTAAATAAACTGTGTGCAGAACCCTGTATGATTAAAATGAACGATAATTTTAAAATTTTAAAACTGTGAAGGGAAACCTTAGAAAAATATCTCGAAACGGTTTTTTATTTTTCTTGATCGGATGAGTATTATCATAATTTACAGTTTCGTTGTAATTACACGGTAAATCCCTATATAAAACATTTAAAAAACTTGCGGTAGTAACGATTAGCTGGTGGGCTAAGTATTGTAACAATCAAGTCACCACTGGATTACATTTAGTAATCGAAATTCTTCAATTTGACCTTTGAGAAGTTTGAAAAATGGTTTGCAGGTTCCTATCTTAATTTTATTAGAATAATTAATATAAATCTTAGCAAGCTAGAAGAGGTAGTTTAATATCGACTAGGCCCTCCTCTGTTAATATAAACTTCCCGACATCTGTTTGGCATACTTAAGACTAGGTTATTGATATAATTTTGTGGGACATTTTCCCACTCCTCCTCAATGGCTTGAGACAGATCCTCTAAAGTTTCAGGTGAATTGGGCCTTGAAACTACCAACAATTTTAAGTAAGACCAAACATTCTCAATCAGATTTAGATCGGGTGATTTTGCAGGCCAATCCATCCTATGCACCTGGTTTGCTTCCAAAATCTGGTTAACAATATCGGCCCGATGAGGTCGGGCATTGTCGTCGATTAAAACAAATTCTTCTCCATAATTATCCGCATAGGGAATAACTATTGGAATTAAAATATTGTCCCTGTAGCGTTGAGCTGTAACAGTGTCGCGGGTAATAAACAATTCTGTTTTACCATTCCATTTCACTCCGGCCCAAACAGTAATACCTCCTCCACCAAAAGCCTCATGAGCTACCATATTTTTTTCGGCATATCTACAGTTAGGCTCCCGCCACACTAAAATTCTGCCATCAGAATAAATAAGGTTAAATCTACTTTCATCGGTGAAAAGGCAATTTTTCCACTCTTCACTCCAATGCAAACGATTACGAACCCACGCCAACCGAGCTGTCCGATGGCGGGGAAGCAAGCGTATGCATTTTGCTCGACGTCTGGCTCTAGAAAAATTACATTTGGGTAATAGGGTATTAGGATTACACAGTGGCATAAAAACAAAAATAATCCTTGATTCTTTTAACATGTATGTAAATTTAATTTTAAATGAAAATTGATAAAAAAAATTAAGTTTTTTTCGGTACAAGCCTCTACATTTTCAGATTTATAGAATTTGTTTCATGTCATAAGTAGGATAACAACACGATTCACTGTTGTAGACTTACCTTAAGTTGTTGCGATTAATCGTTCTTCTTATTGTGCGATTTGAGACTAAAACTCTTGTTTGGTTTCTAAATGTATCGCTAATTTTTCTCGAACTTTGATTCCTATTCCTACGAACATCTCTTATCAAAATCCGTTCTTCTCGAGCACCAATCTTTTTTATTCGCCCTCCATGGTACAAAAGGTTAACATCTCCTGTTTCATCAAATCTCTTTTTCAATTTGTGAACCATACTTTGGCTAACGCCGTATATCCTAGCAACAGTATGTTGCGTGAAACCCTCATTTAATAGGCGAATACAATTTCTCCTTTCTCTTGTTGTTAATTGTGCCATTATACACTTGTTTATATGAAAATGCAATATTTTTCAATCGAAACTATCGACATGAACAGTATAAACGCAATATGTAGATATTCTGCTGCATTACCAAATGTCAAACACAGCATTTTTTGTTTCCAGTGGTGACTTGATTGTTACAATACTTAGCCCACCAGCTAATCGTTACTACCGCAAGTTTTTTAAATGTTTTATATAGGGATTTACCGTGTAATTACAACGAAACTGTAAATTATGATAATACTCATCCGATCAAGAAAAATAAAAAACCGTTTCGAGATATTTTTCTAAGGTTTCCCTTCACAGTTTTAAAATTTTAAAATTATCGTTCATTTTAATCATACAGGGTTCTGCACACAGTTTATTTAAATATACAGATTTTTCGTGACACATGCTTATTAAATGTTTTCGCAGGCACCCTGTATAAGAAATGTCAATTCTAGCTACTGAGGCAGCTAGAGGCATGTAAGCTTACTTGAAAATAAGAAAAAAATCCATTACTTACTTTGTTTTTAAAAAGTAAGAGATACATTTCCAAAAAATTGTCCTAATTTCAATAAAAACGCCGTATATTCAAAAATAAGCGAGATATCAAAAATCGGCCAAATTTGTTTTTTCGAATTGGTCCATAGATTACCCCGGTATAAAAAATTTAACTCGATTTTGGTTTTCCTAAATTCTCGGTAAGAATGAAATTTTGATTTTTTTAGGGGTTTAGTTTACACCCCCGTATATTCCTTTTTTGAGCATAATGGAAAATTGATATTCAGACCAGTTTTTGTCGATGAAATTTCCAAAAACGTCCTGAAATCCGTATTTTGATATTCCATATCGTTCAGAAGATATATGTATCGAAACTTACCCTAAAAATTTGAATTATTCCAACCTATTGGCCAGCAGTGTACAAAACTCCAACGCGAGTAGGTCTGTATAAGATTAATATTTCGTCCAGGCGCCATTTGAGTCTATTACACCTTGCAATCGACGTCTCATTGATGAAACAAGTGTCCTCGTGTAATCTACGTTGATATTGTCCCAAGCATTTTCAATTGCTCCCCACAATGTCTTTTGCCAGGTCTTTTATAAATATTCTTAACAATCATCGACCATGCATTTTCAATTGGGTTTAGGTCGGGCGACTTTGAGGGCCAAGGTGGCACGTTTATGTTGTGTTCATTAATCCAGTTAGTTACAATTCTTGATGTATGAATTGAGCAATTATCTTGCTGGAAAATAAAATTCTGAGGATACAACATAGTGACGGACGGCAGCATAATATTGTCCAATATGCGTATGTAACTTTGTCCGGTAAGGCGGTCTCCTATCCTCCACCAAACACCGGGACTAGGGAACTTATCCATGCCCAAACATTGACGGAAAAACGTCCACTCCGGTCGGTAGGTTTCGTATACCTCTCTTCATACCTCGAATTCTGAGGTCGGTAGACGCGGATGGAACCACCATGACATGACTGAACGACCTTTTCGTCGGAAAATATGACATTATTCCAAAAGTCGTCGGGCCTACCGACAAACTGGTGCGCATAATTAAGCCGTTGTTCTTTATGCCTTGGCTCCAAAAATACCTTCTTTGCTGCCGCATAATTTCGTAACTCTGAACTCTTCACCCGCCGCCTTGCAGACCTCACAGATCCAGGAAAGTCCGTTTCGAAACAGGCCGTCACTGCTGTTTCAAAGGGATTCGTTCTAAGATGGTCTAGGAAGAGGTTGTCTTGCTCCACAGTGCTTATTTTACGATGCCCTCCGCCGTGGGCGTAGCGAACGTTTCCTACTGCATTCCATTTTTGTTTGAGTTTGAATATACAACTCTTAATCACATTTAGCTCATCATGCAACTGCCTGTAATGACCAATCATTTTCAAGCAATGTAACAGCTCGCATTTTTTCAGGTGCAGTTAACCGCGGCCTTTTGAAACTTGAAGACTATTAAAGCGGTTTGTAAATTACGGAGTTAATTACTGACATTTGTTTGAAGTTTCAAATAAGTGTCAAAATGAAATATAAAAAGATCACATTACAATATCAAAAAAAAAATCGTGCACTCTCAAATGGCCGCCAGCGTACACCTTGTATATGGTGAAAATTTAAAATTGAGCTGAAATTCAGTAGCATATCTGGATTCCGCACGAACAAACCTACAATTTTAAAAAAATCATGTAAATCGAACCTATAGTTAGGAAAATATTTTCAAATGAATTTTTGGTAAATTTTAAATGGGTCGAATTTTGTGCCTCTGAGTGTATTATACAATGGGGGTAATGGTAATAAATGTATATCTATAAATTTTTGTCTTACATCATCTTGATATAATGATATCCCGAATCAGTAATTATACGAAGTACTTTTCTCTGTAGTCCGAATAATTTATCTACAGGTTTGTTAAGTCTCGACGTTTCGGCACCTGCTTTGGTACCATTTTCAAGAGTGAGGGGGTGTTATTTTAG
The DNA here is from genome assembly GCA_964058915.1 of Tetropium fuscum. Taxonomy (NCBI): domain Eukaryota; kingdom Metazoa; phylum Arthropoda; class Insecta; order Coleoptera; family Cerambycidae; genus Tetropium; species Tetropium fuscum. The sequence continues at coordinate 737,662 of CAXKVY010001155.1, read as the reverse complement.
GAAATGGGTCGACACTGGGGCCTCAATCTGCCTACTCCTCAGGTCTTGCCTAAGGAATCGTTCATCTCTAAGATAGAACTAGAAGAAAAAGGTTAAGGTGGTCGTTAGGATGTATATTGTGTAAGGAGTTATTCGACGCTGGGGCCTCGATCACCCTACTCTCCATATCTTACAATAATGCGTATTAGTAATCTCTAAAACTCTAAAGCCTCAATCTGCCTACTCCTCAGAGAGCTGATCACAGTATGAAGTAAATATTAGAATTCGAATAAAATTTGAGTGACACAACCTGGTTTGAAGTTGCTACGTTGTTTTGCCTTCCATGGGTGTTCTATGCCGACATACTTTCACTCTTCTTGGAGATGTATCGTGGAAACTGGAAAATAAATATTTCAAATATATACCTACCGCCCATATCCTACATTACTTTATCGAGTTTGTTTTTCCGAATAGGTGGGTATAAAATTATAGGTCTAATGCAGTCATTAAACATCCTTTAACAAGGGCCCGGCTGCAACAGATGGTGCAGGGAAAAAATCTCTAATAAATCTATTAGGGACATGTTTTAAAACGAAAGAGCGTAGCGAAGAGCATGAAACCGTAACCAATACAGTTTTCACCCACACTACGCGGACCTCCGAGTGAAAGCACCCCTAATCAAGTCTCATCAAATATTATTTCCGCTAAAACTATTACGGACTTCCATACTCGTAAACCAGCCACCCTCCCGTCTCCAGAAGGCTCTCTATAAACTCTTTTATGTTTTATGTTTTCCCAATCTCCTGCGGTGCTAAATTTCTAATAATTCTCATTTCTACTAATTTCTTTTAATTGTTTCGTTATTTAGAGTATTTAGACATTCGGATATTTAAATAAATCATGTTATTGATCACCTCAGTCCTGTGAAGCTGGCGCTGCTTTTTTTAAATCATCCATTTCTTGGGAGTTCCCAATAGAAACAAAGAGTTCAGGAGTTCAATGTGAAAAACAGCAATAGTTCAGCAAGTGTTTACGATGAATTCTTCGATAGAGAAGAAAGAGTTCAGGAGTTCACATAAAAAAAGCAATAATTCATAAATTTAGCGTCATTAAAAAAAAATTCGAATTTTTTTTAAATTTTCTTCTATGCAATAGCGATTGAAGAGTTCGATCGAATAAAAAAAGAGGTTCTATCGCGAGAAATGCGATTTTTATTGTAAATTATACGATCGAAAAATGCGCGATTTTTATTAAAAGAAATTTCGAAAGAGTTCGTCCGAATCCCGAAAGAAAAAAATTTCTATCGCGATAGATCAACAACACCTCTAATACAAGGACAAAGTGCTGCCTCGTGACGTCACCATCCGGAGGCCTACCAGATACTTATGTTATTACGGGCTTTATGTAGTTATTTAGGTAGGTATGTCTGAAATCGTTTTAATGTAGTTTGGGAGATCAATAAAAAGATCAAACTAAACAAAGATATTACGGCGTAAATCTATCGGAGTCTATGAAAAACACAGGTAAAGAATAATTTAAATGGTTAACTGTTAACTGTTTCGAAATACAGTCAAGATTACATGTGTCTAATTATTAGAGTCTATATGGATAATTGTTTTAAGAAAACTGAAAAGTAATTCGTGATTAATTTTAGACACAGGAGCAATATGAACAACTTCTTTAAAATTTTAACAAATGCTAGTAATCATAAATGTATACGCAGATGTCGCTAACGAATCGTTATTATTTTTTGCAGCTCCTACAACATTACCACCTTTATAATCTAAATATGGATCAATGTGAATTTCATCCATTAGTAAACTAACATATTTGTCTTGGTCTTTTAAATATTTAAAGATTTTTTGTGCATATTATTATGTTAAAAAAGTTTTCTTCTCATCAATATGAGGATCAGTTAGAAAACCATTACAGACTCTGATTGTTTCGGGATGGGGCAAAATTATAGGTCCACGATTTCGTAAATATCTATATGCATGAGGACTAATTGTATATAAAATTGAACAAAAAATCATAGAATTACAGAATTACATGTAATTCTGTAAGTTTTTCGTCTTTGCTTTTTCGATACGATATTTTTTTTGACAAGTATTTGGGACAGTTCGGAAATTTACTTGGTACGCTAGTTTCTTTTAACCGGGGTAAAACTAAAATAACTGAAACGATCTCACCAGTTTTTGTATCCTGTTGGGAAATTTTGTAAATAAAATCTTCCTTTTCAAAGTGGCACTCACACACTCGGGAGTTGTCACTCGGCACAAAACTTTCACGTGGAATTGTAGACAGCCATTTTCTGCGATACTCTTCGTCTCTGGGAAAACGAAACACCCGAACTTTTCTACTGGTTTCGTAATTTCCTGTACAATCAGGAACACAACACTTTTGGGGCATTATGATATAATACCGCAACAAATAAACCGTTAAAAAAGATCAAGAATCGATTAGGAACTAGGCAAGCGCGCGTGCAATAACAATAACCCCTCTAGAGGTGTTATTGTTGACGCGTGGCGGCGTCCTATACTAAAACCCAAAACAAAACATCGTTAACAGGGTTGCCAAATTACAATTGACACGAGAGTTGTTAGCTGCTTGCTTCTTAATGATTTTTTGCGGCCAATTTGATTTGATAATTGACTAATGAGAAAGCTTTATTTTGTTCACATTCTAATTTGTTTACATTCTAAATACAGTACAACATATAGGCAGAGAAGCGTCGCACTGGAACACATTCTGCCATCGCCGCTTCGACCGACCTAGGCAAGCCTGTTGAATTAGCTTAAAGAGTATATTAGCCTCCATCTGGGTTAAGCCCCCAGAGCGTGACGTCACCATGATATTTAAAGTAAGCACTTTGTCCTTATTAGAGGATAGATAGGGCAAAATTCAATATCGAAAAATGAATTATTTCTGCAAAAACAAATTTCTAAGGAGTTCAAAAGGCTTTTGATGAGAGTTCAGAATGGCGATCGAAGAGTTTGTGCGAAAACCAAAAGAAAAAAATTTCTATCGCGATAAAATGCGATTTTTTTGCAAATTTCATGATTGAAAAAAACTAGATTTTTTTTAACAAAAAATTTGCAACGAGTTCAAAGGACTTTTGATAAGAGTTCTGAATGGCGAACGAAGAGTCCATGCGAATACCGAAAGAAAAAATGTCTGCGATTTTTATTGCAAAATTCAATATCTTTGCGCAAAATCGCGCATTTTTCGATCTCATAATTTACAATAAAAATCGCATCTATTGCGATATAATCTTTTTTCGTTTGGTATTCGATCGAACTCTTCAATCGCCATTCTGAACTCTCATCAAACGCCCTTTGAACTCTGGAAATTTGCAACTGGAATTTTTTTTTCAAAAAATCTCGGTTTTTTCAATCATGATATTTGCGATAAAAATCTCATTTATTGGGATATAATTTTTTTTGTTTCGGGATTTGCACGAACTCTTCGATCGCCGTTCTTAGCTCTCATCAAAAGCCCTAGGAGGTTAAACCTCCTAGGAATTTTTTTCCCAAAAAATCTCGATTTATTCAATCATGAATTTTCCAATGAAAATCGTATTTATCGCGATAGAAATTTTTTTCTTTCGGAATTCAGACGAATTCTTCGGTCGCCATTCTGAACTATCATCAAAAGCCTTTTGAACTCCTCGGAAATTTGTTTTTGCAGAAATCTTTCATTTTTCGATATTGAATTTTACAATAAAAATCGTATTTTCGAGATAGAAATTTTTTTCGTTCGGGATTCGCACGAACTCTTCGGTCGCCATTCTGAACTCTCATCAGAAGCCCTCTGAACTCCCTCAAAATTTATTTTAATAAAAATCGCGCATTTTTCTTTCGTATAATTTAAAATAAAAATCGCTTTTATCGTGATATAACCTTTTTTTTGGCATTCAATCGAATCTTCAATCGCTATTGCATAGAAGAAAAAAAATTTTAAGAAGAAGAAATTAAATTTTTCGAAAAAAAAGTTTTTTTAATAACTTGCTAATTTTATGAACTACTGAACTAATTATGAACTATTATGAATTATAATTATGAACTAACCACCATATTATGTCTTGATAATATCCTTACTAACATACCTTATAATAACAGTGATACTGGAATTCTTGATGTAAATATTTCTGATCATGTGGGAGTTTTGGGCTATTAAGTTAAGAGCTATTCAACTGATTACTTATCACAGACTACCAAAGTATATAGACGCAACATAAGCGACTCCAATATGAATAAATTTGTGGATATTATGAGGTCAGAAAATTGGGTAACGTTGTCTCCCTCCAATTTAAGTGGTAATCAATTATATAACATATTTTTTGATACATTGATTAACTGTTTCCCCTTTATTGCTACTACTAAGAAACCAAAAATCAGGTGGTTTAACAGAGAGCTTAAAGGGATGAGATGTAGACTAAGAAACGGCAGAAGAAGGTTTCGAGTTTCTAACTCTCAGGAAGACTGGATATGTTATTGTCAGCTTCGTAAAGCATATAGAACAGCAATCAGAGATACGAAACGTTGTGCTCATTCTGATATGATTGGTAACTCAAACAATAAATCTAAAACCATCTGGAATATTATCAATTCGGAAAGACCAAATAAACATTATACTAATAAATCAACGCCTAAAGAATTTAATGACTTTTTTCTTCAATATCCGATATTGTTCTTAATTCCATTAATTCGTCAAATATTGCTATTCCTATGCTATTATTATCCTATGCTATTATTAAATAATCAACCTAAACCTCCTTCGTCTTTTTTTATGTCGCCAATTTTAGAGACTGATATTCGTCAGTCCATTCTGCAGCTAAAAAATACTAATTGTCCAGATTATTATGGACTAAACAGCCGTATTATAAAAGAGTTCCTAGACTTCCTTATTACTCCTTTGGCTCTGTTATTTAATAAATATATAGAAGAAGGAACGTGGCCTGACAGCCTAAAAATGACTAAAATTCTACCTATTCATAAAAAAGGCGATCACGATATAGCAGACAATTTTAGACCTATCGCGATTGTACCAATATTCTCAAAAATTCTAGAACATATAATAAAAGAGAAACTACTTTCTTATTTAGAGAATAAATCTATCTTGTCCCCATATCAATTTGGATTTAGGAAGGACTGTTCCACTACCAAGGCTCTTCTAGCCGTTATAGATGATGTGGTGGAGGCCATTGATGAAGGTACCGCAATGCATGCCACATTGTGTGACCTTACCAAAGCGTTTTATTGCGTCAACATTGACATCTTGCTGAAAAAACTTGAATTCTATGGTATTCGCAACAGTGCATTAAGTCTTCTTGGCTCATATCTGGCTCGTAGGCATTGTATGTCAGTGTTGACAATGTTGAATCGCGTATGCTTCCAACCTTTAATGGCGTGCCTCAAGGATCCGTACTGGGTCCGCTACTTTTTCTTATATATATATATATATATATATATATATATATATATATATATATATATATATATATATATATATATATATATATATATATATATGTATATATATATATATATATATATATATATATATATATATATATATATATATATATATATATATATATATATATATATATATATATATATATAAATGATTTGCCAGTCAATATTCGAAATAGCAAGTGTGTCCTATTTGCTGATGATACCACCTTGTTAACCCGAGGCGACGTGAACTTGAGTATGAGTAATCTAACTTGGTTTTCAGCTAATTTATTAAAATTAAATGTCTCTAAAACACAAAACCTTTACCTCGTATAAATGGTCACAATCCAAAACAGTATCTTTACTTGGGGTTAAACTTGATACAAATTTAAACTAGGTATCTCACATTGATAATATATGTTGTAAACTCTCGTCCCAAATATTTGTTATGAGGCAGATAAGACCTTTCGTTGACAATAACATAATGAAAATAGTATACTTGTCTTTGGTTCACAGTCGCTTGGCCTGTGGAATTGCCCTGTGGAGTAATTCTAGTACTACGCGTAGAGCGTTTATTTTACAGAAGACCGCGATTCGCCTCATAGCTGCGACTCCTAGAAGCTCTCCATGCAGGGACATATTTATAGAACTCAAGATTTTACTGGTGCCCAGTATATATCTGTTGGAGTCGCTGATGCTCATCCACAAAAATCAGTCTGAATTCATAATGCACTCTGACAAGCATCACTACAATACCAGGCAAGCGGGTAATCTTGTAGTACCTTTCTCTCGTATAAACCTAACAAGAAATAATAAGCTATAGACTATAGACTGATAGACTAGTGGGTAAGTCTATATAACAATTTTAAAAATTATTTTAGACGTGATGATGTAAACCATATGTCTGATAGACAATTTCACTCATTCACAAAAAAATTTTTACTTGCACAGTGTTTTTATTCTATTGATGATTTTTTGCCTTTTTTTAATTAGTTTACTTTTTATATGTACTTACCTTTTTAATTGTATTTTTTAAATTGCATTTTTGATAAATTTTATGACCCGAAATGTACAACCAAAATTGTATATCAAAAAAGTCAATGAAGCATATTCTATTCTATTCTATTGCTTTTTTTGTTGTGAACTACTGAACGCTTTCTTTTCTACCGAAAAATTCATCGTGAACTCTTTTTCGTTGAAAAAACAGCCCATCGTGAAGTTAGCGAAAATGTTTTTTGGCGGTTTCTCGACCTAAATTGCTAGAACTATTGCTCTTTTTCACATTGAACTCCTGAACTCTTTTCTTTCTATTGGGAACTCCCAAGAAATGGATGATTTTTAGGCAGCGCCAACTTCACAGGACTTAATTTCTAATAGGTATTCTACTTAAATCTGACATCATTGTCTAACTGGAGTAAACATGTATATATTTATTTATATTTACACACATATTTGCTTGCGCAATCTAACTAATGTAACGGTGAATCACTATAGCAGATAAGTAAAGGTATAAGATAACACAAAGCTTTGTTAAATTTTCGATAGTTCCGTAAATACAGCAACAAAGGCAAATAACAGGCCCCAGAGAACGATTAAATGGAATTTATGTTCATTAAACACAAATATTAAAGGTTTTAGCTTTAACTAAGTGAATTGCATTCGAATTATGGAACAGTTTTGGTCTAATTGATTAAGTCACGTAAAGGTTCATAGAAGAGATAGATGGTGGGAATATACTCTGATATCCATGAGTTCCATTACATTTTACATGGCACTTGGGTATACTTTTAAGGATTGATTTATAAATATTCGGAAACAAAGCAGCATCGCTATAATATTGATGCCGCTATGGGTGCTTGAAAACGGATATTTATATTATGTTATTTATAATAAACAATCGGACATAAAAAGTGGCGCACCTAGATTGTTGTACATATTAAAAAATGTATTTTTTAATATGTACAACCTTTAAAAACCGATTATGATTTTGACCCGAAATTTAATTGTCGCTGTGGAGTGAAATTTTATTTGTATTGAATTCTTAGGTTGGTCTCGGTATTTACCATTCTTTTTTCAATATTCTCTTTTTTGAATCACCTTTTGAATCTTTGCCTTCAGCAACGAAGATGCGACATTTTAGATGAAACGGTGTTATTAAGTTTGATATTCAACAAGGAGGCTATGGTAACGGTTAACACTGAAACGTCAAAAGAATCAGTTGAAATTCTCGTTAAAAAAAAATTCAGTTAACGTTCTAAAAGAAAATGCCAGTGAAAATTAGTCCAATTCAAGTAGCTAGAGTTGTGGCTTTGGTAGAAGATGGAAGTAGTCAAAGATATGCAGCTCGTATTGTTGGTCTACCAGAAACAACTGTCCGAAGAGCGACCAGCGCTACCGAGAAACGGGCCAATACAGCAGGTCCAAGTTCGGGTAGTTCCAGGATTATGCAAAATATTGACGATCGATTTATTGGTCTGCAAATATCGAGGAATCGCTATCAAACAGCTGTGATCACAAACCGAAATTTAAGAAACTCACGAGGAACAGTTGTGTCAGATCGAACAATTTGTCGGAGATTCAGGAGTCTCGGTTTTATCGCAAGAAGACCTGCTATTGGAATGCGATTACCTCGACGACATCGAGTAGCTCGTTTGGATTTTGCTCGAATTCATCTTGTTTGGAATGAGTTGCAATGGTCTCAAGTTTTATTCACTGACGAATCAAGATTCATGTTAAGATCAGTAGACGGGCGTCGGAGGGTTTGGAGAAGGCGCGGTGAAAGATTCGAGGATGGTATGTTCAGTGAAAGGGAGAGTTTTGGCGGTGGTTCACTAATGGTATGGGGTGGAATTACCAGCGATGCCCGTACAGAATTATTTGTGTTTCCACCACGGCAATCTCTAATTGCAGTTAGATACATAGAGATCTTGAATGAACATGTTATCCCATTTGCACCTCATATTGGCGAAGAATTGCTCTTAATGCAAGATAATGCACGACAGACCGCATACAGCAGTGATTATTTTAATTTTTAAACGATGTCGGAATTAATCGTATGCCGTGGCCCGCTAAAAGCCCTGATATGAATCTCATTGAGCATTTATGGGATGAATTGGGACAACGTGTTAGTAGACGCAACCCAGAGAATCTGAATGAATTGAGGATTGCTCTTACAGAAGAATGGGACAATATCCCTCAAATCACTATCACAAATTTGAGTGAAAGCATGCCTAGGCGTATGGAAGCTGTTATAGCAGCCAGAGGAGGAAATACTCGTTGTTAGTTAGTTTGTTGTTCAGTCATTTTTTAAGTTTATTGTTTTAATCATTAATAATTACAGTCGTTTTACTAAAATGTCGAATAATTCTTTGTTTGTTATTTCTTTTTGATGTTGTTTGTACTTGTAACTCAACCTAAGAATTCAATACAAATAAAATTTCCCTATACATATTAAAAAATACATTTTTTATGGAAAGCCATACATATAGTATATTTTACAAAATAGTCATCCGCAAGAATCGCCCTTTCAAACAAATAAAATATCAAACTAGATAGGCTGGTTTAAAAGTTATTGAACATCAAATTTGGGATAAAATCTAGGTGCGCCACTTTTTATGTCCGTCAGTGTATGTAATATGCGTGGTTTTATGTATATGATACGAGCCGTAAAACATGGACGAATTGAGTAAAATAATAAAATTACCTAATACTACATAATAAATTGTCAAACGAATCTTAACTATATAACACCTCTTCCTTTAATTTAGTTAACCTGAGCTAAATGGCCTGTCATCCAGGAGATGACAACGTAAACTGATGGATTTTAATTGCAAAACGAAGATCTACCTATGAAATTTCATTAATTTTCTGTTTGATCTATCCTTATTTTGAACATAGAGAAAACGACCTATAACTTTCGTGTATAATGTGTATTAATGTGTATTAATTTCGTGTATTAATTCGTGTATACTATATATCTAGCTTTAAGTTACCATTTAATTTTTTTAAATATCTCAATTCGTTAATGACATAAATTAGATGCAGAAGTCGTAGACTATTCAACAGAATAAATACAACCACTGAATGAGAAGAATATCAAAATTCCTCTTTCAAATATCACTACTTCATTAGAAATGCGAAAGAAGTTTAACGGAAGAAATACTACGAGCTACGAGTGGGCTGAACTCCGAAAAAAACCCGCTGAGAGACAAATAGGAAGTGCCATGGGGCAGTGATAATAATTATAATAATTTAGTATTTGAAAATAGTGACGCTTGCAAATAATCTGATATCTGAGAAAGTCATGGTGTCAAATATTCAGGTGGAGGGACATAAACCCGATAAGTCCCATCGAGTCAAGAATACTTGTTGCTATAAATCAAATACTTATACATGTGCAATGATCGCATACCTTTCCATTAATGGAAGTCGTCGGGACAGCTCCGACCCATATCCAAGGCAATAATTGTTTCCACAGTGTCTAGGGTCGTTCAGCTTGATAGACATAAAGAATAATGAATCGGGTGAGCGACTCATTTACATATTTGCAAGCCTGACAATGGGCGACGATGTGCACGCATAGGTGACATATACGCGTACATACGTCACGGCATGTGTACCCTTAATAGCCGGTTTTAGATGGGGTGCAACCCCAACCAGCTGCTCGATCGGCGCGTGGTGCTGGTCCCCCTCTTGGTCTACGGCGTACACCTGGCCATGGGGCTATCTAACAATCACCCTGTGATTACGTATTTCTACTACGCGACCGCGTAGTACCTGTGATCGCCAGTGGCGAGGTATTTTAGATTCACTATTAATTTAATAATAATAATTTAATAAAACTAAATTCTCTCTATTTTAATAAAACTGTTTTTTTTGTCTATGATTGTATAGGCGAAGAATATTTCACATCAGTTCAATGTTAAGTACCGTCGTTAAGTTTCTGGTATGCGAGGGAATATTATCAGAAAATGCCATTTTTCAAATGCACATATCCATAAACAACGGCAATATAAACGAATAAAAAACAGAAATGCATAAACAAAAACATCGTACTCAACAAATGTTTCAACGAAACAATATTTTCAAATGTAACTCGTCTAAAGTCGCTCTAAAAAAAATTGGAAGAGCCTCAGGCCTGAGGCGTAAGGCGTTTGATTTATTTTTTTTCGGTTGGTAGGTAATTATCGTCTTTCAAACAAAAAATAAAGAGGTGAACATTTTTTCAAAGTCTAGATGGTAGTGGAAAACCTCGGATCATGTTTTTTTCTTAGTTTTTAACTCACCCTGTGTGTTAATCAAGTAGTGATATCGAAAATGGTTACACTCTATATGAGAGGCGCTTCTTTTACGAGCATTCTGTTTTTTTATTCACTGATCTATCTCTAAAATTGTCCAAATTACACCTTTTTTGCCGAAACCTTTCGTATATCCCACGCATTAAGTTTATTGTAGGATCACATTGGCTATGAAAAAAACAGTTACCGTTGTCATAGCACGTACTCACTATTTCACTCTATTGTTGTGTCATTAAGTGTCAGTAAAAAAGTTTTAGAGACTGTTACGTAAAATGCCTCAAATAAACTCTGAACAAGTAGCAAGATTAGTTGCATTAGTAAACGATGGAGTGGTAAACAAAAAAAAGTATTCGATCAAATACTGCGGTAAATGTTCAGCAACATCTTCGCCAAATTCGTGGTGTTGCAGTAAGCAAGCAGACGGTATGTAGACGTCTGTTAGAAGTTAATTTAAAAGCTAGGAGACCTGCAAGAGCTCCTAAATTATTGCCTGTACATCGTGCTGCTCGAAGAATTTTCATTGAAAATTATGGACAATGGAATATTCATGAATGGTCGAATGTATTGTTTATATATGACTCAAGGTTTTGTCTTAACATTGTGGATGGAAGAAAAAGAGTGCGGAGAAGGACTGGTGAACGGTTTAGTCAGAACTTAATAACAGAATGAGTAAGTTTTAATGGTGTGTTTATAGTTATGGTGTGGGGAGGGATTTCAACAAATGTAAAGACACCCCTTCATGTTTTTCTACCCAGACAGTCGATGATAGCCCGAATCTACATTGACATTTTACAGCACTATGTCTTATCTCATGCACAGTTGGTGGGCAATAATTTTATATTATTGCAGGATAATGCCCGACCACATACCGCGGCAATAGTGCAAAATTTATTAGAAGCTACGGGTATCACTACATTACAATGGCCTGCGAGAAGCCCCGATATGAACCCTATAGAACATTTGTGGGATGAATTAGGGAAAAGGGCACGTTCTAGCGAGAGGCCTCTTGCCGAAATGGTACGTGCATTAGTGGAAGAATGGGATCGTATACCAATGGAAACGATAAGAAACCTATTTTCCAGTATGCCGCGTAAACTAGAAGCTCTCAGAGTTGCCAGGGATGGCAATACAGGGTATTAAGCAGTTAACCCAGTTTATAATTTTGTGTTTAATAAAAATGTTTTTCTTAAAATTCGTATTCATTGTACTAGAAAATTGTTTCAGGGTGAATTCGGAAATTTGGTAGTTATGCAAGGTTTCGGCAAAAAAGCTGTAATTTGGACAATTTTAAAGATAGATCAGTGAATAAAAAAACAAAATGCTCGTAAAAGAAGCGCCATTCATATAGAGTGTAACCATTTTCCATACCATTACTTGATTAACACACAGGGTGAGTTAAAAACTAAGAAAAAACATGTTTCGAGATTTTCCACTACCATCTAGGAGGCTTTGGAAAAATTTTCACCTCTTATTTTTTTTTAAAGACAAGATAATTACCTACCAACCAAAAAAAAGAAATCAAAAACCGGTCAATTCGTTCAGAAATAAAAAAATTAGGTGCGTCATTTTTTTTGGAACTGTTGATATATTTTTCATAGTAACTAAAGAGTTCGAAGAGTTGATATGGTTTGGCGTTTTCTGTCCCCGATGTGCCTGATGTTACGCTGGCACGCCCCTGGTTTAATTCTCCGTTTATTTACACGGTGTGTTGCTAAGTGCTAATAACGGGATCCGTGTAGTTATTACCAACAATGCTTTTACTTTTCTGGCTTGTGATCAGACCAGTCGAGCAGAAGAACTTTTTAGTATAATTATATTTGAAAGTAGTGATACGGCATTTGCAAATAATTTATAGAGATACCTAATTAATGTTTATAGATTTTAATAGATATTTATGATAGAAGTGTATGAAAATGTCTCATTCATGTATTAAAACAATTTTTCGACAAGGATAATTATTTAATACTACCGTTAGAATTACGTCACCGTCACAATTTTTGTATTGTTACTTCTTGCAGTATAATTTTCTTTTCGCTTTTGTTCGCGAAAGTTTCACTTTTCACATTCATATACTTACGAAAACTATCACTTTTAATGCGTGGATGAGAAAAAATAATGTTCGTGTTTATTTTAAACTGACTTTTAAAAAGCAACGATGGCTTGACTTTTAACAAACTTATTTTTTGGAAGATTAAAAAAATTGACGTTCTTGACAAATATTCTTGGAGAAAAAGTCAATATTTCCATACATTTAAAATCATTGCTAGGTAACGACAAATTGCTGCTCCGAAATATTCATCCTTGAATTCCTTCGAGCATAAAAAAGATAGAGGAATAATGTCCTATTCAAATATATGTGAATGTTTGGTCCAAGCATCTAGAAAAGGATATTAGGCTACTTGAAAACATACGCAATGTTGCTGATCGCAAATTAAATACATACAATAAATACAATAAAACCCGAATTAATGTCACTTTTCCAGCTGAGATTTCGCGCACAAATTAATATCAGTGTCTGTTATTAAACATAAGAATCGTATGACCAATGTGGATAGAATAAATTGAGCTTCATTTCATTACAGTTCATTCAATATGTATGTATAGTTAACTGACCCCATATAAGTTAATTTGGTCGATTTTTTTTCAAATTGTAGGTTTTTCTCTTAGGAATATCACTGTCTTAGTTGTTTTGGTGAAACGATTGATTTTGATATTATACCAGGTGCTATAAAAATGTTATGTTTTTTTCCGAAATTTCAAAACGTCCTGTGGTCTATACAAGGTATTGCAAGTTATTGCAATTATAGCCAATTTAAAGCCTCATGTTTTTTCTACATTTTCTTTTTTATTCATTTGTTTATCTCTGTTACTTCATGAAATACACCGTTTTGAAACACCATATGCTTTTATTCACATGAAATGCATTTATCGGACAACTCAAACAGCTAGCAAGCTATGGAAATCGAAGATATTTCGTCATAAACTGTCATAAACTGACAACTGCGTCATTAGTTTTTTGTTGACAGTCCAGCAATAATTAGTGAATAATGGAACGCCAAACCAGAAATTTAACTCGTGATGAATGTGTTGAGGCAGCTACATTACATGGTGAAGGGTGGAGTTACAACCGCATAGCTGGAAGGTTGGGAGTGTCTCACACAACTATAACGAGAGCAACAGGAGAACATTCCAGACGGGCCGGTCAAGGTAGATCTCGTGTTACCTCTGCTATCCAGGATCGCTTTTTAAGAGTAAATGCTGTAAGACAACGATTCACAACTGCAACACATTTAAGAGCACAACTTCAAGACGCAGGTGGTCCACTCATATGCGTTCAAACTGTACGCCGACGACTGAGGGAGACAAATTTAAGACCCAGGATTGCTGCTCGAGGACCCGCATTAACAGTAGATCATCGAAGAGCCAGATTGAATTTTGCCAATGAGCATGTTAATTGGATGGAAGCAGATTGGGAACGTATTCTTTGGACTGATGAGTCAAGGTTCAGTTTGTATAATTGTGACAGACGTAATCGCGTCTACCGAAGACCCGATGAGCGATACAGTCAATGCAATTTTTTGCACACAACTTTATATGGAGGTGGATCCGTCATGGTGTGGGGCGGAATATCTTTGACTGGGCGCACGGACTTGGTAACTGTGAATGGAAATCTCAATTCTGACAGATACATCACAGACATTCTTGAAGCACATGTTTTGCCTTATGCCCCTTATAGGACCCAAATTCTTACTTATGCAAGACAATACGCGTCCCCACACGAGTCTTATCGTGAGAAATTATCTTGAAGAAGTAGGAATTGATCACATAGACTGGCCAGCCCGTAGCCCCGACCTTAACCCCATTGAACATGTTTGGGATTTTATCGGTCGGCGGTTACGAAGTGAGGGACGACAACCCCAAAATTTACAAGAATTGGAAAGACGCCTAGTCGAATTATGGGATGGCCTAGATCAGAACCTAATCAGAACTTTGGTTTTAAGTATGAACCAAAGATGTGGGGAGGTCATTCGCGGAAGGGTTGGAAACACCAGATACTAATTCTCTATTTACTTTTGTTTTGTTTCCTGTTATTCGTTGTTTTATTGATTAAAGCAATCTATTTTTCTAGGTATTTTTTTGAGTTTTTGTCCTTTTAAGACCTTTTTCTCTTCTGAAACACCTTGCATCTCTCAATAAATTATAAGATATCAAGGAAAACAGAACGCAAAATGAGGCATTGAACCAGTATAATGAGTAATAAATAATGAGCACTTGACAAAAAAGAAAGTTAATAAATTTAATAAAAATCACGTCAACGCAAAAATTGGATATTTTATGAAATAACAGAGATAAAGAAATGAATAAAAAAAGAAAATGTAGAAAAAACATGAGGCTTTAAATTGGCTATAATTGCCATAACTTGCAATACCTTGTATAGCCCACAGGCCGTTTTGAAATTTCGGAAAAAAACATAACATTTTCATAGCACCTGGTATAATATCAAAATCATTCGTTTTACCAAAACAACTAAGACAGTGATATTCCTAAGAGAAAAACCTACAATTTGAAAAAAAAATCGACCAAAACGAACAAAAATTGTCGAAAATACGTAACGCCAAATTTGAGTTAACTTTTTGGTTGTGCGTTAAATAAGTTGCGCAGTGTAGACACGAGTATCATATTTATTTTTGCCTTAGAAGCCAAATAGAGCCGCGAATACCTAATTTTTACTTATCTACTTTCCCGCTTTTTTCGACATTTTAATTATTATTATTTTCTATTACCACAATATTTTTCATGCGATGCTTTTTAATAAACAAGAAATATTTTTTGTAAAAAATATCTCAGTTCCTAATTGTGGTGGTAGGAAGGAATTAATGCCACCACTTGTCTAGAATGCTTGGACAATATATCAATAATAACAAATCGTATGGTTCTAAAACTTTACTGCACAGTTCTGAAACATTATCACAGCTAGAAGGCAGATTTTTTCTACGTAAACTTTTTACCATTACATTTTTTTTCTAATACATATCTAAAATATATTCGTAAATTATTTTATTACTAGTTTATTATTAACTTAGCGCATTGGACATCTGTGTTATGCAAGTTATTCATTCACTATACCATTATTCTATATTCTATCTCGATTATCTCCCGTAATCATAAGATACATGATAAGGTAATTAAAATATGTTAAATTATTCGCTACTCTATTGAAAGCATGCACTAAGTAACATTATGAATAAACATTAATTTCTGCCAAAACGAGATATGTATCTGATGTATGACTCATACCGTATAGGTACAAATATTTTTGGAAGGGTTTCCAGCCCCTACTTTCGTTTAAAATTTAGGGTTACCTGCAAGGACACGTGCTACAAGAAATTTATACGCGTGCCCTTCTTGCTTTGTTGAGCTACGATACAATTTTATACGAATATCTGATCCTTTATATTCATCCAGAAAAATTACGAGTTCTGTGCATCTGGCAGCTCAGACGGGTTTGCTATCTACAGGGTCCTTTTCAGTACCTACACAAAATAGAATCTTCATGATGGCTTTGTGCTATAATGAATGGCATCGGTATAGTATCTGCGAAAGAGATTTTAATATTCAGTTGCAGTCTAAAATTGTAATCCACTAACATATAAAATATAATTTTGCTCACTCATTTCAGGGAGAAAAACAGTACTTCTCCTTCCTAGAAGTAGTTCTAATTGAATGTAATGACGAATTAAATGTATAATATTTGTAATATACGGGAAGTGACATTGAAAATAATAAAGTTTGTATCAACTTCCCGTACAGCCGGAAATGCGAAAATATTTTAGAAAAATTGTGTTTGTCGCAGCCAAGGTTATTAAATTCAAAATCGGGTAGCAATTCGTTTACGACATGATATGTTTAATGGGTAGCTTTCTTGAAAGGCCCTGTACATTGGCACCAAATTGAGTTGTAACGTAACTGAAATTACTAGTTTGTGTATTTGCAGTATCCCCAGCCGTCAGTATCACCAGCTTGCAACGGGAGAAAAATTGCGTACGACAACGACGGCAGACGTCATTTATTAAAAACCATATAGATGTTCCTTGTAGCCGAGCTTTCCCTAGTTGTTGCGTTGACAAATTTCTCGAAAGTTTTATGCATGCATTTTCGGTCTAGGCACATAATAAATCCTACCATTGTAATGTAGGAAACAGACATTGTCGGTATCAATAACAAATGTAATATGTTCTTTTCCTTCGATAACTATGGCACATGTCGCATTTCTCCCCACTTTCATTACAAACTCAAGTTCATTCATAGTCTACTTCCTGCTATACGTACAAGAGAATTAGACACCTGTCCAATGACCTTAAGTTACACTTCCAGGTCTTAAACAGGTCTTGCAGATAAAGGAACCCTCGCTTTTACTCTTTCGTGACGTAGACATTCATTCAAGACGACGCGGCGGCTGACTCAAGGAGGTCATGGTTGGTATTGCCATGTGTTTGTAAAGGCATAGAACCTCCCCAACCAAAAGATTTAGAGATGTGCGTTCGCTCACTTACGCCACGGTAATATAGATGGATGGATAGATAGATAGTTTATTAATCTTTATGCCAATTTACATCGGGTAGATACGTCATCGTAATTGGTATATAACAAATAATATACCTAATATTAATTATACATATAATAATGTAAAATACAATCAAAAACAGTAAGTAAGTTAGTAAGTACTATAATAAATAATAGGTAAACATTATTATATATACATACACACATACACACACACATATATATATATATATATATATATATATATATATATATATATATATATATATATATATATATATATATATATATATATATATATATATATTTATATATACACTGTGCA
The DNA here is from genome assembly GCA_964058915.1 of Tetropium fuscum. Taxonomy (NCBI): domain Eukaryota; kingdom Metazoa; phylum Arthropoda; class Insecta; order Coleoptera; family Cerambycidae; genus Tetropium; species Tetropium fuscum. The sequence goes on along the minus strand of CAXKVY010001155.1, from coordinate 720,041 downwards.
ACTTATTTAACGCACAACCAAAAAGTTAACTCAAATTTGACGTTATGTATTTTCAACAATTTTTGTTCGTTTTGGTCGATTTTTTTTTCAAATTGTAGGTTTTTAGGTTAATATCACTGCCTTAGTTGTTTTGGTAAAACGAATGATTTTGATATTATACCAGGTGCTATAAAAATGTTATGTTTTTTTCCGAAATTTCAAAACGTCCTGTGGGCTATACAAGGTATTGCAAGTTATTGAAATTATAGCCAATTAAAAGCCTCATGTTTTTTCTACATTTTCTTTTTTTATTCATTTGTTTATCTCTGTTACTTCATCAAATATCCAATTTTTGAGTTGACGTGATTTTTATTAAATTTATTAACGTTCTTTTTTGTCAAGTGCTCATTATTTATTACTCATTATACTGGTTCAATGCCTCATTTTGCGTTCTGTTTTCCTTGATATCTTATAATTTATTGAGAGATGCAGGGTGTTTTAGAAGAGAAAAAGGTCTTAAAAGGACAAACACTCAAAAAACATACCTAGAAAAATGGATTGCTTTAATCAATAAAACAACGAATAACAGGAAACAAAACAAAAGTAAATAGAGAATTAGTATCTGGTGTTTCCAACCCTTCCGCGAATGACCTCCCGACATCTTTGGTTCATACTTAAAACCAAAGTTCTGATTAGGTTCTGATCTAGGCCATTCCATAATTCGACTAGGCGTCCTTCCAATTCTTGTAAATTTTGGGGTTGTCGTCCCTCACTTCGTAACCGCCGACCGATAAAATCCCAAACATGTTCAATGGGGTTAAGGTCGGGGCTACGGGCTGACCAGTCTATGTGATCAATTCCTACTTCTTCAAGATAATTTCTCACGATAAGACTCGTGTGGGGACGCGCATTGTCTTGCATAAGTAAAAAATTGGGTCCTATATAGGGAGCATAAGGCAAAACATGTGCTTCAAGAATGTCTGTGATGTATCTGTCAGAATTGAGATTTCCATTCACAGTTACCAAGTCCGTTCGCCCAGTCAAAGATATTCCGCCCCACACCATGACGGATCCACCTCCATATAAAGTTGTGTGCAAAAAATTGCATTGACTGTATCGCTCATCGGGTCTTCGGTAGACGCGATTACGTCTGTCACAATTATACAAACTGAACCTTGACTCATCAGTCCAAAGAATACGTTCCCAATGTGCTTCCATCCAATTAACATGCTCATTGGCAAAATTCAATCTGGCTCTTCGATGATCTACTGTTAATGCGGGTCCTCGAGCAGCAATCCTGGGTCTTAAATTTGCCTCCCTCAGTCGTCGGCGTACAGTTTGAACGCATATGAGTGGACCACCTGCGTCTTGAAGTTGTGCTCTTAAATGTGTTGCAGTTATAAATCGTTGTCTTACAGCATTTACTCTTAAAAAGCGATCCTGGATAACAGAGGTAACACGAGATCTACCTTGACCGGCCCGTCTGGAATGTTCTCCTGTTTCCGTGTACCTTTGAATTGCTCTCGCTATAGTTGTGTGAGACACTCCCAACCTTCCAGCTATGCGGTTGTAACTCCACCCTTCACCATGTAATGTAGCTGCCTCAACACATTCATCACGAGTTAAATTTCTGGTTTGGCGTTCCATTATTCACTAATTATTGCTGGACTGTCAACAAAAAACTAATGACACAGTTGTCAGTTTATGACGTGTAATCTTCGATTTCCATTGCTTGCTAGCTGTTTGAGTTGTCCGATAAATGCATTTCATGTGAATAAAAGCATATAGTGTTTCAAAACGGTGTATTTCATGAAGTAACCGAGATAAACAAATGAATAAAAAAAGAAAATGTAGAAAAAACATGAGGCTTTAAATTGGCTATAATTGCAATAACTTGCAATAGCTTGTATAGCCCACAGGACGTTTTGAAATTTCGGAAAAAAACATAACATTTTTAAAGCACCTGGTATATTATCAAAATCATTCGTTTTACCAAAACAACTAAGACAGTGATATTCCTAAGAGAAAAACCTACAATTTGAAAAAAAAATCGACCAAAACGAACAAAAATTGTCGAAAATACATAACGTCAAATTTGAGTTAACTATTTGGTTGTGCGTTAAATAAGTTGCGCAGTGTATTATTATTATTATTATTATTATTATATATTTATTGAGTATCTGGTTCTATTAAGAAAACCTAACATGGGATATAATAAAAAGTAGGAAAGTGATTTGACTGGACTTTCACTGGCAGATAGCTGATGTTATAATGCGCAACAGGCTACTTTTATATTAGGAAATTACTTAGAGTAAAAAATAATAAAATTCATGAAATTGTGAATAACATCCGTTTCAAATAGGGAAGTATGCATCCAAGATAATCCAATATAAACAGTAATAAATAATTAATTATTGAATATCACAAAGGCTGCCTGTCCCTGCGCGGTCTCAAAACGCGCGTTAATATCGCGCGGACGAAGTCGCGGGTGACGGCTAGTGTTATATAAAATAAACGACCATTTTCACGAGAAACAACAGTATGTTGCTTTAATGCTAATAAATCAGTACGACCGTCGTGGCGTAATTAAGTGAGTTTCAAGTGGCCATATGGCGAACTCGAGCAACACCAAGCACCGTTGTTGCATGGATGTTCGGCTCCCCTATCAAAATCTATGTCGGGCCGACAGTCCTATTTTAACCATTATTATTGTCGGTCCATCAAAGAGTTCCTATGCTCAATAGATTATTTCTAAATATTTATTCTGTTTTGATCGCGTTCTCGCTTTATTTAATTATTTTTACTTTGATATGTAGTGTGCGTGAATGCTTTGACATGATATCAAATAATTAATAAAATAACATATGCTTTATTTTTATTTACTCCATATTTTATCAGTTTCTCTTGCTGTGATTGTCGGGTGGGTTATTTATTAGCAAAATGCAATAACTTTTTTGATAATAACCCGACTAAATCACAGAAAAAGAAGTCGCGTTTTCTATTTATTTAGATTATTGAAAGAATTCAATTACACCGGCAAACTATTCTGCTAGAAAACCAGCACGGATTTTGATGTAACAAATCTACTTCTATACGCCTGCGGGGCTGTCTCATAGGTAGAATGTTTCTTGAAGGGTACTCCAGGGCTCTGTCCTGGGCCCTGTCCTCTTTCTTTTATATATTAATGGCATAACTAAAACTCATTTCGCGTAACATACTTTACTCTTTATGTGGATGATACATCACATAATATGATATCAAATAAATCTTATAGTACCTAGGACTTACCTTAAAACATAAAAGTGAGCATACAATCTCAAATTTAATGGCTTCAAAATATATCATTCTGCATTTTTATTCTGACAACACAAATAATACTCAGATTCTTTCTAGACATCTCAGAAACAAATTGACAACCCCTTACTATTGACGATAATGTGACATTCCTAGTTCCTGATGTCGGTTCCTGTACATTTTTTAATTTACATCTCAGACTCATGCTTGAAGTGGAAAGCACATTATGAATTTGTGCATGGCACATAAATTAATTGGCTTCTATTCCACAAGAACCTCTACTTTATCGAATTTTCTCTCTGGTACGAATAATTTTGCCAAGCAGTGATTTCATAAGAAAAACGGATGTAAAAAAATCCCGGAGGTCGAGCGAATTTGTCAAATATCAGTTTTTTGAGCAAAATTACTGATTGGCAAAATTTTTAGTTAAAAAAAATGTTCATAAAAGAAATCCTCGTGTTTTTTGGCAAGATTAATTAACGACAAAATATCGTCGTTGGCACGGTAATAGCTGCTATGTGAATTTTTTTCACTTTTTGGTTTAACACGGTTCTGGGATCGCTGCAATGTGTTCTATAAACTGAAATAAATGCTATGTTGAAAGAATAAACAGAAATTTATAAAATTTGATTTGTAATATCTGGCATGTATTTATATGGCAGAGAAATATCTGCTAAGTGCGAGTTATACACATGGCAGTTATTGCATGTTAATATTAATATACTCCCCCCCTCTAACTCTTGCACATAGCAGATATTGACCTAACCACGGACCTAATATACTACGCAATGAACCACGGTGAATCCAGTGTTGTGATAATAATAATTAATTATATTATTAATAATAATGTGCTCTCGTGGTGGAAAATTAATGGTGCAACTGGTTCAGATGACTGAAAACAAGTATGGTATGTATGGTATCCATCACCAGATAAAATGAGACTAGTTATATAGAGAATGGAAATGAAAATAGCTATATAGAGACTGAAAAAGAAAGAGGAAAAGACGATGAAGGTGGCATTCGGGAAGAGTATAATGGTGTGTTATTGGAAATACGTGGAAATGAGACTGTTAACGCAGAAAATGGAGGAGACAACTTAAAAGAAACTACAAGAAACTTAAGCGAATTTAGTGAGAATGAATTCAATCGAATTAAATGAAAACAAAAAAAAGACCGAAAAATTTTAGGGAAATATCAAAGTGTAAAAGGCCTCGAGGAAAACAATACACCGGATATACACGATAATCTACTGGTAAAGTGAAACAAAACCAGATTCGGAAAAAAAGGGCAGTAAAAAGCAGATGCCATCACATCTAATAAAGTAACAAGACCGTGAAAGGTTATTTAAATTCTTCTGGGATTTGCCTAATTGGGATGCTAGAAAGGCTTATATCAAAGGACTGGTTACTTCAAGAAAACCCCAACGAAGAACAAAACCTACTGGTGAAGTATTAGCAAAAAAGAAAGAAAGTCATGATTGTCATTCCTTTAGAAAATGGAGAACGGGTATGTAAAACAATGTTCCTAAATACACTGGATCTTGGCAGGGATACCTTCTTGCGTTGGTGTAAAAATGCATTGACGGATAACACTAACTTAAGTGAAAAAGAAAATGACGAGGTAACAGATCGATTGCGTACAGATAAATTTAGGAATAATATGAAAAATAAAGATGGTGCACGAGAATGGCTGGAGCAGTTACTCAAAGTGTGGAATCTGTGTGTGTGTGTCACTATGTGGAATCTGTGTTTAGATCAACATTGCACATGTACCTACCATGTTTATGAAAGATATTGCGATGATCAGAATTTGAGTTACATTATTTAGAAACATTTTAGAAGAAGGAAACATTGCAATACATAAGCCTAGAAAAGACCAGTGTGATACCTGTTGCGGATGGAAATCTGGTAATGTTTCAGAACAGTTATATTCTGAACACGTTGAAAAAAAAGAAGCTGCTAAAGCGAAAATTGAAGCAAAGGAATCGGCAGATGAGGAAAAACTGGTGGTTACTATGGATTTGCAGTGTTTTGTTGGCCCCTAAACTAGAGGCATATCAATCTACTACAAACAAAAGCAAATCCACAATTTCACTGTTTATTCTCTTAATGACGGAAATGTGGATTTATACGTTTGGCATGAGAGTAACGGCGGTGTGACTTCAAATGAGTTTACAAGTTGTATTGTGGATTATATCAGAGCAACTACTCAAGACAGAAATTATGCACATGTAGTACTAATTTTTGATGGCTGTGGTTATCAGAATCGTAACAAAGTATTGTCTAGTGCCTTGTTAAATCTCGCTCAGCAGTTGCAAATTATAATAGAACAGTTGATATTGGAACGTGGTCATACTATGATGGAGGCGGATTCAGTCCATTCCTCATTAGAGGCACATTTTAAGCCACCAATGTTTGCCCCCAGTGACTACATTGTCAGAATGAGGCAAGCTAGACTTCAGCACCCTTATAACGTCCACAATATTGACTTTACATTATGGCAAGTATTAGGCCAAATCGAATAAATAATACCCCTTCGGGGTATACTATATTTGCCGTCAGGAAAAATGCAGTATAAGGTCCGTCATACAGATGAATGGACTGATTTTACTAAAGGGCGTACTAGCCATAAAGGTAGAAAAGACAACATACATAGCATTCCAAAGCCTCTATATACACTACCGATAAAAATTTTAAAAAAAAATACAGCACCTGCAAGAATTAAAAGCCGTAATGGAAAGAGATTATCACCCTTTTTATGATTGACTGCCACACTAGGCCCCATATTTAACTAACTTTGGTATATTGTAGGTATTTCTATTTCTATTTTCTCTCTAACTCTATGCTGAATTTATAAGAAAAAACCTTGTGTTGATCCTGGTGTTAGAAAATAAACAGTTTTAAACATTTCATATATATTTTTATTACTTTTTATTTCATATTTATATTTATTACTGCACTTATAAATTTAGGTAAGTACATAAAAAATTAAGGTAATAATAATAATTAATAAAGTACACAATTAGTAACCAAAGCATTTTTTATATACGTGATATCTGTTAACTGAAAATAAAAAACAGCATTATCTTCCATGTGCACTACCAATCGAAAAAATTAAATAATTATAAATATTGAACATTGTTGAATTCTCAAGTAACAACTAACTTATGTATTCAAATATATCATAATTTAATAACTAATTAGTTTTGAGTTGATCACAATTTTCTAATTATAATGAAGTTTTAGGCTTATTGTGAAAATTTTATAATTTTTACATAGCAGCTATTAGCGTGCCAACGACGATATGTATGTAAATATACTATCCAGTTATCCTATAAACATAAACTAGCCAAGTAAACACTTTAACCGTAATATGTGTCCCAGGTTGTTGATATCCTTTTTTGGCGTTTTTTTAAAATATATGTGAGTGTACAGGGTGTTCCATATCTCCTGGAGAGCAACTAACTTTCTTATTTTAAACACCCTATATATTTTTTAAATTCGGAGCGTAAAATTTTGAGGCAAAAACCTGTGTTACTCCCTAGGCTAAACCCACAAGCTCCGGATATATTTACGATTTTAGGAAAAAAAAAGTGACAGATCTGGAAGGAGCTTTATAACTTTTTTCATATGTTATATTTAAATTTAATTTTTGGCACAGCGTAAGAACATAGGGTGGTCTAAGTGCTGCAATTAAAATAGAATCGAAAATTATATACCAAGTGTTACATTTTCCATGCCAAATTTAGCTAATTTCAAACTGCGAAAACTTTAATAACAGTTTGAAATTAGCTAAATGTGGCATGGAAAATGTAACACTTGGTGTATTATTTTCGATTATATTTTAATTGCAGAACTTAGACAACTCTATGTTCTTACGCTGTACCAAAAATTAAATTTAGATGTACAGTGCCATTCAATTGAAAGTAATCGATTTTTTTTTATTAATGTGAAACAGGCTTTCAGGTAATCAAAACTTGCTTGTCAATTTTATTTGTCAGTTTACTAATAATTATTCTATATTTTGAAGATTTCCTTATAATTATTATTATTATTATTATGCCGCACTTAACTGAACCGCAAAAAATGAGAGCTGTGATGTTACTGCAGAACGGATGGTCAATGCAAGCAGTTGCAGATACTTTGAATGTGAGTAAAGGTTGCATTTACAAAATTAAGCAAAAATGGAATGCAGAAGGAACTGTTGAGTGCGTCCATAGAGGGGGCCGTCAGAAATTCAGTACTATGGAGGAAGACGAACTCGTCCTTGCCCACCTCCGACAGAATCCTTTTGATACAGCAGTGACTGCCTGCTTCTTAACAAATTTTCCTGCTTCGGTGGAAACCGCAAGACGACGTATCAGAACATCTGAGCTGAAGAATTTTTCGGCTGCAAATAAAGTTGCTCTGTTGCCACGGCATAAGGAGCAGAGGTTAAACTTTGACAACCAATTTGTCGGTGTGCCACAGGACTTTTGAGACAACACATTTTTTTCAGACGAAAAAGTTTTTCAATCCTGCTATGATGGCTCTGTGCGTGTATACAGCCCAAGAAATAGCCGATATGGAGAGCGCTATATAAATCCTACAGCTCGTAGTGGTCGCTTCTCTATCAACGTGTGGGCATGGATATGTTGCCAAGGAGCAGGTGTTACTTGGAGAATCAGAGAGCGTCTTACTGATCAAAGCTAACGCTCGAATTTTGGAATATGTTATTTTACCTTCCGTTTCCATTTTACATCCCGAGAACTTCACTTTCCAGCAGGAAAATATTTTTTTTATTTCCTCTATCCTTTTTCCATATTTCAATTAAATTTATATATACGAGTTGTTACTGAATGGCTGAATACAAACCATATTAACACTCTGCCTTGGCCCTCTAAGTCGCCGGATTTAAATCCGATAGAAAATGTATGGGCACAAGTGGAAAAAGACATGTATAGCAGAAAATTCCGACCAGCGAACGTAGAGGAACTGTGGTTGGCGATTGAAAATGCCTGGGAAAATATTGGCGAGGATTACACCAGGACACTAACATTGTCTATGAGAAATAGGCTTCAAAAAGTTATAAACGCAAATGGTGCTTGGACCAAATATTAATTCATAGTAATTTTCTTAAGTTCTCAGTTAGTTTGTTAATTTAATGGATTTTTTTACAAGAGACGTCCTTACCATATAGATTTTCCTGAATAAATACTGTATATAAAATGCTGTCTCCCTATAACTGACAGATACTTCAACCTAAAATAATTTTGAATGTGATCTGTTCACAAAAGCCTGCTTCACAATGGGAAAATTTCCAAAATTTCTCATAAGAGTCGTTTACTTTCAATTGAACGGCACTATACCATGTGAAAAAAGTTATAAAACTCCTTCCAGACGTTTCCATCTGTCACTTTTTTCTTGAAATGGTAAATATCTCCGAAACCTGAGGGTTTAGCACACATGTTTTTTATTCAAAAGTTTGCGAAGCTCTTTCCGAATTCTAAAATATATAGGGTGTTCCATTTAAAATAAGAATATTAGTTACTGTCCATGAGATATGGAACACCCTGTACATTCACCGATATTGTTGACAAACTCCAAAAAAGGACACCAACAACCTGGGATAACACACATTTTTCTCTGATAAATATGGCAAAGGCGCTACAGAGCCATAAAGCACTAAAAATCACCCTGTATATACTTGGATATGCACATATTCCGATGTGAATATCCATTTAATACGTGGGCATTATTTAATTTAGTTAGATTTGCTACACCTGGAGCCCTCAAAATGTCTTGAACCATTGTTGACAAAAGCTACTATAGAACTAATACAATAAAATAGATGGAACATATTTTTACACTGAGATCTGTTGCATTAGAAATATTTTATGGGCAATAGAGACAATATTGGACAATATCATAACAATTACAACCATAAAAGTAAATATAATAATGATAAATTAAAAAGTGTGCAACAATCTGTAGGTAGTCTTTGGAGATTCAAGTATTTAATGTAAAAAAAGTATGCGGCATTTGGTCAACCTCAAAATGCAAAATTTCCAATTGGGAATTGAAGCGGAACAAAATGTGACCCTTGTTCCCTCTCACTACGTTGAATCTCGTCAAATATACTAAACATCTCACTTTATTATTATTTCTAACTGGGCTCAGTTTAACTAACTATGTGTAAATTATTTGCTTAAACTAACTCATCAGACTAGAATAACTAAATATATGCTTTCGGAATTTAGTCTTAGTAGTGAAGATGTATATTCTACTGTTATTATTTTCATCGTTGCGAAAGCAGAAAAGTATATTAATATGTTGCATTTGATCGGGTAAAAACTAAAATCACCTGCAATTTTCCCCGGAGAGCAATCCTGTTCTGTTTGAGCTAAAAACATTTATATTAAATCCATTTTGTCATAGCAAATTGCATCAAAGACTTAGAACCTTCTATTTTATTTATTTATTTACTTATCTTAATCTGTTAATGTTAAGTCCTTCGACAATTTTTCAAATCTGCCTAAAAGTCTGTCTGTAATAAATTCAGCGTGACCTACTAAATCACACACTATGCTATAAATCAATAAAACTTTTTAGGCTTTCTGATACGTTTCTCATCCATCGTACACGAGCGTTTATTGTGGTATATCCCCCTCGTCCTGGTGCAAGAATGTAGAAGCAGACACCGGGTCCTTTCGTTGCAGCTGGCGGTTCCTTTGTTTAGAGCCACGGGTGAAAGGTAAAGGGTGCAGGGCACGCGTCGGCCTACCCCTCTTACCCCTCCCATCGCCGTGCAATACTTACCTGTAGACTGTGGATGAGGATTATAATGAAGTCACTCGGCTACTGGCTCTTAGCCCCATTTAATTAAGAAACACTACTTTTAATTCGACGTGCCCGACCATGTGGAAAGCGTGGATACAGTTTTCATATTAATATATTAGCTATGACTTACCCATAAACATAAACCCAGAAAGCTGCCGGCCGCTCTATTTGTATTTACAATAGATATTCAGTCGATGATGAGATAGCAAAAAATTATTATGTTACGCATATTGAAAGGGACTGGTCATCGAAAATAAAGGTGTTTAAAAGGCACATCAAGATTTTAGAAATGAAATAGGTGAACAATAATTGAAAACATGTACCAGACCAATGACCATTATGAGTACCTAGTGCTTTTGCGATTTTCGATAAACTAGCTACGGGTTATGCAGAGGTGCTCAAAGAGTCGATCGCGATCGACTGGTCGTACCTGTGTATTGAAACTGCGCAACTTATTTAACGCACAACCAAAAAGTTAACTCAAATTTGACGTTATGTATTTTCGACAATTTTTGTTCGTTTTGGTCGATTTTTTTTTCAAATTGTAGGTTTTTCTCTTAGGAATATCACTGTCTTAGTTGTTTTGGTAAAACGAATGATTTTGATATTATACCAGGTGCTATAACAATGTTATGTTTTTTTCCGAAATTTCAAAACGTCCTGTGGGCTATACAAGGTATTGCAAGTTATTGCAATTATAGCCAATTTAAAGCCTCATGTTTTTTCTACATTTTCTTTTTTTATTCATTTGTTTATCTCTGTTACTTCATGAAATACACCGTTTTGAAACACCATAATATGCATTTATTCACATGAAATGCATTTATCGGACAACTCAAACAGCTATGGAAATCGAAGATTACACGTCATAAACTGACAAGTGTGTCATTAGTTTTTTGTTGACAGTCCAGCAATAATTAGTGAATAATGGAACGCCAAACCAGAAATTTAACTCGTGATGAATGTGTTGAGGCAGCTACATTACATGGTGAAGGGTGGAGTTACAACCGCATAGCTGGAAGGTTGGGAGTGTCTCACACAACTATAGCGAGAGCAATTCAAAGGTACGCGGAAACAGGAGAACATTCCAGACGGGCCGGTCAAGGTAGATCTCGTGTTACCTCTGCTATCCAGGATCGCTTTTTAAGAGTAAATGCTGTAAGACAACGATTTATAACTGCAACACATTTAAGAGCACAACTTCAAGACGCAGGTGGTCCACTCTATGCGTTCAAACTGTACGCCGACGAGTGAGGGAGGCAAATTTAAGACCCAGGATTGCTGCTCGAGGACTCGCATTAACAGTAGATCATCGAAGAGCCAGATTGAATTTTGCCAATGAGCATGTTAATTGGATGGAAGCAGATTGGGAACGTATTCTTTGGACTGATGAGTCAAGGTTCAGTTTGTATAATTGTGACAGACGTAATCGCGACTACCGAAGACCCGATGAGCGATACAGTCAATGCAATTTTTTGCACACAACTTTATATGGAGGTGGATCCGTCATGGTGTGGGGCGGAATATCTTTGACTGGGCGAACGGACTTGGTAACTGTGAATGGAAATCTCAATTCTGACAGATACATCACAGACATTCTTGAAGCACATGTTTTGCCTTATGCCCCCTATATAGGACCCAATTTTTTTACTTATGCAAGACAATGCGCGTCCCCACACGAGTCTTATCGTGAGAAATTATGTTGAAGAAGTAGGAATTGATCACATAGACTGGCCAGCCCGTAGCCCCGACCTTAACCCCATTGAACATGTTTGGGATTTTATCGGTCGGCGGTTACGAAGTGAGGGACGACAACCCCAAAATTTACAAGAATTGGAAGGACGCCTAGTCGAATTATGGAATGGCCTAGATCAGAACCTAATCAGAACTTTGGTTTTAAGTATGAACCAAAGATGTCGGGAGGTCATTCGCGGAAGGGGTGGAAACACCAGATATTAATTCTCTATTTACTTTTGTTCTGTTTCCTGTTATTCGTTGTTTTATTGATTAAAGCAATCCATTTTTCTAGGTATGTTTTTTGAGTTTTTGTCCTTTTAAGACCTTTTTCTCTTCTAAAACACCTTGCATCTCTCAATAAATTATAAGATATCAAGGAAAACAGAACGCAAAATAAGGCATTGAACCAGTATAATGAGTAATAAATAATGAGCACTTGACAAAAAAGAAAGTTAATAAATTTAATAAAAATCACGTCAACTCAAAAATTGGATATTTTATGAAGCAACAGAGATAAACAAATGAATAAAAAAAGAAAATGTAGAAAAAAAATGAGGCTTTAAATTGGCTATAATTGCAATAACTTGCAATACCTTGTATAGCCCACAGAACGTTTTGAAATTTCGGAAAAAAACAACATTTTTATAGCACCTGGTATAATATGAAAATCATTCGTTTTACCAAAACAACTAAGACAGTGATATTCCTAAGAGAAAAACCTACAATTTGAAAAAAAATCGACCAAAACGAACAAAAATTGTCGAAAATACATAACGTCAAATTTGAGTTAACTTTTTGGTTGTGCGTTAAAAAAGTTGCGCAGTGTATCTGGTAAAATTTTGGAATCAACTCTTCAAGAAATATCTAACGTTTCTGATCAGCAGCAACATGGATCATCTTTTTATGTTGGAAGTAATGGTTCAAACTTTACTATCAATTATTATTCCAATAATGAAATTGTTTTATGATGAATAATCAATTAATAATTGACTCTGTTAAAAATAAATCATTCAAAAAGTAATATTTCATGTTTATTTTGTGAATTATTTTCACAGTGTGAAAAAAAGACTTTTTCACGGTGAAAAAAGTAAACATTTACGCATCAATAGAGATGCAGAAATGTCAAGTTTTTTTGACAGTTGTACAAAAACATATTTTTTTCTAGTTTTTTCGAAATAAAAAAATTCCTGACCACCAAAATATATCGTAAATCGTTGTTTCGTGTTCACAATCACCTAATTAATGAATCGCACCTCGGTTTGGTTCTACGCAAGATTTTTGTCTCGAACACTAAGCGACTTTACCTCCCAATTTCGCTGTTCTATAATAGAATATTTAAAGATTGATTATCAAAATATAGCATTAAATACTACTCATGAATCATACTCAATGCATCCGAGTAATACGCAGCTCTAAATAGAGGCGATATGTTGTCACGTTTCGAAACATTAAAACGCCCGTATCACGTAACTCGGCAAATATTTGTCAATAAGGCTTGGAATTTTCACAGAAACGACTCAATTTGTCCGGTTATTTCTGCGTCATTTATTTTACGACCAAAACAAAAACTCGTGAAGTAAGGAATGTCTTTCCCAACCTGTTCGATTTTCACCCACGAGCAAGTATCAATGATGTATGAACTATTTTTATTACTCAATTCTTGTATAATTATTAATTATATCGTCCCCTTAATACTACAACTAGTTAACTCGATTTTTGGTTATTTTGAGTTATTTACTTGTACCAGTTCAATTTTCTACTCTCTTTTTATTGCTACAACGCTACAACTAGATAACTTCTATCGGCATCTTAAAATAGAGAAATCAAGTGACATAATATGGATATGTCCCAGGTCCGACAAAAATCTGAAGCAACTAGAGTTCATTTTGAAAAATCTAATTGTGCGCCTGGCAAGTCTTATTAAAATCTGGTTCAACAAGTGTTCCATTCCAGATATCGTTGGCCAAATGGCAATACCACGTATCATCAATTTTTAGCATTTTTTCATGTTAATAATGAAATACAGGAACTACCTCAAAGATTGCAAGTGCCAGAAGATAAACAAGCATTGCAGCTGTTTCAGACGAGACTAAAAATAAAAAAGAAGTTTGATATGAAAACCACTCTTGGGAAGAGTGGTTTTCATAGAGTGGGATCTTCAAGATATGAAAACTACTCTTGGGAAAGATGTTCACTCGTTTTATGATAATCTCCCGTATGCATAAATAAAATTGCCATTCGTTTTTAAGTTTCCTAATGTTAAATTTCCAAGATGTAGTTTCTAATGTTTTTTGTTTCACGTTTATATTTTTATAGAAAACTCAATAAACAGTCTAAATTTATCAGCTCTTATGTAATATTAATAACATGTATCATCTCAAGTTTTGTACTGCAATAACACATAACAAACCCTAAAAGTACAATACACATCTTCTTAATCTTAATTGTGTAAACATAATCAGACGTGACCTTGATAAATACCCATGACTAAAAATTTGATACCGAGAACACATACACAAGAATTCAGACAGTTTTTAGTTTCTCCTGAAAAGTTAAGATTTTGTTGTTGTTTGTTAAGACTTGTTTGTATAAGTACTTCAAGTCATTGCCAGAGACAGTGAAGCAGATTCCGTGTTTCAGCGATAGATGTGGAGGGCAAAATTTGAACAAATACGTAGCAAGTATGTGCTTAACAGCTGTCCACATTTAAATTCCACATTTGGAAAGTATAGAACGTATGTTTTGGTCGCGAGGCATAGTGAAATGGAGTGCGACTCCATTCAGTCAGCCATTTGAACGGAATTGAAAAGAGTTGGTGAAATATATTTGCCCCAAGAATGGAAGACAATTGTCAGAAGCGCTAAAGGGTGACAAACCATACCTCGTTCATGACATAAATCATGAGCAAATATTAGATTGGAAGACCCACGCTGGAAAAAAACTTGATTTTTAGAAATAAAGATGAAGATCGCAAACCAATAGCTTGGCATAAAATTTGCTGTATGAACTTTTCAACATCAAAACATTTCATTATGAGATTTAAGGAAAGCTTTAAAGATGAATTTAGAACTCTTAACTGCAACAGAAAAACCGAACCTAATTCAATCAATATCCCAAATCGGCTGTATCAGAGATTATTACAGATTACCTATTAAGAAGGAAAAATACAATGACCTTTTGTCCTTGTTTAAAACTAAACCTTCTGCAATCCCTATAGAGATTAAAATCTATTTTGAGAATCTTCCCTTTCACGATGCTAGTTCAAGAAGAATTGCCACTATCTGAATCCGAACTAAGTGAAAGCGAGTGATTATAATTCATACTGTTCGATATTTTGTACCTATTCTTGTGTAAACCAAAGAAATAAAATGTTGTTTTGAAATAACAATGTGTACTTACTGCCAAACTGAACACTACATATTTATGTTTTTATGTCCGAGATTTTAATTGCTAAAAGTAGATATCTTGTTTATAAACGAAAAAAAAGTGAAAAATAAATTTTGTGTTATATACTCGGAAAGAGTTAGATTAATAAAGCTGGCTACCATATATTCGGGAAAAAATCAGATTTTACAGAACTTCAAAACTGCTCTCCTGAAAAATCAACAATTTGAAGTTAACCAGTTGTAGTATTAAGGGGACGATATATACTAAGTATACCTAATTAATAAGTACCTAGTTGTATATTTGTAATTATTATAATAAGCATTATAATTTAAATTGAAATTTTAACTTAGATTTAAAAAATATATTGTTATATTTGTATTTCTTCCAGACGCTTGCTAAACTGAAACATTATTTTATGGTAATATTTTGCCAAAAATATACCTACTATATATTTAGGTACAGCTTTTAAATACTTGCTTTATTGATTTTTTATACATTTTGTCAAGAAACCTGTCTTATTACGATATCATATCGATATAATCAGAAAGTGCTTTATACGATATGATCGCTCATTTCTAACAAAATTATAAATAAATCTTTTCGACGAATCCTGTATATTAAAATCATCGCGGTGTCTAATCTGATATGGATATACCTACTAACATACTTTTTAAATTATCCCCCTTTTGTGGTTCACTAACTACCCTATAATTTACGATCCATTGAGATCTGTCGCCCATGTCCCCGTAAGAAGTTACAGGTTCTCTATTATACCTATAAGGGAAATAGCAAGGAAGGTTTCTTTGTACTCATTTCCAGAAGGGTCACATTTGAAAGGAAGCCACCTTAACAGCGTCTTATTGTACTAATGCCTTACAGTTAGTTGATTCCCAGTCTGAATAACACCTGTTGCCTATGCATACCTTGTGCATATATAAATCGGCACGTGATTTAAATACCTGTGAGATCGTGAATAATAGCCAATAAACAACGTGAGAATCACAGTAATATTTTTAGCATGCTTCTCTGAACACTAGTTCACAGAGCGTAAATCAAATTCATAATCTAATGATGTAGTAGTTGCTGATGATGGCTTTATAACTCATAACTTTGTTTTGAGATTAAAACAACGAATAATAAAACATGAAAGATAGCGTAAGAAATAACAGAATACCTTAGCATTTATATTAGTAAGTTATGCTTTGAAATGTTCATAATAATATGCCATATTGATGATTAGATTTTCTTGAAGTAGGTATTTACTGTATTAACCTAAAACAAATATGAACTGTCATGAAGGGCAAAGTGGAAAGGTAAGAAGGTAAGGGCAAAGCAGAAAACTATCCAACTTTGCCGAGCGTTACATTTATATATAAATAATTTTAATTAACAATAGTATTACTTATTAGCAATAATAATTAATATTATTATTGGTGAATGTTGATACTGCAAGCGACATGTTCGTCTTTTAAAATGCACATATTTTTGTAGATGGTGTCGTTAAAGTTAGTTTTATAATTAGTTCCAAAATAGCGAAAACATCGAAGTAATTTTCTGCTATTAATTATAAAAAAAATAATAATATGTAGAGCTTTTGTCCGTTACCGTTGCTAATATTTTTTTCTTGTTCAGCATCCTCGAAAACGTTAGGTGACGCGGATATTCTCGTTCAACAAGAGAAAATCGTTTTTCACCCCCGTCGAGGGTGGTTCTTGGTTGTTGAGGGGGTGGGGTCATGTCAGGGATGAATGCGGGTCTCTTCTTTGATAACGAGAAATCTTCAATTCTCCCGTTTGGGGGTGATAATTTTTGACCGTTTTCGGAGGGTTGCCCCATTCAAAAAGATTTTAAACCACCGCCATCGTGCTCAGCATCCTCGAAAACGGGGTGGGGGAGGTGGTTTTGTAGCATTCTAAATACTTGCCATCTTCCAGGTTTTTTCCGACACAGAATGTACTACTTGATAGATGAATGTATTACAGTTAGAAATATATGGGATAAAAGCAAAAATTTTCATGGGTTTTTGCATTTCAATTATGAAATTTCTGGGTCACAGTTACCCCATCTTACCTTATCTCGTTAATTTTCATTCGTTATGGCCCTTTATGGTTTCTAAGGCCCTTTATGGCAGACCTTTATTTACCTAGAAGAAATTTGGATGAGCTACGAGCACATTTATTCACTTTATGTAAGACAGACTTCATGTAAGGTACTAGGTTTTTATTTACATGAATCTAAAATTATCATTTCATTCCAGACATCTCCCTACAACCGAAAATGCATTTTTATTTCATGTAAAAGAGCATTTTTGCAAGCAGCTGTATATACAGAAGTCTGAGTTGAGCCACATTTGCCTAATACTTTTGATTTTGGCTGGAGCAAACTAAATATTGACATTATACCGATACTGATCAGTAAACCCCAAATGACAGAGAATATACATTTAAATTCATATTGCAAATAATGTAAAATGTACACTTGTATACTGGGGGCCATTTGAAAGTGCACGACTCTTATATCAGATTTCGTTATATTTGATCTTTGTAAAACTGACTTTGAAATTTGACGTTCATGTGATGTGTCATTATGACATTCACAATTGTCTAATTATTACTTATCAAAATTAAAAAGTGTATTATTATTTTATCAGAAACATTCCAAATTAACAAAGAGCGTCCCAAAAATGTTCAAAATAAACCAAATTATAAAAATTAAGTAACTTAAAACTACAAAACTCCAACGCGAGTAGGTCTGTATATAATTAATATTTCGTCCAGGCGCCATTTGAGTCTATTACACCTTGCAATCGACGTCTGATTGATGAAACAAGTGTCCTCGTGTTATCTACGTTGATATTGTCCCAAGCATTTTCAATTGCTCCCCACATTTCTTCGGCATTTGCTGAGCGGAAATGTCTATTACCAGGTCTATTATAAATATTCTTAACAATCATCGACCATGCATTTTCAATTGGGTTTAGGTCGGGCGACTTTGAGGGCCAAGGTGGCACGCTTATGTTGTGTTCATTAATCCAGTTAGTTACCAGCTTGATGTATGAATTGAGCAATTATCTTGCTGGAATAAAAAATAAAATTCTGATGATACAACATAGTGACGGACGGCAGCATAATACTGTCCAATATGCGTATGTAACTCTGTCCGGTAAGGCGCTCTCCTATCCTCCAGCAAACACCGGGACCTAGGGAACTTATCCATGCCCAAACATTGATGGAAAAACGTCCACTCCGGTCGCGATCGGTAGATTTAATATACCTCTCTCCATACCTCGAATTCTGAGGTCGGTAGACGCGGATGGAACCATCATAACATGACTGTAAGACCTTTTCGTCGGAAAATATGACATTATTCAAAAAGTCGTCGGGCCTACCGATAAACTGGTTCGCAAAATTAAGACGTTGTTCTTTATGCCTTGGCTCCAAAAATACCTTCTTTGCTGCCGCATAATTTCGTAACTCTGAACCTCCGTTTCGAAACAGGCCGTCACTGCTGTTTCAAAGGGATTCGTTCTAAGATGGTCTAGGAAGAGGTTGTCTTGCTCCACAGTGCTTATTTTACGACGCCCTCCGCCGTGGACGTAGCGAACGTTTCCTACTGCATTCCATTTTTGTTTGAGTTTGAATATACAACTCTTACTCACATTTAGCTCATCTGCAACTGCCTGTAATGACCAATCACTTTCAAGCAATGTAACAGCTCGCATTTTTTCAGGTTCAGTTAACCGCGGCATTTTAAAACTTGAAAACTAAGACATTTGTTTGAAGTTTCAAATAAGTGTCAAAATGAAATATAAAAAGATCACATTAGAATATCAAAAAAAATCGTGCACTTTCAAATGGCCGCCAGCGTACCAGTCGCAGTCATTGTTTACTTTTGCACTTAGACATCTAAGACATCTAAGTGCAAAAGTAAAATGTACTATAAGTTGTTTCTACGATTGCAAATGTTCCTGACTTTTAAATCAAACCTATTATAAATTTAATAGTTTATTTTATTCACATAAAATTTTTTTTAATCGGACTGAAACAATGTAAATATTTGACCAATTTGACAGACCAGACCAATTTGACCGGGCTGGGCTAACATGCCCGCCGACCCTGAACGAAATATAATATTTTTTTCACTATTAAGTCAAAGTATAAAGACATAATTTTCCACAACGTTAGAGTGAATTACATCACAGTAGAAAGTATTATTTCGACGTGATTCTGATATAGGAACTAAAAATTTTAACTTGTTTAAGAGAAAAGAACAATCAATCTGATGCATAATAATCAAATTCAATCTGATCTGAGAATTTGATTCATAATAATCAAATTCTATAGAAAAGTTATACCTAACAGTACATTGTCTTCTATATTTTATTAGTTCATTTTGCAAGGAGATTTTGCATTTTGCAGTCTTGTATGGAGTAAATCACCATAAAAAATTTCAGGTCATCTTTCGGTAAAAAAATTAAGAATAAAAGTGGTGCCAGATTTGATCATTGTGAAACGCCAGATTTTACAATATATAATTTTGAACTAAAGCGTCCATATATAGGTACTCATACCATTTTCGAAATATATAGATAATAACGTTTTCGAGGTATTTACATCATGAATAAAGTTGGATGATAAAAAATGACCAAGATTAAAAACCGTTTGAAGATTTAATTTCAAGCGATGATCATGCATAAATTACTAGGCGACATAACGGAACATGCCAAATCAAACAGGAAACACAACATGCCTAAAACTCCAACCGTTAATGCAATTAAAAATATAAAATCAGCTGAAGGGCTTCCATAAAATCGCCTATCGTGATACCCACCTACATATTTATCGGGGGTGTAAAAATCACCATCTGCAGGGGAATCCTGCTAATCATTTGTATTGTGAGAAATGCTCTAAAACCGTTACGAAGCGCGTCATTTTCAAAAAATGATCCTCGTAAAATCCGTTACTGCAGCTTTTCCGGACAACTAAACGTTGAATGTGATTTCTCTCTTGCCGATACGCTGGGAGTCGAGCGATGCGACCAATAGGGGTTGCAACGTCGCCCCACCTAACGCGAGCTTTGTGTACGGACAAGGCGGGGTGAAGCTTGCCATTGGGGCTTAAAACCGTGTATCCTACGAAGAACCTTGCATAGCGAAATGTGAGTTCCTAGTTCAGTCGGTTGCGAAGCCAAGCGAGGTATGCCTCGTGTGCAATACCACCATGAAATGGAATTTGCGAGCTTTAAGAATCATTATGCATACGGACCTACAGTGCTACAAAGATTGGGATTGGAGCCGAACATTTTCACCACTTCCACGGCGGTGCATCTTCAGCAACATTTGCAGTACCTTCGATATTCCGAGCCTCTGGAATTGACTACCGCTTGTCCCTTGGATTTGAGCTTGAAGAGTCAGGCACCGATTACGCCTCCATGCACACCGTCACCGGGATGTAGGAAAGTAAACCACTCTCCAACGCCGGAAGTTCCTTGCAAGAAACCTAAGTTACCAATTCCCAGTCCGGCTAAGAAGAGCAAAGCTACGAGGAAACTTAATTTCGACGAGGATAATAGTTCTCCAGTTTCCGGAACTATAATTCGAGAACTAGGACCGGACGAAAATCTGGTAATACGGAAAGGAGACATCGATCCGGCATTCAACGTCGTTGAAATCACCGAGGAGGCCAGAGCGGAACTCGCGAAGATCGAGAATGTTATCGGCGATTATGTCTGCCGCCTCTGCAAGGAGCTCTACGAGGACGCCTTCGGTCTAGCCCAGCATCGCTGTTCCCGAATCGTCCACGTCGAATATCGGTGTCCGGAATGTGATAAAGTTTTCAACTGCCCCGCCAATCTCGCCTCGCATCGACGCTGGCACAAGCCGCGACCTACGAAAGAAAACAAACAGGAAGAATCATCGGATGGGGAGCCGGGCGAGCAGTTTCCATGCGGAGATTGCGGGAAGCGGTTCCGGAGGATCGCCTACTTAAGGAAACACCAAGCCGTGCACCAGATTGAATGACGGCTGTTGCCAGTGAGGCCCGTCCCCAGGATGCCGCCACGCCTTTGGAGACCGCCTCCGCTGCCTCCAATTTGCAGCAGTCAGGGTCACGCGGATTTCGGCCCTGACAGGTATGTACCAGATTTTTCTTGGATCCACCACTTTTGAACTTGTAAATAATAATGTATATTATGTAAATATGTCGGTAACATCTTGTACATTCGCCAAAACAGATTTCATGCTGATCTCACGTCATTGTATTATGTATACATACTTTTATCATATTATATGTTTTAGGTATTTACTTTAACCATTGCATCTATTAATAACGTCTAGTCATTATCAGCTAATACTGATCTCATCATTACAAATATTTCTCATATAAATCGCATATGGGCAACAACACTGTCATAAGTCAGGAAACAAGGATTGAGAGATATTAAGCTTTTAATTGTTGCCAAAATTTACTTTTAACATAGTAGCTTTACATAAAAATAAATTACTCTTTTTCTTTGGCTTGATGAATGGGTTTTAACTAAAATAATAATCCCCCCAAAAAATGTAATATTTAGGATTGTTTTTAGATAGATATGATATAGGTAGGTTTAAGAACGAAAACAAAGTGATGAAACCTTAAAATAATATACAAATTAAGCAGCAAAACTGTCATAAGTGAAAAAAAAACATACAAACTTTAGCAGCAAAATTGTCATAACTAACTAACGGTAAAAAGACACATATCTCCATCTAGGGTTTAATTTTAAAACTACTTTTATGTCACTGTATAAAATAGTAGTTTTACACAAGATGCGCCAAAAACTTGAAATATCAAATTTTCAGACTTATGACTGTGTTGCTGCCCATGTGCGATATGTTATGTCATATATGTCGTTATGTACGACAATGATACGAATTCAATACGAATAATGATGCCAAAACACATTTTCACAACGTATATTAAAAGTACAAAAGCATTTTTATATTAAATCCATATATAATATATTTATTAGATATAATTCTAGTCATTGATTTACTTCCTAATTTATAAAATGTGTATATACAGGGTGTCCCGTAATAACGTGTACAACGGAAGACTACAGATTCCTCGACCCAAAATAGATAGAAGAAGACGAAATCACCGGTATCTTAAATCGCTTCGTTTGGCCGCTAGATGGCCTCAAAATTTGTAAAAAAACCTAATTTTGTAAATAACTGGAATATAAGGAATAGGTGTGGACTTTTGCTCTCCATCGACACATTTAGGTGATATACCGATTGTTTTTTAAAACTTATAACTCCTAGAAAATTGATGTACGGCGGTATTATGATGTACGGCGGTATTAACTTTTTTCCCTTTGGTGCAATAATGCCAACTATTTTTTATTTGATAGGTGATACCATTTGAAAGTTTTTAGGTCTATTTTTATTAAATTAGCGGTTTAGGTGCAAAAGAATATTTTTTAAATGTTCAACATTATCTTGCCACCCATAAGACGTCTCTCAATGTTCGGGAATGTTTGATGGTTGGGCACCTGCCTATTCGGGAAACACTCACTATTCACCCCCACACTTTGTCGCCAGTTTTCTTGTAAGAAATGCAACACCATTATCAATATTATCATATCAGTTTGTTCTGAATTTGTATATGCCATGATTAATGAAGGAAAATTCGTTAATAGCACTTCGTTAAGTACTGTAGTATTGGTAGTACTGTAATATAATGTTGGACATTAATTCGCTGATTTAATAAAAATTCTATAAAAGATCTAAAAACTTTCCAATGGTATCACCTATCAAATAAAAAATAGCCGTCATTATTGCACCAAAGGAAAAAAAGGTATGAACGGATATTATCGCCGTAGATCAATTTTCTAGGAGTTACAAGTTTTAAAAAACACTCGGTATATCACCAAAGTGTGTCGATGGAGAGCAAAAGTGCACACCCCAAAAATCAATTCATTCATTAATTCAAAATCGATTAATATCTTATTCCCGTTATTTACAAAATAAATTTTTGTTTTTACAAACCTTGAGGCCATCTAGCGGCCAAACGAAGCGATTTAGGATACCGGTAAATTAGTCTTTGTCTAACTATTTTGAGTCCGGGAATTCTGTAGTCTTCCGTTATTACGGGACACCCTGTATATATAAATATACATATACATATACAGGGTGAGTTCTAAGTGAGTATTTGCTCTGTAGCGCCTTTGCTATTTATCAGAGAAAAATGTGTGTTATCTCAGGTTGTTGGTCCTTTTTAGGGTTCCGTACTCAAAGGGTAAAACGGATCCCTTACTATCTATTACTAAGACTCTGCTGTCCGTCGGTCTGTCCGTCTGTCACCAAGCTGTATCTCATGAACCGTGATAGTTCGACAGTTGAAATTTTGAACTAAACTGACAGTTGAACTAAAAAACAATAAAATAAATACGGATACGGACCTGGATACGGAATAAAATGGATACGGACCTGAATCTGCATGCTAATAAATGCCGGAGGCGCCGGTCGGACGAGACACAGAATATTGGTTATATTCACTTTAAAAATAAATAATTAAGTTAAATTTAAATTAATATTTAAAGGGGGCTCCCATACAACCAACGTGATTTTTTTGCCGTTTTTATAGATAATACGCGAGTCTCTTCTTGCGCGAGTCGGACTCGCACTTTCTTATATTAAATGAGATACCCTATATATTTTTTGAAATTCGGAAAGAGCGAAAAATTTTGAGTTAAAAACATACGTCGCACCCTAGACTAAACCCTCAGGTTTCGGGGATATCCAAGACAGCACTAACTTGTTTAGGTGTCTAGGACTAATATCGGAATTTTAAACTACTGCAGTAACTATCAAATTGCATAGCCACATCATCTTCTTATAATTAGCATTAGCAATGAGTTCAAAATACTCCTTAAACTTTTCAAAACATTTTACTTGAGATTTTCTTCGATTCAAGATATCGCGCACCATATACTCTGGACGCCAAAAAAACAATTTCTATGACATTCTGCTAATAAATAAGTCATATCAACTAATTCTTGGGTAGAATTATTCATATTAACGTTTTATACGAGGTAATATTTTCAAAACTACGGAGAAACCGACAGTAGTTTTGTTTGTTGCTTAAATTTGTCAAAACGTTCTTTGTACCAATTATACTCTATTCGTGTGTTGTTCGAGATAATCTATGAAGTAATTATCTGAAACAAATCAATGCATCTTTTTTTGGTAAAACCGTTTAATTCTTTAAGTACCAGGCTAATTTTATATGTAATTTTTAAGAAACATTTTGGTAAATCTGTTCGCTGGAAAGAAAATTGTAAATATCTCAAAAGCTGCTAACTTTAGCCCCTGCAACGGCTATACCGGAAGAAAAATAATTTAATTTTACATAACTGAACATCAAAAAATACGGGCTGTTCCATTAAAAAAAATAGTTTCCGCAGTTTGAAATTAGCTAAATGTGGCATGGAAAATGCAACACTTGGTATATTATTTTGGATTCTATTTTAATTGCAATCTTAGACCACGCTATGTTCTAACGCTGTGCCAAAAATTAAATTTAGATATACCATGTGAAGAAAGTTATAAAGCTCCTTCCAGACCTTTCCATCTGTCACTTTTCTTAAAATGGTAAATATGTCCGAACACCTGAGGGTTTAGCCTATGGTGCGACACATGTTTTTGACTCAAAATTTTTCACTCTTTCCGAATTTCAAAAATATATAGGTTGTCTCATTTAAAATAAGAAAGTTACTTGCTGTCCAGGAGATATGGAACACTGTACATTCACCGATATTTTTAAAAAATGCCAAAAAAGGATACCAACAACCTGGGATAGCACACATTTTTCTCTGATAAATAGCAAAGGCGCGACAGAGCAAATACGCGCTAAAACACCCTGTATACATATCTGTAAAATAGCTATATGGAAATATATCTATATAGTTATACCCAGTCACATATTTTGAATATATTGGACTTGATTTTAGTCATATATATCCACGCTTTAGTTTACTTTTACATATAAGCAATGATAGATTAATTTAATTTTCTAGTCACGCATACACAATATATATATATATATATATATATATATATATATATATATATATATATATATATATATATATATATATGTATATATATATATATATATATATATATATATATATATATATATATATATATATATATATATATATATATATATATATATATATATATATATATATATATGTATATATATATATATATATATATATATATATATATATATATATATATATATATATATATATATATATATATATATATATATATATATATATATATATATATATATATATATATATATATATATATATATATATATATATATAATATGTCATCCTGATTGTATATATTCCAATTAATTCAACAACATATTATGTAGGACTAATATATTTTGTAAAGGCAATAAGTAATAGAAGAAGCATAGTATATTACAATTATCGGAGATTGAGGACGGGTACAGTAATAACACCTCTGTACAGGGTATTCCACGGCGACGAAACATTAGACATATTACATTGGAGATTACGTCGATCTTAATTTTGAAAATATGAGCAATAATGTTTTCTCAACCAAAGATAACGGCGTCCACCTAACGCGTTCGGTTACACAGGTAGTTAACGTCGTCTTCGTTATTTTAAATGGAACACCCTGTATATTATTGAAAGGTTTCCTTTTTTAAGGTTTACCGTTTTCGCTATATTTAATTTTTTTCAAAAAAAGTTAAAAAACCACTGCTCATTTCAAAAAGATGTGTATTTTAGAATAATAGAACTAGAGCGATACAATTTTAAGGGGACATAACTAAGAGTCTAAGCTTCCTTGCCATTATTTCAAATTGACTTAATTTCATACAGGGTGATAGAATTTTAACGTCGAATTTAGCAATTTTAAACCATCTTAACTTTTTTTTTAAATCGAGCACACTGTATATTTATACGCAACCTGATGAACAATTTTGTTCTCTTTCAAATGGAATAATGGTTCCTTACCTGTCTCTTCTGGTTTTTAAGGTATTTACTGTTTTTCGTGCAGTCAACGGATATCGAATGGAAAACGTTCGAGACATATTTTATTCAAATGCCGACATTCTAAAGCTATTATTTATTTATGGAAACTTGCAGAATATTTAATTTGAGATGCATTCATTGACTAACAATCAATAGGGATAAATTAAAAATAATTTTAATAAGATAACAGAATTAAACTACATACTTAATACGAATAATAATTATATTTAATTTGCTCGAAGTGGCCGCCATCTATCTACTTGTAAACAGTCGTGTATCCCTCTTGTTACCCCATCTGTAGCGTAGCAGCTCCGGATATTTGGCCAGCAGGTAAACTTTCAAAGGCTTCTCTTATACGGGCAACTATATAGGTTTTCTTTGGAATGAAATGGCATTGAATACACTTTCTCTCTTATTGCATCCCAGATATAAAAATCTGGTGTTGACAGATTTGGAGATCTTGGTGGACAATCCCAGGGCAGCTTCTTAGCTGATATGGAGATCCACTAAAAATCTGTTACAACGCTTCTCAAAATATGGAGGTATCTTTGTGTGTTTGAATTGTACTCGTGCATAAAGTACCTCGCCTGATTGTCTGTAACTAACCAAAACACGTTGACACTAAACTTGTGTTGAAAATTTCTTTCGCGGCTAACATGTGGATGGTCTGATGCCCAAAAGTGTCGATTGCGTCTATTAAAAATACCTACGTTACTAAATTTTGACGCATCTGTCCAAATGATTTTGAGTAAAAAATCTTTTTGTGTTCGCCTTAAAATCATCTCACAGAATTTGGTTCGTCTTAATTCGGCATTAAGTTTCTACCACCCTGTGTGACATTATGTCATTCTGACATTATGTCAGGGAAGCTTAGACTCTCAGTTATGTCCCATATAAATTTTATAACTCTAGCTTTGTTATTGTAAAATACACATTATTTCGAATTGGGCAGTTTTTTATATTTTTTTTTTCAAAAAAACTAAATATATCGAAAACGGTAAACTTCAAGAATAGGAACCCTTGATAAAAGTCTACCTAAAAATTGACGTAGAAATGAAAATTTTAATAATATACAGGGTGTTCATTTTAAAATAACGAAGATGACGTCAACTTCCTGTATAACCGGAAGCATTAGGTGGACGCCATTATTTTCGCTGAGAAGGACATGCCTGAAAACAGTATTGTCCAAATTTTTTAAATTGAAATCGAAGTCTGAAATATGTCTAAAGTTAATTTATTTAATTAATATGTCACATTAATGTACAATAATTTTGCTATAAAATTCTAGTACATATTAATAAATAAATTTATACTATTTATCCTGAATCGAATAAACTGCTCGTCAATATTAAAATTATTGTCCATTTTTATTGTTGTAAATTTAAAAATAGTAAAAAACAGTATAAATATCAACACCATCAACATAAAGTTAAAAGTATACATATTTCTTGTAAATTCCGTTTAAAAATTACAGAGAAGCCAGACCTCTATCACATCTCTGCGTGTATTACTTAATAGTTGTAATAGTTTTGCTTCATCATTACATACTAGTCATAAATTTTATGTACATGGTCTCTGTAGCTGTATAAATATTCTAGTCTGATACAGTGAAATTCACGCAAACTAGTCAAGTCAGTGTGTGCCATTCTAGTCAAAATCGGGTTAAATTATAGTCATAGAGAGCACCTAAATCTAAGAATCTAGTCACATTACAGAATTTTATTTATTAATTTAGCTTAGGATGTATATTTATCAATGCAGGTTACCG
This sequence comes from Tetropium fuscum, assembly GCA_964058915.1. Lineage (NCBI taxonomy): Eukaryota > Metazoa > Arthropoda > Insecta > Coleoptera > Cerambycidae > Tetropium > Tetropium fuscum. The sequence goes on along the minus strand of CAXKVY010001155.1, from coordinate 691,997 downwards.
AAAGAAATAATATATACTTATTTAATAGAATAGATATTTATGAATATGTATGTATATACTAAAAGCTATTTTCGATATAGTCTCCTGTTTAAGAGACTGTTTAAAAAAAGTTAATTTTTGAGAAATCATTTTATGACAGCTGTTTAAATTAATTTCCATATATCATTTAATCCGGGGATCAATTAATACCACGAGAATCCGGATTATCGCAAAATTTAATGATGTTTCCAATGTCATTTTTCACTGTGAAACTCTTTTGTGGTAACCTGTATCTAGACTAATATTTTGCTAGTCATGAATCTAGTCAGTCTGTTTAATTATAGTCAAATTATAGACATTAAACAATATAATATTATTCGATTCTAGTCATTTTATACACTCACCGTCAAAATAATCTATTCAATCAAAATATTCATGAAGTTTGCTTGTCAATAACTTTGTTAATTTAAGTACGATTAGATTAATTTTTTTATCATCTAGTAGCTAAATTTATAAAGAATCTCACGAGGATTTAAATGTAAAAAAATAGGCAAATCCATATTATACAGGGTGACAACAAAAAGTGCCTTTTTATTTTAACTTTAAAACAATATATGGACTGGCCAACTTATAATTTCTTATTTTGTTATCAAGCTACATCTATTCCTTACATTTTCTTTTTTTATTTGTTACAATAACTTTCTTTCTGTTAAAGATACCTACAAGGATTTTAGAAAAACGTTAAATTTTACATTTATTTCTATAACGATTTAAAAAGAATATGCCCTCAATTAGGTTTTGAATGTAACCCTGGTCGATTTGCTGCCATTCTTCAATTAACCTTCTTTCCTTCCAAGAGCATCCCAAACATGTTCAATTGGGTTTAGGTCTGGGCTTCGAGGAGGCCAATTCATTACTGGGATATCAACCTCGGCTAAATACTCATCAACGATTCGTGCAACATGCGGCCGGGGATTGTAGTATTTTTTTATGTAAAATGCAAGTATTGAACTACAAACTTTGTAAATTTCAGCCCTTAATATTAAAAGATAGCGACACTAGATTTTAAAAAAATCTCAAATCCAAAGGGTCGTAGATAAAAAAATGTTTTCGTAAATTGTAAAAAAAAAATACCGGTTATCAATGCTGCTTACAAGAAGGAAAAAAAAATGTTCTTAAAAAAATTTTTTTTGTTAAAAAAAACCCGATTTTTCAACCGATTTTTCGCATAGTAACGATCAATTTAAAAAGCGCGCAATAAGTAAAAATGTTAGTACAATATTTCAAGAAAATTTTAACCTCAAAATTGACTCCAAATATGAAAGCGTGTATGAGCTATCGAGTTTTTAAAAAAACGTGATTTTTTCGAAAAAAATAATTTTTGCAAAAAGTTTATAATATTTTTAAATTTTTTTATAATGATATTTTTCCGTTAGTAGAGAGCTACACTTTTACCAAGTTTCGTGCAAAAATGATTTTTTGTCACGAAGATATCAGCGTTTAAAAAAAACGCGATTTTTAACGATTTCTTGCAAATAAATAATTTATTTTGTCAGTTTAGTTTAGACAGAAACAATTGTCTGCCATGTCTGTCATAGCCATAACAGGACACACGGTCTGTTTAACTCTACTCACCCCGATCCCTTATTTAAATTCGTTAAATACGTTGTTGTGTTCTGTCGCACTTTCTTCTATATCGATTTATAATTTAAAAATGCGCATTTTAATGTTTCAATTAATAGGCCGCAATTGGTGCTTTTGATATGGCGAAGATATTGCATCGCTTGCCCCACTCACCCCATTTCGAATATATTAATAAAATACAGATTTACACTATGCGGTGAAGTGCTAATATATCTTTCCTCGATTCTTTATATCTATCTACCCCACTTTCCCCATTCTGTAACGACAAATGCGGAATCTGGCATATTTATAAACTAGAAAAAAAGCCGTTTACCGTATTATTTCAAACAGAATTGATTTTAATGGCATATATAATATCATTTTAATTTCGTGGGACACATTAAATGTCCTGCCTCACTTTGTTATATAATACCCCACTCGCACCCATTTTGTAACAATTAAAATGGAGGGGATATCATCGGTAATCCGACTCAAAACTTCATTCATGTGCTAATATATCTCCTCGATTTTTATATCTATCTACCCCACTTTCCTTCATTCTATAACGAGAATCAGAAATTCTGCACTTTTATAAACTAGAAAAAAGCAATCTACCCTATTATTTCAAACAAAATTGAAATAGAATATATAATGTATAAAATACCCCACTCGCACCCATTTCGTAATTAAAATGGTGGAAGGGGGGGGGGCATTGTGTCATCGGTAATCCGACTCAAAAGTTCATTCACGTGCTAATATATCTTTCCTCGATTTTTTTATCTATCTACCTCACTTTCCCCCATTCTATAATGACAATAAGAAATTCCGCACTTTTACAAACTAGAAGAAAAGCAATTTCACGTGTTATTTCAAACAAAACTATAATAGCATATATAATGTTAAAAATACCCCACTTGCACCTATTTGGTAATTAAAATGGACGGGGGTGGTCTATTATGTCATAGGTAATCCGACTCAAAAGTTTTTTCAGGTTTTAAAATATCTTTCTTCGATTGTTTTATCTAGCTACCCCACTTTCCCGCATTATATAATGACAATAAGAAATTCTGCATTTTTTGTAAACTAGAAGAGAAAAGGCAATTTCCCCTATTATTTCAAACAAAATTGATTGTAATGGCCTATATAATGTATATAATACCCCACTCGCACCCATTTCGTTATAATAAAAATGAAGGGGGCATCCTCTGTGAGATTCTTTATAAATTTAGCTATTAGGTGAAAAAAAATTTAATCAAATCAAAACTTCATCAATATTTTGAGTGGATCGATTATTTTGCGGGTGAGTGTATTTAAACATATTTCGGTATGTGGAACATTATATTTATTTGCTAGTCATTTGTTCTCCATATATGTCATTCCAAAAATAATATATAATATCTTATTCTAGTCTGTTAACCTAACATTATTTTATATTCGTTGTAAAAAGGTATGTATACACTTAGAGATGTTGGGTTCATATTTTTACTCACAAAATGATTTAAATATCTGTACCTAATCATTTTATATATCTATAGCTTTATGTTCACTTTCGTACCTGTGTCTTTCCTAATTTTTAACTATACTTACTTTAAAAATGCGCGTTGTTAATTTTAGGAAAAATGTGATAATATTTTTTAATTGAGTTTATTAATTGTATTGTAAAATAATGAAGTTTCCAAACGTGTCGCAATGTCAAAAATGTAAATATCAATGGTGTATTCTGTTTAATTACTTTAATAATTATATAAATACGTAATATTATTTAAAAATCTGAATAATGTATTGGAGTAGCAAGGTTACTTGAGAATTAACTGCTAATAAAAATAAATAGTAATTATTATACTTAGTACATTTGAGTTTGGTGATAAATTGAGGAATTAAATTTAAACGCCTTCCGTGTTAACGCTTGGTTGTTGACACTAATTACATCTGAGCCGTTAAATCTTGATACGTACGCCACTTGCTGCTTTATTACGAAGGGTCTTATGGTTAGTTGAAAGTTGAAAGCAATCTCTATTGCTTGGTTAGTATCATTTGAGTTCCTGTAAAAAATATGCGTTAAAATGCGCAAAAGAAAAAGTGCTCGCATAGGTTTTTATTTTAATGTATTTATTATTTAGATTTAGTTACGAAAAGTGCGGGCGAGGGAAGAAGTTGGCAATACGCTCCAAGCGGCAACTTACCACACTAAAAATTATCTAAGAAAGAATAATATCGTGAATGATTTGCCATACGTATATATCATAATGCGCCATTAAATTTTAACAAATTCTAGTCAATCCACTTCTTGGGATAATAGGTCAGTAAGTACTTATCATAGTATATAATGTTAAAATAATTATCAGAAACCGTCTTTATATATTAGTATTACTTGTAGTTTTAAATAGAGTTATAATATAATGTGTATATATAATAGATTAGCAATCTATAAAAAGCGAGTGATTCTAGTCAAATTGTAACAAACATATATAAGATAGGTATATATTATGTCTAGTCAATATAAGTGTTACAAGCAAAATGTACCAAATATTTACAGATCTCACTCTGTTTAAATTAGTGCTAAGTATCTACTTGAAATATAACGATAGATACTGCTGTATAATAGTTATAGTTACTTTGTAAATACTGTATGTAAATATTATACGTTTGAACTGTTGTATAAATGTATAAATAAGTATCTATAAGTGTGTGTTTTATAAATAAATTCCATTAAAATACAAATTTTTTATTTATTCCCTTCCATCATACTCATTTTACTATTTATCGTAAGTACTTTGTGTATACAGGGTGAGTCAGTTTTTTGTAGACAAACTTTAACAGGGGATAGAACGCACGTTTTTAAAAAGAAGAGTGCCTATAAAGATATGGCCGATCTAGCTTCCTAAGGAAGATACAGGGTGTTAAAATTTATTTTTTTTTTACATTAATGTGTAATATTTTCTGAACGGAATGATATATTCACTAAATATTTTACACATATCTTAACCTGCATAGGATCAACATGTTGTATTGTTCCTGTCGAAAATACTATAGTGGATGTTACTTTTTTCGGGTACTTCGACTATTCTGCATAATAGAACTTTTTTTTCGTACGCCACTGACATTATCTGATACATATTTCTAAAATAACGGCCCCTTAGTAACAATTTTGATCTCTTGTAATTTTGCTCTAATTATGACAGTTTTCGAGATATTGGCCGTTGTTTCTCGGACAGTGTAATGTCGTTATTATAATTTTTTTTTCTCGAATTTTCTTTATGACTTATAAACGAACGCTTAGATTTTTTCATGTTTGGGGGATAATGCCTATTAATTAAGGCGCATAAAACAAGCGGTAAGAATGTTCAAAAACTTGCACAGTGGCGGGGTGGAAGGGGTGCTCCACCCCTTTCGTAAACAGAACTTCTACGCCAAAGACTATTTAAAATAAACTGTTATTTTCATTATCTACATACAGTTTAACAAAAATAATGTCCCTTCTTCTGTTTCGAAATTCCTGTGCGTTTCCTAGTTATTTTGATTTTTAGTGTTTGATGTGGTACTAAATTAAGTAATTTATTTATTAGCAATAATAATTATCGGCTAAATATTTAATTCTTTCAACGAAACCTACCTAAATATGGTTTGTTAAGGATTCTAAAAAGCCGAAATCTCTTTATCTCTTTCCAAGTAATTACAATTACAAAAAAAAACATTAGATGAACATTGATGTTAATGTTTATGGAGATATAAACATTTTTGAATTTATAGCAATATTTAATTAACAATAATAATTGTGGAATAAATAACAATTGCAATAATGATTTATAAATAACAATCAGAAGAATTAATAACAATAACACTAGTACCTACATACATAAAATTAGATACTTTGTTCAAAATGTAAACCGTTCTTCTCAATACACATTTCACTGCGACGTATCATAGAACGTCTTAAGTTAACTAAATGATGCACCCTTATTTCATTGCAAGCATCTCTAATGCGATTTTGAAGTTCCTCAAGTGTATTAACCGGAGTGGTATACACTATTTCCTTAATGAATCCCCACACAAAAAAGTCAAGTGGTGTTAAATCGGGGGATCTGGGAGTCCACGCCACTGGACCTCCACGACCTATCCACCTCCCTGGATAGTTATTGTTTAGCCAATTTCTTACATTTCTGCCATTATGGGCCGGGTACCCATCAAGTTGAATCCAAGACTGTCTTCTTAAATTCAAAGGAATGACTTCCCATATATTACCATGGTGTTCTTCTAAAAATTGTAGGAAATTTTCTGAATTTACACGTTGTGGCAAGAAATAAGGTCCAAACACGTGGTTGCCGTAAATTCCAATCCAGACATTTGTACTAAATTCATGTTGAAAACTTCGTGGTCGAATGGCATGTGGGTTTTCATGTGCCCATACATGCAGATTGTGAAAATTTACTATACCACGACGAGTAAAACAAGATTCATCAGTCCACAGTATATTGGATAAGAAATCCCTATTATTTTGAATGGAGTTAAGAACCCACCTACAATAAGTAAGTCTTCGTTCAGCGTCACCTGGACATAAACCTTGAACAGGTTGAAAATGATATGGGCGTCTGTGATCCCGTTTTAAAACCCGGGAAATTTTACTTTGGGAAATACCAAGAACAATAGCAGCACATCGAGTGCTTGTCGTTGGGTTCCTATTAAATTCCCGCAATATACGGTCTCTATCTCGTCCACGGTTGTTCTGTCGGCCCCCGGGTACATTTTTCAAACACTGGTTAACAAATCGACGGTGGATACTCACAAAAACGGAATGACGAGGTTGTCGTCTATTTTGAAATCTTCTTCGATACTCCCTAGCTGCGTATCTTGAATTCCCATTTGCGAACCCATAAATAAAATGAATGTCGGCTTGTTCGCTATTTGTAAATGTAAACGGCATGTTACACTAATTAAAATCTGGCAAATCACATAAAATAACTTTCTAATCTTAAAAATAATAATTAATAACAGTGAAAATATTCAAGATGAAGCAAAATTGTTTGTAGATAAACTTGTAATACGTCAAACTGTCATTTCAAAATATGACATAATGCTTACTTGTTTTCCAAGGAGTATAATATTTTATTGCAATTATTACGTACAGTTACAAATACGCTAGTTTTAAATGGAAATTATTTAGCAAACAACAACAAAAATTGAAACAGAAATTGGTACATGCACAAGTTTAATAAAACTTAAAGGAAATTTTTAAGACTTTTGGCAACTGCACAATAATCTATTGTATTGTAAGTACATTTGTAATTTAACAGATTTCAACATATAAAAGTATCGTATTTGAGTAAGGCTTGATATAACAAATATTTATTTTGACTACATTGGAAAAAGATAAAGAATAAGAGATTTCGGCTTTTTAGAATCCTTAACACACCATATTTAGATAGGTTTCTTTGAAATAATTAAATATTTAGCCGATAATTATTATTGCTAATAAATAAATTACTTAATTTAGTACCACATCAAACACTAAAAATCAAAATAACTAGGAAACGCACAGGAATTTCGAAACAGAAGAAGGGACATTATTTTTGTTAAACTGTATGTAGATAATGAAAATAACAGTTTTTTTTTAAATAGTCTGGCGTAGATGTTCTGTTTACGAAAGGGGTGGAGCACCCCTTCCACCCCGCCACTGTGCAAGTTTTTGAACATTCTTACCACTTGTTTTATGCGCCTTAATTAATAGGCATTATCCCCCAAACATGAAAAAATTTAAGCGTTCGTTTATAAGTCATAAAGAAAATTCGAGAAAAAAAATATAATAACGACATTACACTGTCAGAGAAACAACGGCCAATATCTCTAAAACTGTCGTAGTTAGAGCAAAATTACAAGAGATCAAAATTGTTACTAAGGGGCCGTTATTTTAGAAATATGTATCAGATAATGTCAGTGGCGTACGAAAAAAAAGTTCCATTATGCAGAATATCCGAAGTACCCGAAAAAAGTAACATCCACTATAGTATTTTCGACAGGAACAATACAACATGTTGATCCTATGCAGGTTAAGATATGTGTAAAATATTTAGTGAATATATCATTCCGTTCAGAAAATATTACACATTAATGTAAAAAAAATGAAACTTTAACACCTTGTATCTTCCTTAGGAAGCTAGATCGGCCATATATTTATAGGCACTTTTCTTTTTAAAAACGTGCGTTCTATCCCCTGTTAAAGTTTGTCTACAAAAAACTGCCTCACCCTGTATATATTAGGGTGGTCCTTATTTTGGAAAAATCCCGATTTGTTTGAGTGCTCCCACTAAATCGGAAGTGGCCTAGAAAATAATTATGAAACAATAAAAAGTCGAAAAAAAAATAAAAACCTGTGCCCCACACACTGGTAGAATTTTAAATGGGATTTAACATGGGTTTTCCGTTTTTTACCAAGCTCAACGCTTGGTTTAACCAAAAAAACTTAATTTCCATCGGTTCAATGTGAAACTTGGTATCCTTAGGATTTCGATATTGCTGAATGAAAATATCATGTCAAAAACCGGTTTTGCCTAGACAGCTGTCAAAAAAACGGTAAATAAAAATTAATTTTTTGATTATTTAAAATGTCCCGCCGCACAGTGGGGCAAGGGACCTCAAAAGTTGGCAGTAAATATTTTATTATTTATTTCGAATATGAAATAGGCTGTGACATTAAATATAAGTTGTTTCTGATAATTAAAAGTCATGTATACTATTATGCACTATATTTATACATACATATACCAGGTGTCAACAAAATCATTAGACAAGACATAATTTCCAATGTTTTCACGATATGTATTAAACTTGGCAGCGATGATATATACCAAAAACAGCCAATTTTTCATTATTTTATACTTTTCCATCACTTCCGGTTTCCCCGGAAACGACGCCAACTTTGAAATTTTAAATTGAACACTTTTAATGCCCAGAACATATTCTTACATTTTTGGATACCCGATACGATTTTATGTACGATTGCATAAATTTGTAGTGAAATATGGTATTTAATATGTTGCCACTGTAAAAAGTTGACTACAAATTTGAGATTTCGGAAATTTTGATTCATTGTAGGTAGGTCGTAAACCAATTTCAAAAATGAATCATATCACTTTTACATATTTCCCTTATCGTGATGGTCCATTTGATTGATTGATTCATTAGTCATGTGCTGCATGCAAAAAGAAAAACAGCCCTAAAAATCAAATTGTCACAAAAAAGTTTTTAAGACCATGCCCATGAATGGTACTTAAAATCCAAAATATAAGATATACAGGATTTTCTCTTTCAAATTTGAGGCCATTTTCAGGGAAATCGGCAGTCAAATAATGAAATATGGTAAAAAATTTCGTGCAGAACATTGTACATTTTTGACTGAATATATTAATACAGCATTTCAGATGAAGCATTAGAATCGTTAGAAGATGAAGCATCAACATCGTTAGAAGAGCCCACTTGGTCTATATCCTCATTACCAGGATCAACATCAGTAACAATTTGTACATTTGGAGCTTTTAACAGATTTCTTACTTCATCTGGAATGTGTTGCATTTTTTTCCGTTTCATTTTACGCATGCTCGTAATTACTGGATCACTACTGATGAGGAAAAAGTGGAATATGTCTTCGTTCGTTTTTGAGCGACTGCACTTTCGTGAATTATGTTCCCGATATCTTTTGAAGTCTTTATTACGAGCCTCTTGCGCTTCTTCACTCAATTGACCGATAGGAAGTAATAATGCCTTGGAAATTATTTCAGGACCGTGAATTAAATATTTGTGCATGGTAGGTGGCATATTGTACCAGGGATACTTTTCAACGAAGTACCTGGCAATGTCATAAGTAAAGAGGGGAAATTTTTCTAGGTCTATATCGTACCCACTAGCAATCACTATCATTACTGCATGGATTTTTTTATCAATTCCACGTCAAGTCTTGTTATTTCCGCTGTTAATTCGGCGTTCTTGAAAAACCTTGCGGTGTTACCATCATTCGTATTACCGAAGCCTGGTTTGGGCATATCAATGATCAATCCACACTTTTCCTTAAACTCTCTTTTAATGCGAGCTTTGTTTTTAGCAACTATTTCTTTATCGCTTCCTCGAGCCTGCCATTTTTTAATTGGTAATTTATATGCCAGATGTAGAAGGCACTCAAACATACGAATCCACCCATGTAATACAGATGCCGTATTCCAAATTTTCAGGCTTTATGCTCCTGCTGATCATCTCGTCTATTTTATTAAAAAGTTTTGATGTTGCACCGCATATAAAACATTTTTGGTTGCCTTCTACCTTGCCATCTACCATAGCAAATATTAATTTGTGATTCATTTGCAGATTTCTGTTTAGAGCTGTTGTGGAAGAGTTTTCAATTAATCGTATTTCATTGTCAACACTGTCTTTCTCTGCAATGCTAAGTGCTGTATGTAGATTTCTTGGCAAATTCAATTTTGAGAGGTCTACAATAAGCTGTTGATGCTGGACTCGGGTTTTGCCAAATAATCTTTGCGCCACATACCAAACGAACAGGAACTATACATGTTATGAATACGGCCGAATCACTTGCCTCAGAACCATGAAATGCCTGTTTATACGAACTATGCCCTGACGAGCCATCGAACCCCCATTTTGTGTACAAGCATAATATATCTAAATCTCCAACATGTGTTTCAATTACATTCTCTATAGTTTGCAATAAACGGTGAACGGTGTGATTGAGTAGTACTGTAAAGGAACGCTAGCTGAAGTCTCTGTGATAGTGATGTTGACTGGATAGCAGAGCTTTTTTGATGCTTGACCGCTCTTATATGAAGGAAATCTATCCTGGGCACTAGCCCTTACTACTTCATACTGGTGTCTAGATAGTTTTCCAGCAATCAAGTCAGCAAGGGCGTTTTCACCAGACATGCATTGTGATTGTGATTCCAAGGACTTTTTGTAGGCATGTCTATATTTAGTAGCTCGTTTTGGAGTCGTACATGTTATTTCCTGAATTATTTTCGAAGCTTCTGTGTGTCCTTCTGATCTCAAACTCATTTGTGCGACATATGTTAGTACACACACTGGGGTAGTATCTCTTAATTCCTTAGTTTTTAATCGTTTTGTTCGTTCGGAACTCCACTCGAAGTTCACCTCTGGGCGACGGCGTTTATTTTCATTTTTTTAAAGAAACAAAATCGGTGCATCTAGCCATTCTTGACATGTTGCTCGTTTTATGACCTCTTCGTTCAAAAAATTGAATTGTTTTTCAGTTCCTTTACTGTCACAGTTTCTCATTATACTAACAAGCTCTTTTCTTGTGAAAGATGTGCTATCAGAACTCATTCTTGTAACACATAATTCAATATCAGGAATACAAACGAAAAATTGGTATTTACCTAATTAAAAAAAAAGAGCAAATATGAGCAACAAATAAAATTAGTTCTGTAACGAGCAATAAATAAGCTTCATAAGTTCTTATAATTAATGTTGGGCAAGACTAGGAACCTAATTAAATGTGTCTCTATTTCCGCTAAGTTCGTAAAAATCAAAGCATTTGTAACAATTAATTGTAACACACGCTATGTAAAAGCTTATCCCTAGTTCATATTTCATAAAAGATCACTACATACCTGACGTTGAAGTCTCCATCACTAACTTTTGATAAATTAACTGTCTTTCACTAAATAAAATACAGACTCGAGTCATGTAAAAATATCATTCGTAATATGTCACTATTGACAATTCGCTGCAACAAAAGAGCGTCAGAAGAGTTGCAGCGGGGTGGGGGCAAAATCAGTAGTGTCATGTTATGCTCAAGTGTATGTACTATCTAAATAATACAAAATTTCATAAAAAACATGTATTTAATTTTTTCATTTAATGCCAGCTATTAGGGCACATTGCCCCACTGTGCGCCGTGTCATCGACCAGAGAATCCATATTCGGGGAACGCTGGCCTTCTATGGCCACGTTGAGGGAAATGCCCCTGGGCAACATCATCACCTTTTGTACAACATTGGGCTGGTCGATGGCCTAGGGAGACATTTCCCTCACGGAGGAAGCACAAGGGGCCCAATGGGGCCTAAGTGCAGCGGATCTCTGATCTGCACTTCGGACAAATTCCAGATTCCAGATTATTTAAAATTTTAAGGTTTTTTTCTATATTTCAACACAAATCAAGTAGTTTTATCGTAAAAAAAAATTGGTAACGTTTCTTTCGTTAAATGATAACTGTCAATTATGCTGTCAATGAAATTTTTAATCGAATTTTTGGCTTTTTTTCAATTTCTCAATTCGGAAAATAGTTTCGTCGTAAAAAAATTATTAGTGTTTTTCACTAAATGACAACTGTCAATTAAGCTGCCAATGAATTTTTTAATCGAATTTTTAGCTTTTTTTCAATTTCTCAATTCGGGAAATAGTCTTAATTAAGTTGTTTCAATACAACCAAATCCGAATATGATGTCAAAAAGAGTTTGGACTTTTGACAGCTGTCAAAAAAAACTGTCAATAGAAATTCATTTTTTGATTACTCGAAATTGTAAGGTTTTTTTTTATATATTCACACAAATCAAGTATAGTTTCGTCGTAAAAAAATTATTAGTGTTTTTCGCTAAATGACAACTGTCAATTAAGCTGTCAATTAATTTTTTAATCGAATTTTTAGTCTTTTTTCAATATCTCGATTCGGAAAATATTCTTAATTAAGTGTTTCAATACAGCAAAATCCAAATATGATGTCAAAAACGAGGTTGCACTCATGACAGCTGCCAAAAAAACTGTCATGAGTAATTTTACACTTAAAATAATTATTAGTTATAAAACGACACCAACATATTGTTTTGTAATTTAAAATGTTTATTGACACCTGTCATTTATGTCAAAACACCGACATTTATTTCGAAATTAATAATATCTCTCCGTACAGAAATCGGAAAAAACATTTAAAGATTTTTGAATGAATTGAATCAAGTGAATGAATTTGAATGAATTGAAATTTAATTGAGATGTAATTGACAGTATTAAAGTATAAAAAAAAATGACAGTTGTCATTTAACAAAAATGACCTAATTTTTTTTACGACGAAACTATACTAACCTATCGGATATAAAAAGTGGCGCACCTAGATTTTGTCCCAAATTTGATGTTCAATAACTTTTAAACCAGCCTATCGATATTGATATTTTTTTTTGTTTGAAAGGGCGATTCTTGCGGATGACTGATGATTTTTAATATGTACAGCCTTTAAAAACGGATTATGATTTTGACACGAAATTTGATTGTCGCTGTGGAGTGAAATTTTATTTGTATTGAATTCTTAGGTTGGTCACGGTGTTTACCATTCTTTTTTCAATATTCCCTTTTTGAATCACCTTTCTAGCCCCTTCAGCAACGAAGATGCGACATTTTAGATGAAACGGTGTTATTAAGTTTGATATTTAACAAGGAGGCTATGGTAACGGTTAACACTTAAACGTCAAAAGAATCAGTTGAAATTCTCGTTAAAAAAAAATTCAGTTAACGTTCTAAAAGAAAATGCCAGTGAAAATTAGTCCAATTCAAGTAGCTAGAGTTGTGGCTTTGGTAGAAGATGGAAGTAGTCAAAGATATGCAGCTCGTATTGTTGGTCTACCAGAAACAACTGTCCGAAGAGCGACCAGCGCTACCGAGAAACGGGCCAATACAGCAGGTCCAAGTTCGGGTAGTTCCAGGATTATGCAAAATATTGACGATCGATTTATTGGTCTGCAAATATCGAGGAATCGCTATCAAACAGCTGTGATCACAAACCGAAATTTAAGAAACGCACGAGGAACAGTTGTGTCAGATCGAACAATTTGTCGGAGATTCAGGAGTCTCGGTTTTAGTGCAAGAAGACCTGCTATTGGAATGCGATTACTTCGACGACATCGAGTAGGTCGTTTGGATTTTCCTCGAATTCATCTTGTTTGGAATGAGGTGCAATGGTCTCAGTTTTATTCACTGACGAATCAAGATTCATGTTGAGATCAGTAGACGGGCGTCGGAGGGTTTGGAGAAGGCGTGGGGAAAGATACGAGGATGGTATGTTCAGTGAAAGGGAGAGTTTTGGCGGTGGTTCATTAATGGTATGGGTGAAATTACCAGCGATGCCCGTGCAGAATTATTTGTGTTTCCACGGCAATCTCTAAATGCAGTTAGATACATAGAGATCTTGAATGAACATGTTGTCCCATTTGCACCTTACATTGGCGAAGAATTCCTCTTAATGCAAGATAATGCACGACCGCATACATCAGTGATTATAACACAAATTTTAAACGATGTCGGAATTACTCGTATGCCGTGGCCCGCTAAAAGCCCTGATATGAATCCCATTGAGCATTTATGGGATGAATTGGGACAACGTGTTAGTAGACGCAACCCAGAGAATCTGAATGAATTGAGGATTGCTCTTACAGAAGAATGGGACAATATCCCTCAAATCACTATCACAAATTTCATTGAAAGCATGCCTAGGCGTATGGAAGCTGTTATAGCAGCCAGAGGAGGAAATACTCGTTATTAGGTAGTTTGTTGTTCAGTTATATTTTAAGTTTATTGTTTTAATCATTAATAATTACAGTCGTTTACTAAAATGTCGAATAATTCTTTGTTTGTTATTTCTTTTTGATGTTGTTTGTACTTGTAATTAACAATTATTTCAGCGTCCGTAATCAAAAACGCTAAACATTTCTTAAACGATGAACTGTTTAGACATTTTCAGCTCCACGGCCTCCTTGTTGAATATCAAACTTAATAACACCGTTTCATCTAAAATGTCGCATCTTCGTTGCTGAAGGGGCTAGAGAGGTAATTCAAAAAAGGGATTATTGAAAAAAGAATGGTAAACACCGTGACCAACCTAAGAATTCAATACAAATAAAATTTCACTCCACAGCGACAATCAAATTTCGTGTCAAAATGTCGCTTTTCGTGTCGCTTTTTAAAGGCTGTACATATTAAAAATTTTTTTTAAACATTTGAAACATTTTTTTTGGAAAGCCAATTACAGAATAGTCATCCGCAAGAATCGCCCTTTCAAACGAAAAAAAATTTATAAAAATCGATAGGCTGGTTTCAAAGTTATTGAACATCAAATTTGGGACAAAATCTAGGTGCGCCACTTTTTATGTCCGTCAGTGTATATTTATTTAAATATATGTATTTAAATATAAAAAACCCCACAAGTTTTATTTGCCAAAAAATGAATTTCTATTGACAGCTTTTTTGACAGCTGTCAAGAGTCAAAACTCGTTTTTGACATCATATTCGGATTTAGCTGTATTGAAACACTTAATTACGACTATTTTCCGAATTGAGAAACTGAAAAATAGCTAAAAATTCGATTGAAAATTTCATTGACAGCTTAATTGACAGTTGTCATTTAGCGAAAAACACGTTACCAATTTTTTTACCTTAAGAAAACGGATCATATTTAAAATAAATTATTCAAGAATGTATTTACTCAACTATAACCTCCAAATACAAATGAAATTTCTTTAACACTTACCACAGTCGGACAGACTTGGCAACAATGTTCGCTGGTCAGTTGATGACGTGCAACAGTTTTAGTTTTGAATTCCCTTATAAGTAAGCCAGTGTAAGCAACAATAAAGTATTATTATAATAATGAATAGCAAGTTAAATATGTATCGAATTAATGTTTATCAGTTAAATAAATTTTATGCAATAATAGTTATTAAATTATTTAAAGCAAATAAAATATTCCTTTCTTCGTATATTGCTTTTACAAAAAAAATACCACATAAATAAGATATTTATATGGTATAAGATATAGGTACTACTTTTTATATATCAGTTTTTAGTTTAATTCAACCATCCTCAACACGCAAGCAATAAGAAACGAACATTACAAAAATGTAATTGGAAATGGAGTGTTATTAAACACGTTTTGTCATGTAGAAAATGTTCTCATTTGACAACAATATTTTGTTGTTAACTGTTAACTATTCTATTTTTATTATAATTTGGGCAATGTCATAAGGGGAACATAATTCACCATTAACTGCAAATTGAATTACTACGTATGTACCTACAAAAGTAATACAGGCTCACATAAAATTGAAACCCTATAGAACTACTTGTATTTTTTATATTCTTGCATATGCAACCATACATATACCGGCACTGTAAGTTTGGTCACCCTTATGTCAATCTTGAGTGTTATCGTTGATTGAAGGAATGATGAGTACGTAACGCAACGACTATAATCCTTGCTCTGAGCGTACGAGTCTTTCATTGAACGGTGTTATATAAGCAGCTTTACAACTTTATGTAATGTTGGTTGCCTAACGTAGAACGTAAAGATCATCTTTATTCTTCTACCACTGGTGTATAACATTTTATATTATTTAGCGTATTATAATATTACATATAATATGTATAAGGTAGGTTTATATTACTTGTGCATATATTATGTACACATATTATAGCATATTGACGAAACCTTCTCTGTTTCTGTAACAGTTTTCATGGCAAATATTTTTTTATATTTCTGTATACCTACGTAACTCGTACGTGTACAACTACGGACTCATTTTCACTACATAAACTGAATATATTACAAAATTTATTCACAATAAAATCATAAAAATTGTTTAGCGTCTATTTCTGGTGTCCTAGGAGACATAATTACTTGTTATCAAAGGTATTGTAAGGTATTGTCAAGTTTTGCCGCGGGTAAACTCGAAAAAACTGCTGACAGTTTTTCCATCTAGAAACCATTTGTAGTTCAAAATTGCGCGTTTGTGATTGGTGGAAATTAAGACGAGGGAAATAGTCAATATAAATCGATTCCATAGTAAGGGATGTTTTATGAGTTTGTTCCTTATTTAGAAGTTACAACTCCACATTTTCTTAGAGCTGTAATATTGGCTGAATGTTTGTCGCCTTTAAATCGTTCTTCAAGAAGTTGCATTGTTTGACCAATGTAGAGTTCAATACAGTCTATATGAAATTTGATGTTGCAATGCATATTTTTTTAAAGTGGATTTTTCTTTTCTACTTTTACTGTAGTGAGAATTACAAGTTGTGTGTATTTCGATGAATGTCGTATGGTTTTAAAATGTTATTCGACAATTTTTGAATATATTTATGTTAAGTTTTTTTTTCCCGATAATAAATCATAACAATTTATGTTTGTTTGTAATGTGCATTATTGCTTTGAAAAGATGTTGAATTTATTATGAGTACTGGATCCAGTAGTAAGATGACTTCACGGTCAACGGAACTGAATCTCTATCGCAAGTACAGTACTAAAATTGGGTTAATAAGTTCGATATTTGGTTTCTAAAATCCTGTAAACGTCATTCTGTTTTTCCCAGTTTCATTCAAGTTAAAATTCCAAATTGTTCGAATACTTCAAATAAGGTTGCTTTATTTGCAAACCAAAAATGGCTGGATTTAGAAATCAATTATATGTACAGTAAACGGAGTATGCTTGAGATACAAGCATATGATCTTTACAAGAAGCTTACTTTTAAGTTAAATAATTTAGATTATGAACAATGGTACGAATTTCAGAGGAACATGTTTTATCAATCAACGCGAAATTTATCAAAAAAATGTCCTCACAAAATAAAAAATTTAAAAAATTGACTACTAATGTACCAAAAAATGTTCCTCGGAAGGTCGTTAACATTGTGGAAAATCACTCGTCACACTCTTTTGATAAAGAAGAACTTGACCTTCTAAACAAGGGTTTAAACTTTGCTGTAGCCCCTTCTGATAAGATTTTGGATGATGTCGTGGCAGGGATTGAAAGTTCAATTCAATATCTGCCTGATTCATCCAAGGGTCTCGTCAGAGTGGCTTGCAGGAACCAAATTTCGAAAAACATAATGAATAACGTAGAAAATAGAAAGTCATGCTCAAAGAATCCTAGAAAGACTATCAAAAGATTGCGCGAAAAAGACTGTTTTTATTTAAAAGCAGATAAAGGTAATAAGATTGTTATTTTAGATAAAGAGGACTATTATGAACGGGTAAACAACCTAATTAGTAATTGTCCTTATAAAGAACTTACTAGAACCCCTTTACCAAGAATGACCACTGAAATAAAAAATGTCCTCAAATCATGTAACAACCTTATTACTCCACCTGTTAAGAATGGGTTACGTGTGTCTAACCCTACTGTACCTAGATTGTATTGTCTACCAAAAATTCATAAGCCAGGGAAGTCGGTGCGTCCAATAGTATCCTCTATTGGATCTCCGACTTACCACTTATCAAAATGGTTGACTAAGGAATTTGAAAGTTTGCCCATTGCACAGACTAGTTTTACAGTTAAAAATTCGTATGATATCATTGATAAGGTCAAGAATATTCAATTGCAAGAGGGTGAAATTTTGATTTCCTTTGATGTTTGTTCATTATTTCCTAATGTACCAATTCCACAGACCTTGGACTATCTTGAGGATTTACTCGAATTAAACAACTATAGAAAAGAAGTAATAGAAGAATATATAAAGCTTACAAAACTTTGTATGAAACAAAATTGCTTCCGTTTCAATGACAAGTTTTATGAACAACATAAAGGAACCGCAATGGGTAACTGTTTATCGCCTTTCATTGCTAATGTCTTCATGAGTCGATTTGAAACTGAAGCAAAAGAAGAATTTGAGTATTTTCCTAGGATTTGGCTGAGGTATGTGGATGACATTTTTGCCGTGTTTGACACTAAGATTGCGGATGTAGAATACTTCATTTCCAAATTAAATAGTCGTTTCACTTCTGTAAAGTTTACATATGAACTAGGAAATAATGGAAAACTTCCATTTTTAGATGTATTAGTAATTAAAAATAGTGACAATAGGTTAGAATTTGATATACATAGAAAAGATACCAGTACGATCAGATATATCCCTAATGACTCTCACCACTGCTATCAACATAAAATGGCAAGTTTTAATTTTCTTGTCCATCGTTTACTAAGTTTCCCTCTCAGTAATGAGAGGTTTGAAAAAGAAAAAGTATTAATTAAAGACATAGCTGTGAGTAATGGTTATCCTAGAGATATAGTTGAAAAACTAATTAGAAAGCGTAAATTTAAGAATACACTTCGTAATTCTGCGACCTTTCAAAAGGATATAGAGACTCCAAAATATGTATCCATTCCGTACGAACCCCGGTTTACTCGTGGTTTGAGTAAGGTTTTCAAAAACGTGGGTATAACAGCGATTCATTCGTCGAGCAACAAATTACAACAACTTTTAGACAATCCAAAGGATAAAATTGTTCCAAATGAAAGAGGTCTGGGATTTACGAAATTAGTTGTAATGATTGTGATCGAAAATATGTTGGACAAACGAGACGATCAATTAACACCAGATTTAAAGAGCATATGGCTTATCTAAAATATGGAAGAACAGATAAGTCTAGTGTTGCACAACATGGTTTTGACAACAATCATAGAATAGATATTAGTAATTTAAGATTAGTTAGAAATGTGACCAATAATAGACAGTTGGATGCATTTGAGAGCATAGAAATTGTAAAATGTAATAGTAGTATGAATAGCGACAAGGGACCTATACCGTATAGCCCGCTTTACGCGTTGCTTAGCAACCGATGATTGAAGCGTGATTAGTCACGCGTAAATTTCACGGTGATATCATTAGTGACGTCACCATGAAAATAGTATAAATATGGTAGGTTTTGTAGTTTAAGATTAGTTTTAATCGTCTCTGGATGATGCCAACTTGGTTGGCGAAACGCGCGTCGAGCGAAGTGAAAGTGTTTTGGTGTTTGGTGGAAACTACTCCGAGTGTTATTATGAGTAAAAAATCTTCTATTCTAGCTAGTTTATTATTTCGCTCCAGCGTTTATGTGTATTTTTCCAAGGTCAATTCAAGTCAATTGGTATATAAAGAGACGTTAATTTGTCTTAAATATTAAAGGACCCACAGGCAATAACTGAAATACAAATATTTTCTTGATCCACAATTTTTAGTTTAAAAAATAGTTCTGCTCACATCTGTAGGTATACGAAATGCACAATACATGCCGGAACAATGGGTCCTGGCCTGTCCCATTTGTTGTGATAATTTTTGGCTACCCAATTTTAATTAAATTATTTTCAACCGACTTCAAAACAAGAGGAGGTTCTTAATTCGACTCTATGTTTTTTTTTGTATGTTCGTTACCTCAGAACTCCGTCATTTATAAATAAATTTTAAAAATTCTTATTTTATCGGAAAAAAGGTGTTTTCAAGAAGGTCCCATTTTAGTTTTATTGGCATTGGACCTTTGATTCCGAAGATATACTGAGGACCGCACCAAATATACCAGAAGAAATGGTGAATTCGCCTGTCACACTATCAGATCAAACTGTGAAGCTGAAAACCATTCTCGAATCAGCTTTAGGTTTAGCCGTTTAGGTAGAGTTCAATGACAACACACAGTCAGAAAAATATATATAAAGAATCCGTTATGTACCTGGACGTATATACGGAAACGATTCATTTAGAAGTTGTACAAGTTCCTTCGCCTTTATTGAGTCTCTTCAGAATAATTTAGTACGATTTATTTCATTTTTAGTTTATACTTGAATTTACTATCAATACTTACCATTCTCACAGTGACACTTTTATGGGACATTAGTTTTGACAGAGAACTCACATTCATAGAAAACAACTACCTAAATATTTATAATTGTTATATAAAATGGATATAAAATGCACTAAAAAAATATTTTCAGCAAAAAAACAGCAGGTTTGGATTTGTATCTATACTGTATCCAACGAGAGAATGGACTTGCACTCGAGCGAAAATTCGTCTGTTTTGGTCAGATCTCCGCCCCTTAGAACATTAGTTCAACGCCCTCAACGTCTTAATTGGCTCAGCAGGTAGCCATGGCCGGCGCCTGGGTCCGATACCTACCTGGTACCTAATTATATAAAGTACCTACTACTGCCTACCTATTCACAGTTTGTATTTGTAGTCTCGCAAGTACGGTTACTTTAGTTGTGTTGTTTACGGTTGTGAAATAAGTTTTAAATCTATTATAAGAATGGCAGCAGCCAGAGACGAGATAAATCCACCATTATCGCCAATTAAGAAGAATAAAAGAGGCCAGGTAAAGAAATATAATAATAAATATGTTTTATTTAATACGCATTCTATTCACCACCATCGAATGACGATCCTGCGTAGCTCGTTACAGAGCCCCTCCTCTTTAGTCGCCGATGCGCAAAGCAAGTCCATTCTCTCGTTGGATAGAGTATAGTAATTTGTGGATTTATTTAAAAAAATGTTGAGTATTGTTTATTTTTATTACAAGATTTGATGGATTTATGATTTAATTGAAATGATCTATTTTTAAAATTATACCACATTGATTTTAGTATTTTTTTCCATCTTGGTTTAGATATAAATTTAAGATATTTAGATATAAGATCTATGCATCTAATTGAAGTACGTCCTGTATATAGTCATATGGTATATGGTAAATATAAAATAGTATAAATATAAATATAAATATAAATATAAAATGGTAGTAATGGTACTCTCTGTTATAACGCTTCTTTTATATATTCCTGTGCTGACAATACACAAAGTTACTAGTAATTTGAAATAAAATTAATAAATATAGGAATATCCTGTTTCCGTCTGATTAGAATATAAATAGCTGCGTTGTATCTGCGTCAATTATGAACGAATATGATATTGAATTGTAATTTATTATAAACAATTAAGCAAGTATATCTAATTAATACAAAGTTATTAATGATTAAGATTAAAATAAACCATTGTATCTTAATTATTGATTTTCAAACTACTGCTGTTGAAGATGCCGCCTTCAAATTGTTGATTGTATAGTTAAAGTGGGTACATAATTGAAAATATCCGATTTAAGTACATAAATATATGAAAATAATTTTTTTGGAGTATTTTATATGTTATATATGTTTTAAAATATTTATTTATATTCTATCAAAGCATGCCGATGAGAAAATAGTATCTACCTAACTGAAAGATGTAGGTTGGTGTTATTTTTTGTACATGATAGAAATACGTTTCTTAAATAACTTATTAGAGTAATGTTACTATTTTTATTGAAATTCGTACCGAATACAACTTCCGTTTATCGTTTATTATATGTAACGAGAGCAGAGGTGTTAATTAATTGTAAATCATATATCAGCCTCCATTAGGAAGAAAGGGGTCTGATTGCATCGTTATTTTCGATCAGTCAAGAATATCCTGTTTATGTTAACTTATATTAAGCATTTCATGAATGATGTTTAACTGCATTAAAAAGTGTTTATTCTGATGTTTCGATTTGAATATATAAGTACTTTCTCTTTCTCTCTCTCTCTCTCTCTATATATATATATATATATATATATATATATATATATATATATATATATATATATATATATATATATATATATATATATATATATATATATATATATATATATATATATACAGGGTGAGTCAGTTTTTTGTAGACAAACTTTAACATAGTTAGGGATAGAACGCACGTTTTTAAAAAGAAAGGTGCCTATAAAGATATGGCCGATCTAGCTTCCTAAGGAAGATACAGGGTGTTAAAATGTAATTTTTTTTTACATTAATGTGTAATATTTTCTGAACGGAATGATATATTCACTAAATATTTTACACATATCTTAACCTGCATAGGATCAACATGTTGTATTGTTCCTGTCGAAAATACTATAGTGGATGTTACTTTTTTCGGGTACTTCGGATATTCTGCATAATGGAACTTTTTTTTCGTACGCCACTGACATTATCTGATACATATTTCTAAAATAACGGCCCCTTAGTAACAATTCTGATCTCTTGTAATTTTGCTCTAACTATGACAGTTTTAGAGATATTGGCCGTTGTTTCTCTGACAGTGTAATGTCGTTATTATATTTTTTTTCTCGAATTTTCTTTATGACTTATAAACGAACGCTTAGATTTTTTCATGTTTGGGGGATAATGCCTATTAATTAAGGCGCATAAAACAAGCGGTAAGAATGTTCAAAAACTTGCACAGTGGCGGGGTGGAAGGGGTGCTCCACCCCTTTCGTAAACAGAACATCTACGCCAAAGACTATTTAAAAAAAACTGTTATTTTCATTATCTACATACAGTTTAACAAAAATAATGTCCCTTCTTCTGTTTCGAAATTCCTGTGCGGTTCCTAGTTATTTTGATTTTTAGTGTTTGATGTGGTACTAAATTAAGTAATTTATTTATTAGCAATAATAATTATCGGCTAAATATTTAATTCTTTCAACGAAACCTACATAAATATGGTGTGTTAAGGATTCTAAAAAGCCGAAATCTCTTATTCTTTATCTTTTTCCTATGTAGTCAAAATAAATATTTGTTATATCAAGCCTTACTCAAACACAATACTTTTATATGTTGAAATCTGTTAAATTACAAATGTACTTACAATACAATAGATTATTGTGCAGTTGCCAAAAGTCTTAAAAATTTCCTTTAAGTTTTATTAAACTTGTGCATGTACCAATTTCTGTTTCCATTTTTGTTGTTGTTTGCTAAATAATTTCCATTTAAAACTAGCGTATTTGTAACTGTACGTAATAATTGCAACAAAATATTATACTCCTTGGAAAACAAGTAAGCATTATGTCATATTTTGAAACGACAGTTTGACGTATTACAAGTTTATCTATAAACAATTTTGCTTCATCTTGAATATTTTCACTGTTATTAATTATTATTTTTAAGATTAAAAAGTTATTTTATGTGATTTGCCAGATTTTAATTAGTGTAACATGCCGTTTACATTTACAAATAGCGAACAAGCCGACATTCATTCTATTTATGGGTTCGCAAATGGGAATTCAAGATACGCAGCTAGGGAGCATCGAAGAAGATTTCAAAATAGACGACAACCTCATCATTCCGTTTTTGTGAGTATCCACCGTCGATTTGTTAACCAGGGTTTGAAAAATGTACCCGGGGGCCGACAGAACAACCGTGGACGAGATAGAGACCGTATATTGCGGGAATTTAATAGGAACCCAACGACAAGTACTCGACGTGCTGCTATTGCTCTTGGTATTTCCCAAAGTAAAATTTCCCGGGTTTTAAAACGGGATCACAGACGCCCATATCATTTTCAACCTGTTCAAGGTTTATGTCCAGGTGACGCTGAACGGAGACTTACTTATTGTAGGTGGGTTCTTAACTCCATTCAAAATAATAGGGATTTCTTATCCAATATACTGTGGACTGATGAATCTTGTTTTACTCGTCGTGGTATAGTAAATTTTCACAATCTGCATGTATGGGCACATGAAAACCCACATGCTATTCGACCACGAAGTTTTCAACATGAATTTAGTACAAATGTCTGGATTGGAATTTACGGCAACCACGTGTTTGGACCTTATTTCTTGCCACAACGTGTAAATTCAGAAAATTTCCTGTCATTCCTTTGAATTTAAGAAGACAGTCTTGGATTCAACTTGATGGGTGCCCGGCCCATTATGGCAGAAATGTAAGAAATTGGCTAAACAATAACTATCCCAATAACTTGGGAGGTGGATAGGTCGTGGAGGTCCAGTGGCGTGGCCTCCCAGATCCCCCGATTTAACACCACTTGACTTTTTTGTGTGGGGATTCATTAAGGAAATAGTGTATACCACTCCGGTTAATACACTTGAGGAACTTCAAAATCGCATTAGAGATGCTGGCAATGAAATAAGGGTGCATCATTTAGTTAACTTAAGACGTTCTATGATACGTCGCAGTGAAATGTGTATTGAGAAGAACGGTTTACATTTTGAACAAAGTATCTAATTTTATGTATGTAGGTACTAGTGTTATTGTTATTAATTCTTGTAATTGTTATTTATAAATCATTATTGCTAACAATTGTTATTTATTCCACAATTATTATTGTTAATTAAATATTGCTATAAATTCAAAAATGTTTATATCTCCATAAACATTAACATCAATGTTCATCTAATGTTTTTTTTTGTAATTGTAATTACTTGGAAAGAGATAAAGAGATTTCGGCTTTTTAGAATCCTTAACAAACCATATTTAGGTAGGTTTCGTTGAAAGAATTAAATATTTAGCCGATAATTATTATTGCTAATAAATAAATTACTTAATTTAGTACCACATCAAACACTAAAAATCAAAATAACTAGGAAACGCACAGGAATTTCGAAACAGAAGAAGGGACATTATTTTTGTTAAACTGTATGTAGATAATGAAAATAACAGTTTTTTTTAAATAGTCTTTGGCGTAGAAGTTATGTTTACGAAAGGGGTGGAGCACCCCTTCCACCCCGCCACTGTGCAGGTTTTTGAACATTCTTACCGCTTGTTTTATGCGCCTTAATTAATAGGCATTATCCCCCAAACATGAAAAAATCTAAGCGTTCGTTTATAAGTCATAAAGAAAATTCGAGAAAAAAAAATTATAATAACGACATTACACTGTCAGAGAAACAACGGCCAATATCTCGAAAACTGTCATAGTTAGAGCAAAATTACAAGAGATCAAAATTGTTACTAAGGGGCCGTTATTTTAGAAATATGTATCAGATAATGTCAGTGGCGTACGAAAAAAAAGTTCTATTATGCAGAATAGTCGAAGTACCCGAAAAAAGTAACATCCACTATAGTATTTTCGACAGGAACAATACAACATGTTGATCCTATGCAGGTTAAGATATGTGTAAAATATTTAGTGAATATATCATTCCGTTCAGAAAATATTACACATTAATGTAAAAAAAAATTACATTTTAACACCCTGTATCTTCCTTAGGAAGCTAGATCGGCCATATCTTTATAGGCACCTTTCTTTTTAAAAACGTGCATTCTATCCCCTGTTAAAGTTTGTCTACAAAAAACTGACTCACCCTGTATATATATATATATATATATATATATATATATATATATATATATATATATATATATATATATATATATATATATATATATATATATATATTAGCTTTGAAATTCTTTGCTATTCATATTTATTTTGTGAAAAGTAATCTTGGGTTTGTAGCTTCTAGATAAATGTATGCCTAATGCTTTTATATATCAGTATATTTAGTCATGGAGAACAATTATACAATTATAAATAGTAGACTAGGTAGTCGTTTTCTATGAATGTGATTCTCTGTCAAAACTAATGTCACATAATTGTGTCACTGTGAGAATAGTAGATATTTATGGTAAATTAAATTGAAAATGACCAATTAAATAAATTGTTATATAACCAAAGAGGGCCTTTATCTCACAAATAATTTATTTCTTTATGGCTATCGACCACCTGCACCTGTTCTCCTAAACACAGCACTAAATTTTGCACCACAGGTGAAATACTTGGGGGTAACTTTCGATGCTAAATTAAACTGGAATCTTTACCTCGAAAGAAGAATAAATTAGGCCTACATATCATACGGGCAGTGTCGCAGGACCGTAGGGAAAACCTAGGGAATGAAACCCAGGGTGGTCCTGTGGATCTACACTGCCATCATAAGACCAATGTTGGCCTATGAAGCTGTTGTCTGGTGGCCCAAGAGTCAACAAATAACAGCAAAACTCAAGTTATGCCAGGTACAAAGAGTTGCCTGTCTGAGCATAACCGGAGCTATGCGAGCAACACCAACGAGAGCAATGGAGATAATGCTGTGTCTTCCACCTCTAGACCTAAATCTAGAAGAAGTGGCTTTGACTACCATGACTCGCCTCAAATCCGTTGGCATACTACCAAACGCAAGCTGTGGCCAAACCAGAAGCCGCCTGTGGACTGAGGCTGTCAGAAAGATACCCCTTTTACAGGCATGTGCAGATGGTATTCCGCCTCGGCTTGTCTTTGACAAACCTTACACCATACTGGTGAAGATGAGGCCGGCGTTGAAGGTGTAAACTATGTCTCCACGGACGGGTCAAAGAAAAAGGATGGAGCAGGTTGTGGTATATATTCCAGAAATCTGCGACTCCGATGCAACTGGATTATGGATAAAAATGCCAGTGTAGTACAAACAGAACTCGCTGGTATAACCATAGCCGCACAAGAGATTGCTCGCAGAGAAATAACGGGCAAGACAATAAGAATCTGCACAGATAGTAGACAATCACTACTGGCTTTGATAAATTATAAAATAACTAAAGGCTCAACATGGGAATGTCACCAAGCACTTGTGAGAGCATGTCAGATGAATAACATCTGCCTGTGCTGGGTCAAAGGACACTCACAATGCAACGGCAATACAGAAGCTGACAAACTGGCCAAGAAGGCAGTCAGCCTGAGTATCCTTGGACCTGGTCCTTCAAGTACACTACCAGTTGCAGCGAAACTCCAATTAATAAAGGAAAACACCCACAAGAAATTTAAGACGTTATGGGATGAAACAAAAGTAGCTGTCAGCTGGCCAGAAATCTCTTGAGATATCCCAGCGAAGAGACGGCGAGGAACTATCTGGCAATGTCCAGGGGTAAACTGCGATTTGTTACAGGAATCCTAACCGGACACTGCCGGGTAAGGAAACACCTCTATAACATGAGACAAAGTGACACACTCATCTGCAGAGGATGTGAACAAGAAGATGATACGGTCGAGCATGTACTTTGTGAATGTCCCGCCGTGTCATCAACCAGAGAATCCATATTGGGGGAACGTTGGCCTTCTATGGCCACATTGAGGGAAATGCCCCTGGGCAACATCATCACCTTTTGTACAACATTAGGCTGGTCGATGGCCTAGGGAGACATTTCACTCACGGAGGAAGCATAAGGGGCCCAATGGGGCCTAAGTGCAGCGGATCTCTGATCCGCACTCCGGACAAATTCCAGATTCCAGAGATTCCAGATGGCTATCGACATCTCGGATTTTTTTAATATCTATTTTCAACCACACGAGTAATAATGACATTACTGACTTTTTAAAATTTTTGAGGTGTCACATTATTGTCTTCTACTTCCCGTCCCGACTTCCCTTCTCGATTGTCCGTCTCGACTTCCCTGATCGATTTCTCTGCCGCATACAAGGATTAATAGGCGAATTTAATTTATGTAATGTAAAACTGATGGATATTATTATAAAAGTGAAACAAAAATCTAGGTAGGTGTGTATTGATTGAAAACTAATTCCTATTTATTTAAAGCAAACAAAATCGAACCATTTTTATTTGTATTAATGTTTAATACTGACAATTATTTGTTAAAATTAATAACGAAATTGGTATTATTATAAGCATTGACCGAAATTTTAAGCCCTTCTTGATGCTGCTGGGAAATTTTTATATCCTGTGAAGGTACTTCATTGGATGTGACATCAATAATCGTAGGTATATTAGCAGATTGGTATATTAGGTATATTAGCATCTAACTGCTTCAGTTGCAAAACGTTTGCACCATTGTCAGCCAGTAATGTAGCGGCAGTACGTCTAAAGGAATGCCCAGTAAAGCTCTCGGTTTTCGGGAGCTTCAAAAAGGAAGTAACTTTTTTCGGAAAATCTGCTACTGCATGATACCCTAAAACTTGATTGCATAGCTTGCCATGTCTCCACTGCACAACAATCTTTGGTTTTGAACAGATTTACGCAAATCAATATATTTTTTAACCATCTTGACCCAATGCGGCTCTGTAATCATAAAACATCTACTTCTATAAGTTTTTGTATCCGGAATTTCTATTATAATTTTTTCTTCCAGAATATTAATGTCAGTGACCTTCATTTTCAGGACTTCGTCTCTTCTACATGGACCAGAAACTGCAATAATAAGTAAGTGCAACCTAAAAAAAACCTCTGATATTTTTGCCAATCAAAAACATGTTATATACACTGACGGACTTAAAAAGTGGCGCACCTAGATTTTGTCCCAAATTTGATGTTCAATAACTTTTAAACCAGCCTATCGATTTTGATAATTTTTTTTTGTTTGAAAGGGCGATTCTTGCGGATGACTATTTTGTAATTGGCTTTCCATAAAACATGTATTTTTTAATATGTACAGCCTTTAAAAACCGATTATGATTTGACACGAAATTTGATTGTCGCTGTGGAGTGAAATTTTATTTGTATTGAATTCTTAGGTTGGTCACAGTGTTTACCATTCTTTTTTCAATATTCTCTTTTTTGAATCCCCTCTCTAGCCCCTTCAGCAACGAAGATGCGACATTTTAGATGAAACGGTGTTATTAACTTTGGTACTCAACAAGGAGGCCGTGGAGCTGAAAACGTCTAAAAAGTTCATCGTTTGAGAAAGAAATGTTTAGCTTTTTCGATTACGGACGCTGAAATAATTGTTACTTACAAGTACAAACAACATCAAAAAGAAATAACAAACAAAGAATTAATCGACATTTTAGTAAAACGACTGTAATTAGTAATGATTAAAACAATAAACTTAAAAAATAACTGAACAACAAACTAACTAATAACGAGTATTTCCTCCTCTGGCTGCTATAACAGCTTCCATATGCCTAGGCATGCTTTCAATCAAATTTGTGATAGTGATTTGAGGGATATTGTCCCATTCTTCTGTAAGAGCAATCCTCAATTCATTCAGATTCTCTGGGTTGCGTCTACTAACACGTTGTTCGAATTCATCCCATAAATGCTCAATGGGATTCATATCAGGTCTTTTAGCGGGCCACGGCATACGATTAATTCCGACATCGTTTAAAAATTGTGTTATCATCACTGCTGTATGTATGTATGTATGTATGTATGTATGTATGTATGTATGTATGTATGTATATGGGTCGGAGTGTAGTGGAAGGTAGTGTTACACTCCCATTCCACCACAGCACTTAGGCCTCATTAGGCCCTTTGTGCATCCCTCCTTTTTACTTGAGTACTTTTCTTCAAACCATCCTATTTATTACGGGTGGCCTGGTGGCAAAGTCTCTACAATTTGTATGTATGATAGTATGGTTCTGAGTTACCGAGATTAATTACTCTGGTCCTCATTACCATTTATCTGGGACCACGCGTCCGCGGCAGATGTGTTGAGTGTTCCCAGGTCTCGGGCAGACGCCACAGTCCGGGCCCAAGCCTGCCTAGGTCACCCATCCAAGTGCCACCAACGCCCGCCCAGCATAACTTTGAAGATCTTACCGGTCAAGTCTAAGCGCCTAGGCGGTCCCATTCAGTCACCTTAGTCGCCTCTTACGACCGGTAGGAGGTACCCTGGGTCTATTCTACAATTGTGGCCCCGAACCCAGAGGGGGTAAAAACATTACTGCTGTATGCGGTCGTGCATTATCTTGCATTAAGAGGAATTCTTCGCCAAAGGTGCAAATGGGACAACATGTTCATTCAAGATCTCTATGTATCTAACTGCATTTAGAGATTGCCGTGGTAGAAACACAAATAATTCTCTACGGCCATCGCTGGTAATTCCACCCCATACCATTAGTGAACCACCGCCAAAACTCTCCCTTTCACTGAACATACCATCCTCGTATCTTTCCCCACGCCTTCTCCAAACCCTCCGACGCCCGTCTATTGATCTCAACATGAATCTTGAGACCATTGCAACTCATTCC
The DNA here is from genome assembly GCA_964058915.1 of Tetropium fuscum. Taxonomy (NCBI): domain Eukaryota; kingdom Metazoa; phylum Arthropoda; class Insecta; order Coleoptera; family Cerambycidae; genus Tetropium; species Tetropium fuscum. The sequence goes on along the minus strand of CAXKVY010001155.1, from coordinate 661,834 downwards.
CAACGAGATGAATTCGAGCAAAATCCAAACGAGCTACTCGATGTCGTCGAAGTAATCGCATTACAATAGCAGGTCTTCTTGCGATAAAACCGAGACTCCTGAATCTCCGACAAATTGTTCGATTTGACACAACTGTTCCTCGTGCGTTTCTTAAATTTCGGTTTGTGATCACAGCTGTTTGATAGGGATTCCTCGATATTTGCAGACCAATAAATCCATCGTCAATATTTTGCATAATCTTGGAACTACCCGAACCTGTACGTCTGCTGTATTGGCCCGTTTCTCGGTAGCGCTGGATCGCTCTTCGGTACAGTTGTTTCTGGTAGACCAACAATACGAGCTGCATATCTTTGATTCCTTCCATCTTCTACCGAAGCCACAACTGTAGCTACTTGAATACCATCCTCGTATCTTTCCCCACGCCTTCTCCAAACCCTCCGACGCCCGTCTACTGATCTCAACATGTATCTTGATTCGTCAGTGAATAAAACTTGAGACCATTGCAACTCATTCCCAACGAGATGGATTCGAGCAAAATCCAACCGAGCTACTCGATGTCGTCGAAGTAATCGCATTACAATAGCAGGTCTTCTTGCGATAAAACCGAGACTCCTGAATCTCCGACAAATTGTTCGATCTGACACAACTGTTCCTCGTGCGTTTCTTAAATTTCGGTTTGTGATCACAGCTGTTTGATAGGGATTCCTCGATATTTGCAGACCAATAGATCCATCGTCAATATTTTGCATAATCTTGGAACTACCCGAACCTGGACGTCTGCTGTATTGGCCCGTTTCTCGGTAGCGCTGGATCGCTCTTCGGTACAGTTGTTTCTGGTAGACCAACAATACGAGCTGCATATCTTTGACTCCTTCCATCTTCTACCGAAGCCACAACTGTAGCTACTTGAATTGGACTAATTTGCACTGGTATTTTCTTTTAGAACGTTAACTGATTTTTTTTTTTTCACGAGAATTTCAACTAAATCTTTTGACGTTTCAGTGTTAACCGTTGCCATAGCCTCCTTGTTGAATATCAAACTTAGTAACACCGTTTCATCTAAAATGTCGCATCTTCGTTACTGAGGGGGCTAGAGAGGTGATTCAAAAAAGAGAATATTGAAAAAAGAATGGTAAACACCGTGATCAACCTAAGAATACAAATAAAATTTCACTCCACAGCGACATTCAAATTTCGTGTCAAAATCATGATTGGTTTTTAAAGGCTGTACATATTAAAAAATACATTTTTTATGGAAAGCCAATTACAAAATAGTCATCCGCAAGAATCGCCCTTTCAAACAAAAAAAAATATCAAAATCGATAGGAAAAGTTATTGAACATACAAATTTGGGACAAAATCTAGGTGCGCCACTTTTCTTGTCCGATACTTTATTATTTTGCACGTAAAAAGTGAAACAAAATTCTGCTTACTTTGATAGGGAAAAATTCCTCATGCCCTTTAGCCAAAAAATCATCGATATTTTGTCTTGGAAATACACTCGATTTCTTCGATTTAGAGCCTGCATTTTGTCGCCTCAAAAACATGGTCAGCTTTGCATGGTCCTCGGCATGCAGGTAGCTCAGAACGTGGATTGCTTTTTTTTCCTTTGGAGATCTCGCCAAAGTACGCCAACAAAGTAGTTTCTGATCCAAAATGTGTGGTATTTTTTGGAATGCTTTTTCGTACCGCGCCTCGCTTTTTATCGGCAACAAACTTTCTTACACTTTGTGGGCTGCCTCCTACAGCTCCGGTGGTGTACAACATTCTTCACTATCGGAAGATTCGGCATTTTCGCTCATTTGAATATACTTTCGTGTCCGAAACTCCAAACCGTGCGGAAACTTCAGAAAATTATAAAATTATTGTTTGTTGAGTTTGTTGATTATGCCATAGCAAAAATCAAAATTCTACTTACTAATAATTTTATTATATTGAAGTACTTTTCAAGTGTTATTCAGAAATTCGTGGTTAAAAATAAAATAGGATACTATCTCGCTGGGAATTTTCATTAAAGTCTCGAGATTTTATTACATAATAACATATTCTCTCGACAGTAATGCAAATCTTCCCATCTCGTATTGTAATAATACTATTACTAGAAGTTCTACTTGTTTACACAAATTTTATGAATTCGTTATTATTTTTTACGCTAAAATAATATCGTTAAAATATTCATTCAAAATGAATGAGAATGTTTTAACACTAAAATAATTAATTCAGGAAATTAGTGTAAATAAATACCTATAGTGCTTCTAGTAAAAAAATATTTAAAAAAATCTGACCCATTAATATAAAATAAAATCTGTCAGATAAATAAACTCTCGATTATAATGAAGATTTAATAAATGTTTCGATTTTAATTAATTTGCGGTTCGCAGATGATAGACAATAAACAATAAACATATCTATGATAGTGTTTTTAACAGGAACGCGCTGATAAGGAGACACAATAATTTTATGAATTAAATAAAGAGTTGAGCAGTTTTGACGGAAGTAGGATACAAGAGGAAACCGTTATCTACTTCCCACTCCTACGAACCCGTGTAATTAATCTGTACTGATTTGTATTTATATCAGAAGTACACTACATTATTATAATATCTTCTTAAATGGCACACAACGAAACAGATAATGCTTTGTTGTTACTTCACCGATCTTGATTATTATATTGATTGAGATTTTTATATAGGTTGAAATAGATATATATTTTATAGGTCATGTTTGAATTTTGCTATTAATATTAGAACCACCTGATACAATCAACTTGCAATCCATCAAAATCCGAATTAATTCCTAACTTAAGAAACTATTTACACATTATTTCAACTCTAAACTAAAGCTGAAGCTTCTGTCTTAAAATTAATAATAATAATATATGTTAGTTTAAATAATTATTAACTATATAAGTAATTATAAAGGCTGAGTTTTTAGTGCGTATTTGCTCTGTAGCACCTTTGCTATTTATCAGAGATATCGGTGAATATACAGGGTGTTCTATATCTCTTGGACAGCAACTAACTTTCTTATTTTAAACGGAACACCCTATATATTTTTTGAAATTCGGAAAGAGCGTAAACTGTTGAGTCAAAAACATATTAAGCACCCTATTCTAAACCCTCAGGTTTCGGAGATATTTACCATTTTAAGAAAAAAGTGACAGATGGAAAGGTCTGGAAGGAGCTTTATAACTTTTTTCACATGGTATATTACTACTGAATAGGGCTGGCACCTTTGATGTAATTATAACACTCGGAGTAGTTTCCACAAACAGCAAAACACTACTTAACACCATAATTATTATTCGTACATAGTGCAGTTTTTTTACTATTTAGAGCAAGCATCAATTTAGCATGTACACACAACCGCACGAAAGATAAGTTTTGACATAACCATCACCTAAGTTTTGTTTGGCATCTTTAGCCTTTAGCTAAGATTTTCGTTTATAACGTATATATATTTCATACTCTTAATTATTTATTAATATAAGTATGTCACCAATAATTAAAGAAAAAAGTAAAAGGCAAGGACGTGAAGGTACAGCATTATCTTTCAACTTCCACTTATTTTTGGGCAATTGCAATAATTTTTCTTTAACATGAAAATCATCAGAAAAATGCTTCGAACATATTGTAGCATTTTTAATAGTAAACTTTTGCACCCATAATTTGCGAATCTCTGCTGCAGTTGGAAAACTAAAGTATCGATATGTACTGGAAGAATTTTGACTTTTTTATTATTGTTACTGGTATAACCCCTCATTGCACAGTAAACCATTGTTTATCACAATCACAAATCACCAAAATAACGTATTTAAACTTATAAAATAATGTATTTAAACTTTAAAATAATGTATTTTAAAGATATGTCAAATTTGAATATTTGAAATTTGTCACGGAATGACGTCAGCAGAGGGAGAGAGATAGGGGATCGCATGCGCGTTAGCATATCTTGTAGTCTTAGTATCATGCCGTATAGCCCGCTTTACGCGTTGCTCAGCAACCGATCATTGAAGCGTGATTAGTCACGAGTAAATTTCACGGTGATATCATTAGTGACGTCACCATGAAAATAGTATAAATATGGTAGATTTTGTAGTATAAGATTAGTTTTAATCGTCTCCGAATGATGCCAACTTGGTTGGCGAAACGCGCGTCGAGCGAAGTGAAAGTGTTTTGGTGTTTGTGGAAACTACTCCGAGTGTTATAGTTATTTAGGTAGGTATGTCTGAAATCGTTTTAATGTATGGATAAATAAAAAGATCAAACTAAACAAAGATATTACGGCATAAATCTATCGGAGTCTATGAAAATCACAGGTAAAGAATAATTTAAATGGTTAACTGTTAACTGTTTCGAAATACAGTCAAGATTACATGTGTCTAATTGTTAGAGTCTAGATGGTTAATTGTTTTAAGAAAACTGAAAAGTAATTCAACTTCAGCTTCTTTAAAATTTAAACAAATGCTAGTAATCACAAATGTATACGCAGATGTCGCTAACGAATCGTTATTATTTATTGCAGCTGCTACCACATTACTACCTTTATAATCTAAATATGGATCAATGTGAATTTCATCTATTAATAAACTAACATATTTGTCTTGGTCTTTTAAATATTTAAAGATTTTTTGTGCATATTATTATGTTAAAAAAGTTTTCTTCTCATCAATATGAGGATCAGTTAGGAAACCATTACAGACTCCTTTGATTGTTTCGGGATGTGGCAATATTATAGGCCCACGATTTCGTAAATATCTATATGCATGAGGACTAATTGTTTATAAAATTGAACAAAAAACCATAGCGGTAGGGGAATATCTATAACGTTCTTTTAATAATGTTCGCAATTTAAGTTGATCAGAAATAAAATCAATTTCTTGTGAAACATTTTCATCCTCTATTTTTAAGTTTTTAAGTACATTAGACATAAAGTTCACAACATGGTTAAGCTTTGATATGTCTGTATGTATGTCTGAAAATGTATTTCATGTAATTCTGTAAGTTTTTCGTCTTTGCTTTTTCGATACGATATTTTTTTTGGCAAGTATTTGGGACAGTTCGGAAATTTACTTGGTACGCTAGTTTCTTTTAACCGGGGTAAAACTAAAATAACTGAAACGATCTCACCAGTTTTTGTATCCTGTTGAGAAATTTTATAAATAAAATCTTCCTTTTCAAAGTGGCACTCACACACTCGGGAGTTACTCGGCACAAAACTTTCACGTGGAATTGCAGAGAGCCATTTTCTGCGATACTCTTCGTCTCTGGGAAAACGAAACACCCGAACTTTTCTACTGGCTTCGTTATTTCCTGTACAACCGGGAACACAACACTTTTGGGGCATTATGATATAATACCGCAACAAATAAACCGTTAAAAAAGATCAAGAATCGATTAGGAACTAGGCAAGCGCGCGTGTAATAATAATAACCCCTCTAGAGGTGTTTTTGTTGGCGCGTGGCGGCGTCCTATACTAAGACCCAAAACAAAACATCGTTAACAGGGTTGCCAAATTACAATCGACACGAGAGTTGTTAGTTGCTTGCTTCTTAATGCTTAAGCTACTTTATTTTGTTTACATTCTAAATACAGTACATATAGACAGAGAAGCGTCGCACTGGAACACATTCTGGCATCGCCGCTTCGACCGACCTAGGCAAGCCTGTTGAATTAGCTTAGAAAGTATATTAGCCTCCATCTGGGTTAAGCCCCCAGAGCGTGACGTCACCATGATATTTATGGTAAGCACTTTGTCCTTATTAGAGGGGTTATTGCTCCGCCACATTATCATGGAAATGTTCGCCGATTGTTGGATAACTTATTTCCTAACAACATCAGAAAATGTATACTGTATCCAACGAGAGAATGGACTTGCACTCGAGCGAAAATTCGTCTGTTTTGGTCAGATCTCCGCCCCTTAGAACATTAGTTCAACGCACTCAACGTCTTACGTGGCTCAGCAGGTAGCCAGGGCCGGCGCCTGGGTCCGATACCTACCTGGTACCTAATTATATAAAGTACCTACTACTGCCTACCTATTCACAGTTTGTATTTGTAGTCTCGCAAGTACGAATTTATTTCATCGAATGACGATCCTGCGTAGCTCGTTAGTCGCCGATGCGCAAAGCAAGTCCATTCTCTCGTTGGATAGAGTATAGAAGATTTAAAAACCAAAATACGACATACTTTTCGTACAATTACACTGGAAATGTTGGAAAATGTACAAGGGTCATTTAGAGAAAGAATTGAGTTATGTATAGCAAATAATGGGCGGAATATTGATCACTATTGAGAAATTAATTTTTAATAGATATTTTTATTGTTATTGCTTATGTTATTAAAGTTATAGTTATGCCATCATTGTCCTTCTTTTGTTATTGTTATGTTATTATTATTGTTGGTATGTTATTGTTATTATTATATTATTAAAGTTATTATTGAAAATTTGTTCTCGCTATTTAACGTTATAGTTCATATTAAATTAAAAGCAGTTTTTAATTCTTTAAATACAAGACTAATTTTAGATGTAATTTTTAAGTAAAATTCTGGTAAATCTGTTCGCTGGAAATAAAATTGAAAATATCTCACGAACTGCTAACTTTATCTCCTGCAATGGCTATACCAGAAGAAAGATAATTTAATTTTACATAACTGGGCATCAAAAAATACAGGGTGTACCATTTGAGAAAAAAAGTTTTCGCAGTTTAAAAATAGCTAAATGTGGCATGGAAAATGAAACACTTAGTATATTATTTTCGATTCTATTTTAATTGCAGAACTTAGACCACTCTATGTTCTTACGCTGTGCCAAAAATTAACTTTAGATGTACCATGTGAAAAAAGTTATAAAGCTCCTTCCAGACCTTTCCATCTGTCACTTTTATCTTAAAATGGTAAATATCCCCGAACCCTGAGGGTTTAGCCTAGGGTGCGATACATGTTTTTGATTCAAAAGTTTGCGCTCTTTCCGAATTTCAAAAAATATATAGGGTGTTCCATTTAAAATAAGAAAGTTAGTTGCTGTCCAGGAGATATGGAACACCCTGTACATTCACCGATATTTTTAACAAACGCCAAAAAGGAACCAGCAACCTGGCATAACACACATTTTTCTCTGATAAATAGCAAAGGCGCTACAGAGCAAATACGCACTAAAAACTCACCCTGTATAATTAATTATATACTTAATACGAAATTATGCGGAATTATATATATTATGCAGTCAAGCATGGTGCATTATCCACAGTATTGTATGTATTAATTATCATGTATTAATAATTATCAGCTTTTCATTCATTGAATAAAACGGTTTTTGAATTAATACGTACGAATGACGTTCATAAGTGAGCATAATTATTCATTCTATTAATCATATTAACGCATCTATTACATTAATTATCGTTCCATATTACTAATTATATAATTTAGAAATAATTCATTCATAAAACCAATAAATGGTACCCAAAGTTTGAAATATAAATTGCTTGGAGACTAACAGAGACCACCTGTGAGATGTTTACAATGGTAGTAGATATTTTCCGATCTTCTGTTGGCCATCTGTAAATCTCTGGACAGTTGGTGGAATTCCCATAAAACCTAAAATAAACTTACAGAGTTAGAAAATCCATTGTAAATAAACCATGGATTATTTTTTCGCAGAATTTTATGACGGGGCTAAAATTACATGAACCGTTCAATTTTAGCTATGCAGTAAAAGCACAAATATAACACTGGTAATTCGGCTGATAAATCAATTTTACACGAAACGGATTGATAAACTATATTAAATCTGGATTTAAGCAATTTTAATAAGCTTCCTATCAAAATTGTATAATTACTTTATCATAATCACTGACAAAGTCGCTCATTTCATTCGCTCGTTTTCTGTTTCTGCTTGGTATACGTTTTTAGTTAAAACGTTAAGTATAGTACAGTGCTCGACGCCTCAAATTGTGATTTTGTACTTTGAGATTAAATGCTAAAACCAATTTTAGATGATTCCCCATAATTAGAACTACACTGCGCAACTTATTTAACGCACAACCAAAAAGTTAACTCAAATTTGACGTTATGTATTTTCGACAATTTTTGTTCATTTTGGTCGATTTTTTTTTCAAATTGTAGGTTTTTCTCATAGGAATATCACTATCTTAGTTGTTTTGGTAAAACCAATGATTTTGAGATTATACCAGGTGCTATAAGAATGTTATGTTTTTTTCCGAAATTTCAAAACGTCCTGTGGGCTATACAAGGTATTGCAAGTTATTGCAATTATAGCCAATTTACAGCCTCATGTTTTTTCTACATTTTCTTTTTTTATTCATTTGTTTATCTCTGTTACTTCATAAAATATCCAATTTTTGCGTTGACGTGATTTTTATTAAATTTATTAACTTTCTTTTTTGTCAAGTGCTCATTATTTATTACTCATTATACTGGTTCAATGCCTCATTTTGCGTTCTGTTTTCCTTGATATCTTATAATTTAGTGAGAGATGCAAGGTGTTTTAGAAGAGAAAAAGGTCTTAAAAAGACAAAAACTCAAAAAACATACCTAGAAAAATGGATTGCTTTAATCAATAAAACAACGAATAACAGGAAACAAAACAAAAGTAAATAGAGAATTAGTATCTGGTGTTTCCACCCCTTCCACGAATGACCTCCCGACATCTTTGGTTCATACTTAAAACCAAAGTTCTGATTAGGTTCTGATCTAGGCCATTCCATAATTCGACTAGGCGTCATTCCAATTAATGTAAATTTTGGGGTTGTCGTCCCTCACTTCGTAACCGCCGACCGATAAAATCCCAAACATGTTCAATGGGGTTACGGTCGGGGCTACGGGCTGGCCAGTTTATGTGATCAATTCCCACTTCTTCAAGATAATTTCTCACGATAAGACTCGTGTGGGGACGCGCATTGTCATGCATAAGTAAAAAATTGGGTCCTATAACGGGGGCATAAGGCAAAACATGTGCTTCAAGAATGTCTGTGATGTATCTGTCAGAATTGAGATTTCCATTCACAGTTACCAAGTCCGTTCGCCCAGTCCAAGATATTCCGCCCCACACCATGACGGATCCACCTCCATATAAAGTTGTGTGCAAAAAATTGCATTGACTGTATCGCTCATCGGGTCTTCGGTAGACGCGATTACGTCTGTCACAATTATACAAACCGAACCTTGACTCATCAGTCTAAAGAATACGTTCCCAATCTGCTTCCATCCAATTAACATGCTCATTGGCAAAATTCAATCTGGCTCTTCGATGATCTACTGTTAATGCGGGTCCTCGAGCAGCAATCCTGGGTCTTAAATTTGCCTCCCTCAGTCGTCGGCGTACAGTTTGAACGCATATGAGTGGACCACCTGCGTCTTGAAGTTATGCTCTTAAATGTGTTGCAGTTATAAATCGTTGTCTTAAAGCATTTACTCTTAAAAAGCGATCCTGGATAGCAGAGGTAACATGAGATCTACCTTGACCGGCCCGTCTGGAATGTTCTCCTGTTTCCGCGTACCTTTGAATTGCTCTCGCTATAGTTTTGTGAGACACTCCCAACCTTCCAGCTATGCGGTTGTAACTTCACCCTTCACCATATAATGTAGCTGTTGCAACACATTCATCACCAGTAAAATTTCTGGTTTGGCGTTCCATTATTCACTAATTATTGCTGGACTGTCAACAAAAAACTAATGACAGAGTTGTCAGTTTATGACGTGTAATCTTCGATTTCCATAGCTTGCTAGCTGTTTGAGTTGTCCGATAAATGCATTTCATGTGAATAAAAGCATATGGTGTTTCAAAACGGTGTATTTCATGAAGTAACAGAGATAAACAAATGAATAAAAAAAGAAAATGTAGAAAAAACATGAGGCTTTAAATTGGCTATAAATGCAATAACTTGCAATACCTTGTATAGCCCACAGGACGTTTTGAAATTTCGGAAAAAAACATAACATTTTTATAGCATCTGGTATAATATCAAAATCATTCGTTTTACCAAAACAACTAAGACAGTGATATTCCTAAGAGAAAAACCTACAATTTGAAAAAAAAATCGACCAAAACGAACAAAAATTGTCGAAAATACATAACGTCAAATTTGAGTTAACTTTTTGGTTGTGCGTAAGTAAGTTGCGCAGTGTATGTAAAACCCGAAGGCGTCAAAAAAGGTCCTGTACTGTAGGGGCTGAAATGTGAAAATTACCCTAAAAAAAACAGTTGAATAGTTACACGTAAGTATCATTTACCTCAGATCACTGGAAATGTTTTTAAAAAAATATTAAATAACCCATAACGCACGTTGTTAAATGGGAAACCTTAATACTCAAAACGCTCTAGTGAAAAGTGTCTAAACATTTTACGCATGCTCTACATCTAACCTGCTGTAACGTTTTTATATGTGGTGTAATTAAAAAATGCCCTTGAATAACATTGTAGAACGGAGTTTCCCGAGTCTGTAGGACATTTCACTTTTTGATTTGCATAATTTCCAATTTTTTTACAAATTTTTATTCGAGCGCGCGTACGGTACTGACTAAGGTCGAATATCGCTTGTGGTATCGTATATTTCTCTATTGTGCGTAGATTATATCTGTTCTTGCAGTAGTTTCTTATGGTTGGAAGCCGTTTTTTATATGCGGATAGTGCAGTTTTGATCGTCTGTACGTCTTTTAACGGTTTTGTTGGATAGGGCTGGATCCTTTGATGTAACTGTAACACTCGGAGTAGTTTCCACAAACACCAAAACACTTTTACTTCGCTCGACGCGCGTTTCGCCAACCAAGTTGTCATCATCCGGAGACGATTAAAACTAATCTTAAACTACAAAATCTACCATATTTATACTATTTTCATGGTGACGTCACTAATGATATCACCGTGAAATTTACGCGTGACTAATCATGCTTCAATGATCGGTTGCTAAACAACGCGTAAAGCGGGCTACGGTATGATATCACCGTGAAATTTACGCATGACTAATCACGCTTCAATCATCGGTTGCCAAGCAACTCGTAAAGCGGGCTATACGGGATAGGTCCCTTGTCGCTATTCATACTACTATTACATTTTACAATTTCTATGCTCTCAAATGCATCCAACTGTCTATTATTGGTCACATTTCTAACTAATCTTAAATTACTAATATCTATTCTATGATTGTTGTCAAAAGCATGTTGTGCAACACTAGACTTATCTGTTCTTCCATATTTTAGATGAGCCATATGTTCTTTAAATCTGGTGTTAATTTACCGTCTCGTTTGTCCAATATATTTTCGATCACAATCATTACAACTAATTTCGTAAATCCCGGACCTTTCATTTGGAACAATTTTATCCTTTGGATTGTCTAAAAGTTGTTGTAATTTGTTGCTCGACGAATGAATCGCTGTTATACCCACGTTTTTGAAAACCTTACTCAAACCACGAGTAAACCGGGGTTCGTACGGGATGGATACATATTTTGGAGCCTCTATATCCTTTTGAAAGGTCGTAGAATTACGAAGTGTGTCCTTAAATTTACGCTTCCTAATTAGTTTTTCAACTATATCTCTAGGATAACCATTACTCACAGCTATATCTTTAATTAATACTTTTTCTTTTTCAAATCTCTCATTACTGAGAGGGAAACTTAGTAAACGATGGACAAGAATATTGAAACTTGCCATTTTATGTTGATAGCAGTGGTGAGAGTCATTAGGGATATATCTGATCGTACTGGTATCTTTTCTATATATATATCAAATTCTAACCTATTATCACTATTTTTAATTACTAATACATCTAAAAATGAAAGTTTTCCATTATTTCCTAGTTCATATGTAAACTTTACAGAAGTGAAACGACTATTTAATTTGGAAATGAAGTTTTCTACATCCGCAATCTTAGTGTCAAACACGGCAAAAATGTCATCCACATACCTAAGCCAAATCCTAGGAAAATACTCGAATTCTTCTTTTGCTTCAGTTTCAAAACGACTCATGAAGACATTAGTAGCAATTTTGTTTCATACAAAGTTTTGTAAGGTTTATATATTCTTCTATTACTTCTCTTCTATAGTTGTTTAATTCGAGTAAATCCTCAAGATAGCCCAAGGTCTGTGGAATTGGTACACTCGGAAATAATGAACAAACATCAAAGGAAATCAAAATTTCACCCTCTTGCAGTTGAATATTCTTGACCTTATCAATGAAATCATTCGAATTTTTAACTGAAAAACTAGGCTGTGCAATGGGCAAACTCTCAAATTCCCTAGTCAACCATTTTGATAAGTGGTAAGTCGGAGATCCAATAGACGATACTATTGTGGTTTTGATACTATATGGTTTTACTATGGTTATACTATATGGTGATACTATATGGTTTTGTTGGGCCATTATTGTTCACACTTTCTGACTATTCCAGGCAGCGTGTATTGCAAGAACAGAACTTTTGAAATTATATAATTATTGTCAGTGGCTGCTCATCAGGGAAGCCCAGCCTCGCCTGTCTCCCTAGTGGATATAGGAGCATCCTCAATTTTATTATTATTTTTTAATAAAATGTGTAAATAGTACTAAAAAATATATTTGAAATTTTAAGCCTCTATTAAAAATATCACTAGCTGCCACTGATTATTGTTGAAATAAATAAGGTTATTGTATAATTGTATAATATAAAAAGATGCCACAAATAGAGTTTTTAAATTTATATATTCAGAATATTTATTCTGATTCCAATTCCGCCCATGTCCCGCCCATTGGGTCCTGCAAATGTCCCATACATTTGCAGGACCCAATAAAATAGAGATTATTTTTTGTGCAAGAACATTTAAATCTGGAACAGCCTGAAAAAGACAATGATTTGATTAATATGGTGGGAAACAAACTCGAGTATTAAAAAACAAACCTTTTTTACAGTTACATGTAGCCAATATTGATGTATTACTAGGAATTGCGGGTTTTGTAGTGAGAATTGGACCAAGGGCATTTTGAGCACGTTCCCAATCATTTTCCAGAGGATCTGCTACAGAAGGCATTGAATGGAAGTTATTAGCCCAAATCTATGTTTGGTAGTTCACGGGTAGATAGTGCCGATAAAGACTATCTTCGGTGGGAGGTAGTTTGTTAATAGGTTCTGATGTTTTCGAGGAATGTTTTTAATTTTTTCCTCTGTGTTGGTGGTCATTACTTGACAAGGTTTTTTTATGCTATCTCTTCTGGCAAAACAAATATAAATTAACATCAAATACGCCTACCGAACGCGGCATACGGATGTCACATGGAATTTCTTCATTTGCACCAGCATCACAAGAAAGCAATTTCTCACATTTCTTCATGTAGACAGCGGTATTTTTGGAGCTAGTAACACTATTGTAACATTTTTTATGCCACTGAATATTGCCACCCTGGTGAACGTCATTCAATTTGTAAAAAATCTCGTGCACATTTTTTGCCTCTTCCTTAATGGCCTTTACTTTAATTAGACTTTAATTAAAGTCAACAATTTCGAGGGCTTAAGACGGAGTTTAACGTTAAGTCTAGTCACAAATAGGTTATGTTTCATTATTTTACAAAAATTTTAGGCATTATTAGGTATTTTATGCGCTTTTAGGCTTTTCCTATAGCACATTTTTTTCAATAAATGTCCAAGCCATAGGGGACAGTGATTTAAAAATTAGAGATATTGTGGCAAGATGGCCCGGTAGCGCTCATGATTCATGATAATAGCCACCATCTTTAACAATAATAGCAGAATTAAAGCAAGATTTAAAATGGGGGAATTTAATAACTAAACACATATTTTACATATATATATATATATATATATATATATATATATATATATATATATATATATATATATATATATATATATATATATATATATATATATATATATATATATATATATATATATATATATATATATATACAGGACAATGCATACTCCTCTGGGTCTTTGGACCAACATAACCTCACTTGGATTTGATAGACCATATATAGGTACCGGGTAAGTCTCTTAAGATTGACACCCCCCTTATCTCACTTATCCTTTGCCGATTTAACTCATTCAAAAAAGAAGTAGACACGGTTTTTGATGAATTTTTATAATCTGAGAACAGATATTAAAAATCTCGTAAAATATACAGGGCGGAAAATAAAACATGATTTTTTTAAATGGAACACCCCGTATATTTTTAGATCAAAATAATGTCCTTAATTTTCTGAATCCAAAAATGTGTAATTGTTATATAATCATTCCACCTGTTCGTGAGATATTACTAAAAACTTATCACATTACGGGTGTCAATAATAAAATAAGAACAGAAATTGTTTATTTGTTGTCATCCAGTTTTTTGTGAGATAGTAGTTCACTCTCTTAGATATTAGCATAAAAAATACGTAGTGTTCGTAAAGAAGCAAGTTATTTTGAAAATGGTATATTCATTGGAAGAGCGAAAAGAGTTACTTGAAATTTATATTCAGTGCAACAAGAATAAGGCTCTTGCTCGGAGGGAGAATGTTAGGTTATTTCGAGAAAGGCTACCTCCTTCCAAAAATAGTTTTAAAAACATTTATGCAAAGTTTAGGAATACCGAATCTCTGAGAGACAAGAAAAGGGAAAGGCGAAGAACAAAAACAGGAGAAGACACAGAACTCAACGCGTTATTATGTTTTCCTGAAAATCCATCCAAATCATCCTATGCCGCAGCAATAGAATTGGATATATCACAAAGAAGTGTGATAAAAATATTACATCGCCATAATTTTAAACCATATAGTATTTTGCCCGTTCAATATTTAGACGACAACAACCTTCAAGACAGGTTAACCTTCTGCAGAGACATACTTGATAGAATAGAGGAAGATGATGAGTTTCTAAGTCATGTCTTTTGGACTGACGAAACCAGTTTTTCTACTGCGGGAATTTTTAACAGAAAAAATGCACATTACTGGGCATCGAAAAATCCACATATTGTAAAAAAAATAAAAAAACAAGAATACCAAACTGTAAACGTATGGTGTGGCATCCACAAGGATGCTATTGTAGGTCCTGTATTTATAAATGGGCCCTTAAATGCACAACGTTATGTGGATATTCTTCAACATCCAGTTGAAAATTATTTAGATAATATTAATTTAGCGGACAACAGATCTGTTATTTGGCAGCAGGATGGAGCACCACCACACTCTGCAAGGAACGTCACCGAATACCTAAACAGAAAATATCCTATTTGGATAGGAAGGCACGGTGTTATACATTGGCCCGCTTAACATGACTTAACACCTATGGATTTTTTTCTCTGGACACGATAAATTAAGATATATACGAAACTGGGGTTTTTAATAATATGAATGAGTTAAAAGAATGAGTGAGAAGCAATTTTATAAAGCGATGCCAAATGTGTATTCAGAATGGTGGTGGTTACGTGGAAAATATTTAATTACGTTACGTGTAAATAAATAAAATTGTGTTACTGTATTAATATTGACTTTAATTTGTTTTTATTAGGCTTATGTTGTTTATTGTTATTACTCGTTACTGTTATTGTCACCTATATATTATTTATTTATTATCTCTATAAATGGCATTGTTTCCAGAGGTATCTTGATCTGTTTTTTGTTTTATAATTGACACCCGTAATGTGATAAGTTTTTAGTAATATCTCACGAACAGGTGGAGTGATTATATAACAAATAGATATTTTTTATTCAGAAAATTAAGGACATTATTTTGGTGTAAAAATATACGGGGTGTTCCATTTAAAAAAATCATGTTTTATTTTCCACCCTGTATATCTTACGAGATTTTTAATATCCGTGCTCAGATTATAAAAATTCAACAAAAACCGCGTCCACTCCTTTTTTGAATGAGTTAAATCGACAAAGGATAAGTGAGATAAGAGGGGCGTCAATCTTAAGAGACTTACCCTGTACATAAATGTTGGTATTAATTATGAAATTGATTATTAGAAAATCGTCAATTCCAGAAAAATCTCTTCAGGGCCAGGGTCACAACTGTATCTAGATTTCCTTTCATCGGCAATTTTTTGCCTCAAATTTTTTTGCTTTTGAAACCGTTTTTTAGTGACCTTTTGACGTTTTTACCATATTTGGAGACCTCGTATCTGTTACAATTTCTACCCACGCCCTATTTTCTCCTCAGATGTAATCCCATTAATCTTTATATTTTCAATTTCGTGTTTTTATTCTGCAATTGAAAATATATAAGAGTTATTTTTCCTCAGGAGTAAAGTTTGAACAATAAGTTTGCTTCTTACTTTCATCTGCCATGATTTGCTGGATAAATGTAGATATTAAAGTTGTATCTTTATAATGTATAATGATATTACGATCCTCGACCATACAGAGAGAAGATATATTGATGCAAAATTAAATACCTACCTTCGAATATTCAAATTGAAATTATTTTGCTTCACAAAATTTTTCAACAAAATAACCCAAAAGCGTCAAAAGTCACTAGGCGTTCGACTTAAAAGGCAACGTTGCCACATTTTAACTGGACTTAGTTAAGTCTTTATGAATTTTTAACGGTGCATTTGAATTAAAAATAATCCTGACTTAATATTTTAAGTCGACTTAACTAAGCCCAACTTAACGTACAACCGGTGCACTCGGGCATTACTGGCTTCAAATCTAATTTTGACGCTAGCAATACATTTTTTCATTGAACTTTCTGTTGGTTCAATTAAATTTCTTCCCTCTTGACAAATAATACACCGAATACATACCTTTCTTTCCTTTTGACACGTTAGCTTGATTTTTGATTCTAAATCACTGTCAGAACTGCTGCTATTCAAGAAACATACACTGGCCGGCAAAATTAACACAACATAAGAAATTTTGCCTAACTTTGGAATACATTATTTTTTGAACCCGTCGCCTAATTTAGATAATCTTTTTTTTAAATTGTAGGAAATTTTCTAGTGAATTCGCTGAACTTTTTAAATTTGTTGTTTAATAAAAAATTACATACATACAGGCTGTACCAATGACGATAGTTTTTTTTCTTAAACATTGAAACACTATGGGATATATCAGACACAAATACTGTAAACCATATTGATTATTGCATAGCCTAATGCTTTCCTAACATTTCCTTTTTTTATTCGCTTTGTAATCTCCATTTTTAATGAAAATAGAGAGATTTTAAAATCATCAAGATTTTTAATTAAAAAAAAGAATCAAGTAGACTAGAAAACTAGCACCGGAAATAAAATTGGAGTTTACGTTTTTATTTTAAATGAACGCATTAACATCTAAAATAGCAACTTGAATTTAAAGAAAGAAAAAAACAAAAACAAACAAATTAATGTTATTAACAAAAAACTAATAACGAGTATTTCCGCCCCTACTTCTCACTACAGCTTCACATCGTCGCCTTATGCTTAAAAATAATCGCCTAATTTCCTCCTGGTCCAAAACGTTCCACAATTGGATTAGTGCCTCTTGTACTTCTCCAAGGGTCATAGGGGGTGCTCGTGTTTTTCTCAACTGCCCACCGAGTACATCCCATATATGCTCAATAGGATTGATATCAGGACTTCGAGCTGGCCAATTTAGTGTCTCAACGCCTACTTCCTCGAGATACTCATCGACGATATGTGCAACATGAGGTCTTGGATTGTCTTGCATTAACAAGAAATTGTCACCGATGTAAGGTGCGAATGGGAAAACATGTTCTGATAAAATCTCTCTAATATACCTTTCGCTATTTAGTGCACCTCCATGTACTGGTAACAATTCTGTACGTTCATTTAATGAAATTCCTCCCCACCCCGTCACGGAACCTCCATTGAAGAGAGTGGGTTTGACGAATGTTACATTGTGCGTAACGTTCATTTGGCCTTCTTGTAACTCTTTGTCGATGATCAGAACTGTAGCGGAAAAACCTAGATGCATCAGTAAATAGCACTCTTCCTCAGTCTTCAATATTCCACTCTAAATGCTCCCTAGCAAATTGTAACCTAGCTCTTCTGTGCTCTGCATTAAGAGTGGGTCCTGTCAGGGCCGTATTTAGGCATTTTGGTACCCTAGGCATAATTTGTTTTGCCGCCCCCTTTATACATAGGTACCTATATTTTTTTACTCGTAATTAAAATTAATATAATTTGGTAAAATCAGAAACACTTCAATTCTGGGAAGTAAATGCTTTCATCTTCCTAGACTTTTCTTCAGCAACATCATTAATAACTTCATCATAACTCACATTTTTTGTTATGTCGCATTCCAAAGATAAAACAGATAACGCATTAAATTAAGACGTTTTTAAAACGAAATTAAGACAATTTTGAAAATAGACTCAGATGACGTATTAGCAACTGGAATTGACAAACAAATTCAAAAGGCGATGTCTAAATTCGGAAATGTTTCTATGAGTCCGTTTTTGCTCAAATATTTACCAATTTCCGATGGAGATTGTAACTCAATTTTATTCTTTAAATCTAAATACGTGTTTAAATGAATGCATTCGTGAATGAAGGATGTATCTAAATCTTTACCGTAAATATCCATTAGCTTTTCAGCTTCTTTTATTATTGTTTCATTATCCAAGTTCCAAAATGAAATAAAAATATAGTCGCTCAAACTAAATATGTACAATCGAGCGAATACATTTTTACATTTAATTTAAAATGATATTTGAATGTATTTAATTAGGTATTGAGATTTTTGTTTCATTTGTTATTAGAATTATTTCGTTACTTTCCGCCGCCCCCCAAAAGACTGCCGCCCTAGGCATCTTTTTTGCCTAATGGATAATACGGCCCTGGGTCCTGTAGCTGGAATTCGTATATGAAGATTACTTTCTTTGAGTTTTCTTATTACTGTCTTATTACTGTCTTAACTTCAACATCATGGACGGCACTTAGCTGTGCCTGAAGGTTTGTGCTGGTAACAAATCGTTCTCGCAGAGCGCGAACTCGATAAAACGATCTTGAATCGCTTTCGTAACACGAGGTCTTCCTTGTCCTCGCCGCCTGTCGTAACTCTGTGTTTCTCGAAACCGCTGTACGACTCTTGATATGGTTGAAACAGAAACTCCTAGTCTATCAGCTACTACCCGCATACTCAACCCTTCATTTATTTATTAATGTCACTGCTTTAACACAATCATCATGGTTAAGATTTCTTCTACCTTGTTCCATATTCAAAACACAAATTCTGTATATTAACGTTTTGACAACTTATTAATTTTCATTGTTTTTACTCTAAGCCTACTTTTAATTTTCTACCAAATTTTTACCAGAGGCCAAAGCTTTGATAAACTTCAAGACATGACTTCATTACAGTATTTGTGTCTGATATGTCCCATAGAGTGTTTCAATGTTTGAGAAAAAAACTATCGTCATTGGTCATCGTCAATTTAAAAAAAAGATGATCTAAATTAGGCGACGGTTTCAAAAAATAATGTATTCCAAAGTTGGGCAAAATTTTTTAGTGTTGGGTTAGTTTTGTCCGCCAGTGTATATCCATGTTCGAAGAAGTTCTATCTCTATATCTGCAAGACGAATAATACCTATATAAATATAATATAAAATACGTACAAGACAAAGATACATTGATCAGATCGAACTATTTTTTAAAATCGCCTATTCTTTTTCCGTACATAATAACCACTTCACCACCATGCTAGCTGCTTAACCAATATTATTTAACACGTTGACGGACATCCGCTGCATATGCTGTCAGAGGACAGAGGGCTATTATTGCAGAGTTATGCACAAAAAATATGGGTCACATCAAAAAGACGCATTGATATGTTAGTTAACTCTTAAGATAGAAAAGTCAAATTTGTACATAAGAACTTCTTAGATACGGTAATTTTTTATCATGTAAAAAAAATAGCGACGTCATATGACGTCATGTCCCATAAAAACCAAATTGTTTTTCTCAGATCACTGACGTAAAATGCCTGCATATTTTCTAAAATAAAATAGCGATTTTATATGGATATAGTTTATTATTACTGACCATAAACTGCAATGGTATAATTCTAATAATAATAATAGCATAAGATGAGAAAAAAAGACTAATTATTAGGCATGCCATGTGTCAAAACACATAATGGAGGATTACCAATACACTTCTTGCATTGCCATGGTGTTTCTTTGCTTTTTTTCTCGATAGAACATCTGTCTACAGCTTTTAGAATAAATATATGCCTTTTTCGTGTCTTATGGCCGAGTGCACCGTAGTCTTAATCCTGGATTAAGTTTAAGACAGACTTATTTTGACACATTTATGTTGCACCGTGTATCAAAGCCCGGATTAATGTGTTAAGACCGACTTTAATTAAAGTCGCCAATTTCGAGGGCTTAAGACAGAGTTTAACGTTAAGTCTAGTCACAAATAGGTTATGTTTAGTTATTTTAAAAAATATTTTAGGCATTATTACGTATTTTATGCGCTTTTAGGCTTTTCCTATAGCACATTTTTTTCAATAAATATCCATGCCATAGGGGACAGTGATTTAAAAATTAGAAATATTGTGGCAAAATGGCCCGGTAGCGCTCATAATTCATGATAATACCCACCATCTTTAACAATAGCAGAATTAAAGCAAGATTTAAAATGAGGCAATGATCTTTGAAATTCTTTGCTATTCATATTTATTTTGTGAAAAGTAATCTTGGGTTTGTAGCATTTCATTACATAGAAATAAGCAAATAGACGAATAAGAAAGAAAACACACTTACCAGTGATATATCAGAATATCACTGGTAAGTGTGTCTTCTTTCTTATTCGTCTATTTGCTTATTTCTATATATATATATATATATATATATATATATATATATATATATATATATATATATATATATATATATATATATATATATATATATATATATATATATATACAGGGTGAGTCAGTTTTTTGTAGACAAACTTTAACAGGGGATAGAACGCACGTTTTTAAAAAGAAAAGTGCCTATAAAGATATGGCCGATCTAGCTTCCTAAGGAAGATACAGGGTGTTAAAATTTAATTTTTTTTTACATTAATGTGTAATATTTTCTGAACGGAATGATATATTCACTAAATATTTTACACATATCTTAACCTGCATAGGATCAACATGTTGTATTGTTCCTGTCGAAAATACTATAGTGGATGTTACTTTTTTCAGGTACTTCGACTATTCTGCATAATAGAACTTTTTTTTCGTACGCCACTGACATTATCTGATACATATTTCTAAAATAACGGCCCCTTAGTAACAATTTTGATCTCTTGTAATTTTGCTCTAACTATGACAGTTTTCGAGATATTGGCCGTTGTTTCTCTGACAGTGTAATGTCGTTATTATAATTTTTTTTTCTCGAATTTTCTTTATGACTTATAAACGAACGCTTAGATTTTTTCATGTTTGGGGGATAATGCCTATTAATTAAGGCGCATAAAACAAGCGGTAAGAATGTTCAAAAACTTGCACAGTGGCGGGGTGGAAGGGGTGCTCCACCCCTTTCGTAAACAGAACTTCTACGCCAAAGACTATTTAAAAAAAACTGTTATTTTCATTATCTACATACAGTTTAACAAAAATAATGTCCCTTCTTCTGTTTCGAAATTCCTGTGCGTTTCCTAGTTATTTTGATATTTAGTGTTTGATGTGGTACTAAATTAAGTAATTTATTTATTAGCAATAATAATTATCGGCTAAATATTTAATTCTTTCAACGAAACCTACCTAAATATGGTTTGTTAAGGATTCTAAAAAGCCGAAATCTCTTTATCTCTTTCCAAGTAATTACAATTACAAAAAAAAACATTAGATGAACATTGATGTTAATGTTTATGGAGATATAAACATTTTTGAATTTATAGCAATATTTAATTAACAATAATAATTGTGGAATAAATAACAATTGTTAGCAATAATGATTTATAAATAACAATTACAAGAATTAATAACAATAACACTAGTACCTACATACATAAAATTAGATACTTTGTTCAAAATGTAAACCGTTCTTCTCAATACACATTTCACTGCGACGTATCATAGAACGTCTTAAGTTAACTAAATGATGCACCCTTATTTCATTGCAAGCATCTCTAATGCGATTTTGAAGTTCCTCAAGTGTATTAACCGGAGTGGTATACACTATTTCCTTAATGAATCCCCACACAAAAAAGTCGAGTGGTGTTAAATCGGGGGATCTGGGAGGCTACGCCACTGGACCTCCACGACCTATCCACCTCCCTGGATAGTTATTGTTTAGCCAATTTCTTACATTTCTGCCATAATGGGCCGGGCACCCATCAAGTTGAATCCAAGACTTCTTAAATTCAAAGGAATGACTTCCCATATATTACCATGGTGTTCTTCTAAAAATTGTAGGAAATTTTCTGAATTTACACATTGTGGCAAGAAATAAGGTCCAAACACGTGGTTGCCGTAAATTCCAATCCAGACATTTGTATTAAATTCATGTTGAAAACTTCGTGGTCGAATGGCATGTGGGTTTTCATGTGCCCATACATGCAGATTGTGAAAATTTACTATACCACGACGAGTAAAACAAGATTCATCAGTCCACAGTATATTGGATAAGAAATCCCTATTATTTTGAATGGAGTTAAGAACCCACCTACAATAAGTAAGTCTTCGTTCAGCGTCACCTGGACATAAACCTTGAACAGGTTGAAAATGATATGGGCGTCTGTGATCCCGTTTTAAAACCCCGGAAAATTTTACTTTGGGAAATACCAAGAGCAATAGCAGCACGTCGAGTACTTGTCGTTGGGTTCCTATTAAATTCCCGCAATATACGGTCTCTATCTCGTCCACGGTTGTTCTGTCGGCCCCCGGGTACATTTTTCAAACCCTGGTTAACAAATCGACGGTGGATACTCACAAAAACGGAATGATGAGGTTGTCGTCTATTTTGAAATCTTCTTCGATACTCCCTAGCTGCGTATCTTGAATTCCCATTTGCGAACCCATAAATAAAATGAATGTCGGCTTGTTCGCTATTTGTAAATGTAAACGGCATGTTACACTAATTAAAATCTGGCAAATCACATAAAATAACTTTTTAATCTTAAAAATAATAATTAATAACAGTGAAAATATTCAAGATGAAGCAAAATTGTTTGTAGATAAACTTGTAATACGTCAAACTGTCGTTTCAAAATATGACATAATGCTTACTTGTTTTCTAAGGAGTATAATATTTTGTTGCAATTATTACGTACAGTTACAAATACGCTAGTTTTAAATGGAAATTATTTAGCAAACAACAACAAAAATTGAAACAGAAATTGGTACATGCACAAGTTTAATAAAACTTAAAGGAAATTTTTAAGACTTTTGTCAACTGCACAATAATCTATTGTATTGTAAGTACATTTGTAATTTAACAGATTTCAACATATAAAAGTATTGTATTTGAGTAAGGCTTGATATAACAAATATTTATTTTGACTACATTGGAAAAAGATAAAGAATAATAGATTTCGGCTTTTTAGAATCCTTAACACACCATATTTAGGTAGGTTTCGTTGAAAGAATTAAATATTTAGCCGATAATTATTATTGCTAATAAATAAATTACTTAATTTAGTACCACATCAAACACTAAAAATCAAAATAACTAGGAACCGCACAGGAATTTCGAAACAGAAGAAGGGACATTATTTTTGTTAAACTGTAAGTAGATAATGAAAATAACAGTTTTTTTTTAAATAGTCTTAGGCGTAGATGTTCTGTTTACGAAAGGGGTGGAGCACCCCTTCCACCCCGCCACTGTGCAAGTTTTTGAACATTCTTACCACTTGTTTTATGCGCCTTAATTAATAGGCATTATCCCCCAAACATGAAAAAATCTAAGCGTTCGTTTATAAGTCATAAAGAAAATTCGAGAAAAAAAAAATAATAACGACATTACACTGTCAGAGAAACAACGGCCAATATCTCTAAAACTGTCGTAGTTAGAGCAAAATTACAAGAGATCAAAATTGTTACTAAGGGGCAGTTATTTTAGAAATATGTATCAGATAATGTCAGTGGCGTACGAAAAAAAAGTTCCATTATGCAGAATATCCGAAGTACCCGAAAAAAGTAACATCCACTATAGTATTTTCGACAGGAACAATACAACATGTTGATCCTATGCAGGTTAAGATATGTGTAAAATATTTAGTGAATATATCATTCCGTTCAGAAAATATTACACATTAATGTAAAAAAAAATGAAACTTTAACACCTTGTATCTTCCTTAGGAAGCTAGATCGGCCATATATTTATAGGCACTTTTCTTTTTAAAAACGTGCGTTCTATCCCCTGTTAAAGTTTGTCTACAAAAAACTGACTCACCCTGTATATATATATATAGGTACATGGTACAACAATTAATTTTGGTATTAATTATGAAATTAATTAGAAAATCGTCATTTTCAGAAAATCTATCTACATGAGCAGGGTCACCACTGGTCATGTTTTTATTCTGCAATTAAAAATAAAAGAGTTATTTTTCCTCAGGAGTAAAGTTTGAACAATAAGTTTGCTTCTTATTTTCATCTACCATGATTTCCTGGATAAATGTAGATATTAAAGTTGTATCTTTATAATGTATAATGATATTACGATCTTCGACCATATAGAGAGAATATATATTGATGCAAAATTAAATACCTACCTTCGAATATTCAAATTGAAATTATTTTGATGTCAATTTTCACAAATGTTTCCAACAAACAACCTAAAAGTCACTAGGCGTTCGACTTAAAAGGCAACGTTGCCACATTTTAACTGGACTTAGTTAAGTCTTTATGAATTTTTAACGGTGCATTTGAATTAGAAATAATCTGACTTAATATTTTAAGTCGACTTAACTAAGCCCAACTTAACGTACAATCGGTGCACTCGGCATTAACTGTCTAGCATAGGAATAGTTTCCAAAATGTGGGTCATTGCCGCCTCGCCTAGTTGCTTTTTCTCTGTTTTTTACTGGTGGCACCTTTGCTACGAATTCCCCACTATATCCTTTTCCTGCTCCTAGTAATATTCCTATCAGTTCTTCTCGAAAATATGAAAATGTCTTTTCTTTGTCTAAATTATATTTATAAATATGGAAAGAATTCCACATGGCAATATCCAACAAGTGAAATATTACTTTTTTGTACCATCTAATGCCCAAATTTAAGACAATTACTAAAATGGGTGTCCATCAACGTGTTAAAGATGGCTCGGTAAGAATTAAACAGATACACAAGAGAGAAATATACGATATTCGATCACAATGATCTACAGTTCTGGCTACGGCAAGCGATATTCGACCTTTGTCAACCCGGTGCACGCGCTCAATAAAAATTCTTAGAAAAGTTGCAAATCATTCAAATGAAAAAGTGAAATATCCTACAGACTCAGGAAACTCTACAATGTTATTCAATGGTATTTTTTAATTCAAAATTATTTCTAGAAGACTTTGATACCCTCGTGGACTAGACTGAGTAAGCGTTACGTAAAAACGTATCTTAATAATCCCGAGCTTATCTTAATAGAACCGAGCCTAATAATCTCGGTTAAGACATACCTATATATTGTAGATGCAAAAGTTGTATTAAAGGTTATCTCGATTTTTGTGGACCTTATTTCAGTGGAAAATTCAACTCAACTTTTATATGTCTCGAAATGAGCAGTATCATTTGGTGACGGTTGTCATAACATAAAAATCGCGACCTAAATCATTACGTGTGGGTGAGAATAGTTTCGGTTGGCATATAATAATCTCTGGCACCAGGAACCCGTAGCCAGGAAGTCACTAAAATCATTGACTAGTATAGTAGATATAATCATAGAATATATGCGTAGGTTATGAATCTGGCACTACATAAAATTCCGTGATTATCATTGGTGTAGACATTCACGTGTAAGAATATGTAAGAGGAAATACTGCAAACAGGGCTGTCTCTAAGGTTTCGGCCGCCCCGGACAAACTGACATAAACGGCTGCCCTCTCCAAACATTTACCGCCGAAAAAATGTTGGAAATATTTATCTACAACCGAAATAAAAAAGTTTGATTGTTGTCTGATTTTTTAAGAAATACATTTGGGAATTAGGAAGTCAACATAACTACAATACTTATGTATATTCAGTAAAATATGTAACATTAAAAATATTTCAGTAAGGCGGTCTAGAGACATACTAGAGCATAAATAATTTTCAAAATTTTCGGTTTGGAAAAACTTCGGATGCAACCGATACTGGTAGACTAGACTAACAGCCAGTTGCTAAATATGAACAAAAGCGCCTTTTTCGAAAATTGAACTTTTAGAAAAAGTAGATTTAATTCTCTGTAAAGTTGATTCTGTTCCATAAAATGAAATGCATCTCCCGTTAGCAAAAGCTTCAATTTGTAAATATTTATACTGTTTGCGGTCCTGAAAGAGAAGAAGAAACGTGTAAAGTTAGTCAAGAGGCAAAACCAGTGACAATTATGGCACTTATTTAATAATAACCTAATAATAACCCATTTTCGAAATTGTTTTGTGATTTTGTTGGTTTGTAAACATTATGGTTAATTACTTTATTGTATATTTTTATCCTGTTATTAAAGTGTTCATATACACTTACGTAAGGTAAGTTGGGGTAAGGTCGGATGCGGGGTAAGACCGAACGACCGCTCTAGATGTCACGTAGATGTGGCAACACCGACCTACTTAGTCGTCGCGTAAAGCAAACACGTGTGTGCAATGTTTAACTCTTGCACGGGAAAACCGCATTACCATTTTAAAGCTGCCACCACATACTTCTCACCTTTTGCAGCCCCTCGACCTAGCTGTATTTAGATCATTTAAAACCACTTGGGACGAAGAATTGGTGCGTTGGCAACGACAGAATCAAGGCATGAAGCTGCCAAAGAAAACATTTTCCGAAAAAGTACGTAAAGTATGGAATACTATTACTCCTCTTGTAATTCAAAATGGGTTAAAAAAAGCGGGAATATATCCTTTTGACGCCAGTGTTGTTCCAAATGAAAAATATCATCCTGAAGCCCTAAAAAGATTTGAAAATCTAAAGACATGTAAAATAAATGAAACTGTCGATGTCAATGCAAATAACATGGTTCCGGATGCAAATAGAACAGGTCCAAGCAATGCTGCATTGTGGTTAACCAGAGTGACGAGAAACAATCACAGCCAACAAACGTTTCATTTGAGGACCTTCTACTACAAACCGTAAAGCAAAGTTCCGGAAATGCTAAAGTCACAAAAAAAAGACGAGTAGCAGCAGGTGCTGAAGTGATAACGTATCAAGATATAGACCAGCTACCGCAACATAATAAAAAGCATGCAACAAATAAAACTAAAAAACACAAAGATCGAAACCACCCAAGTACTAGCAGTGAAAGTAGTTTAGAACCAGTCTACGAAGACTCTGATAACGATTTAGATTTCCTAGACGATGAAGAGGCAAATGAGATGGAAAACTTTAAATTAGACGCTTGGATATTGGTTAAATACTGCACAAAGAAAACCATTAAATATTATGCTGGAAAAATCGTAAAAATTGACCGAGTCAAGCGCGGCTGTATTGTGAAGTTTTTAAGATATAACAGAAGCAAATCAGTTTTTTTGGCCGAAAATGGATGATGAAATAATCTTTGAAAATATAGAAAAGTTCTTACCGGATCCAACACAGGATGAACAAAATCATTTTAATTTCAACGTTGATTTCGAAGGACTAAATATTGCTTAAGATTTTAATTTAGTTTTGCTAATATTTGTAAAAAATAAAAATATTTGTTTTTCAATTTTGCTTCACAATTGCTTTCCGATCATCCATGTATGGGGTAAGATCGAAGACCATGCAAATATTGGATGATTAAAAAATAAAGTAACTTTTTAAAATAAATAAATAGAAATAGTGAAAAAGTTGTCAGGGGCATGTTCGGAATTCGACCTTACCCCGAAGCCGTGCGTTACGTACCTAAATCATGAATTTGAAAGTTATCCGATCTTTCCCCATAACAAGGGGCAAGTTCGAATGGGTGCAAAAATCCATTTTTGTTATTTTTTTAGGATTCGTAATCAGAAATATCAAGTTTTGACACTGCAGATTTTTTGTCCGCCCAGTGAAGTGTTACCCTATAAATTTGGACTAATTATTTAAACAATTTAAAAGAGCTAGCCCTTGCTAAATCTCAACTAGTCTAAATTCCGTCTGATCTTGCCCCAACCTACCTTACATAAAAACTGGCGCACCTAGATTTTGTCCCAAATTTGATGTTCAATAACTTTTAAACCAGCCTATAGATTTTGATAATTTTTTTTTGTTTGAAACGGCGATTCTTGCCGATGACTATTTTGTAATTGGTTTTCCATAAAAATGTATTTTTTAATATGTACAGCCTTTAAAAATCGATTATGATTTTGACACGAAATTTGATTGTCGCTGTGGAGTGAACTTTTATTTGTATTGAATTCTTAGGTTGGTCACGGTGTTTAATATTCTTTTTTCAATATTCTCTTTTTTGAATCACCTCTCTAGCCCCTTCAGCAACGAAGATGCGACATTTTAGATATAAAACGGTGTTTAGGTAAAACACAACACTTTTGGGTCATTATGATATAATACCGCAACAAATAAACCGTTAAAAAAGATCAAGAATCGATTAGGAACTAGACAAGCGCGCGTGTAATAACAATATCTTTTTGTTGGCGCGTGGCGGCGTCCTATACTAAAACCCAAAACAAAACATCATTAACAGGGTTGCCAAATTACAATTGACACGAGAGTTGTTAGTTGCTTGCTTCTTAATGACTTTTTGCGGCCAATTTGATATGATAATTGACTAATGAGAAAGCCACTTTATTTTGTTTACATTCTAATTTGTTTACATTCTAAATACATTAAGCCCCCAGGGCGTGACGTCACCATGATATTTAAAGTAAGCACTTTGTCCTTATTAGAGGGATTATTGCTCATCCTCCATACAAAATTGTCCTGTTTTTTTTCTTGGGCAGGCTCTGGTATCTAAGCAAAATTTTGCTCCAATTTCTAACTCTTAGGCTAATTCTGCATCGACTAATATTTCCTGAAAGTGTTCATCATTTCTGCAAGCGATTTTAAAGATCTAGTAAGACTGAACAATATTTAAATCAGGGCTCTGCCAAAGCCTACTAACCATATTGACTTTATTCAGAACATCGTACCAAAAAACAACGCATACCAAAAAAGCGAATAGTTTTATTTTTTCTTCGTTTCTATTTTTGCGCCGCTCCTATGAAATGGCCGCACATCGTCCACATGCTTAAGACGGCTGTGACTGCAAAACAACAATTTGGCGGTTCTACTGGGTTCCCCATAATAGACTACCCATTTTATATTATTAATAAATTCCCTATGAGATAACTAAATAGGCTGTTCTCTGTGGGATTATCTTCTGTAGTCTTTGGGATTTAAGTAAATTATTAATCAATTAGGCTCCTGTCACAAATAAATTTTAATTTAATAATTTCGTGGAACGTCATTTTTCTACGAGAAGTTTGTTAGTTTTCATCAATAATTATTGAACTTTCATAGATTACTCAGTCCAACAACGCTGGACCTTGGACCTTATTTTATTGGCCCTTATTTTATGTTGGATATTTTATGTTGGGCGTTATTTTATTGGCCCTTATTTTTTTGAGGATGAAAATAACCGCGCTGTAACAGTAACATCCGAGCGCTACGTTAATATGCTAGAGACATTTCTCATTCCAGAATTAATTAGGCGTGGATTACTAAACAATGCCTTACTATTCCAGCAAGATGGGGCAACAGCTCATACCGCCAGAAACTCAATGAGGGTCCTGCGAGAAATGTTTAATGGCCGACTCATTTCTCGATTCGGAGATTTGTCTTGGCCTTCGAGGTCCCCCGACTTAACGGCACCCGATTTTTTCCTGTGGGGATATTTAAAAGCCAAAGTGTTTGCGAGTCGTCCAGGTACAATCGAGGAACTGATAGGCAAAATTCGTGAAGAAGTTGAAGGAATAGACGAAGGCCAATTAAATTAGCCAAATATTTATAAGTTATCATAAATCCCAAAGAGTTAGCTGTAATTTAGTAAAATAAAGAGTTTGTTTTGTTAACTAAAAAAATTTTAATTCAAATATTAAAATGGGTAGTCTATTATGGGGAACCCAGTATAAGACCAAATAAATAAAAACTGCAACAGGTTAAAACGTAAATAAAATTGTATTGTTTTCACTATCCTCAAATATAAACATCAAATCTATTAACTAGATTACAATACATAACAGTTTTTAGGATGTAGGTACATAAAAAATCAGTCACGCTCCATTCAATAAATATGATATTAATCTCTTATAAGTGTAATAGCTTCGTAATTTGTGGATGATGATGCAATATATAAAAGATCCATCACGTGGTAGAAACGGCGATCTCGTTATTTATACTTCTTGAAACATCTAGTAAATTTTAGGTGAGACGAGAGAAGAATGAGCTATGATTAGCCAGATGTGTTGCCAGTATATCATATAGTACTACAATTCAATTATTAAGAAACTTTGGGATTGCCTTTCTTTTGCAAAAAGTTCAATATTTGGTGAAAGTGATGTTGCTACGTGTAAGAAGTATTTCCGAATTAGTGTCGATAATCCTCGACATCTGTTCCATTTGAAGCTAAACATCCACTTGCTCCGCGTCTATGAATATTTGAGGTTCATGTGAACGTAAATCGTCAAATTTGCGCTATTTGCTTGCGATTAATGGTGTATCAATGGATGTGCAAAGGACCACGGTTTATTACTGCACATCTACTTTATAATTTTAAAGCTATTTCTGTATTTCAATCTGGTCATACCGACTCTTTTAAAATGTGTAACAGTACCAAAACCAAATGACTGTAACAATGTGAAATTTGGCGTGCTATTTATAGAGCTTGTGGTAACCTATACACTATACTTACTTAAGATATATGCAAAGTCACTAGGCAGTTACGTAAAATGTTATGCTACATGTTATAGCCATATTTAGATGTAAATCGTAATGCTAAAAATGGACCTCTGTAATTATGGGTAACATTTTTTTTGTTTGGTTGTTAATATGGAAAAAATCTACGCTCAAGTCATTTTATTAACTGAAATAAAACAAAAATATCGTTTAGATATTGTAAAAACCTGAAATATTTCGGCATATTTGCTTGATCTACTACCTCAAAATTCCGAGGTATAGATTTTGAGTTGCTTCTGGCTATAAATAGCAATATTCAATCGACACTTTGAAAATTTATCAGTCTTCAGTAACTCATTGGCATCGGATTATGAATCTTTACACCGAGCTTTACACCCTTTGGAAAACAGTAGGCGAAATGATTTATTTTTATTTATGAGATGCCAATAATGGCACATGTTTATTACAAATAAATATCTACGAATTTTAGTAAAATCAAAACGAAAGTTCACAAAAATCCGGTAATATTGATTTTTTGATATGGGGGAAAACCACGATATTTTTAAAGGTTTTTTTTGTTTTTGGGTTATTACTCATAAATGAATCCTACGTAAAAAATAATCTCACCTTTTTCCAATCCAATAAAATTTCCATGAGATGCGACATTTGTCCTATCATAGGAAGACCGTTTTTCAGAGGTGGTAATGCTAACTTAAAATATCAAGTTAGCACTACCATTGGTTTAAAAAAAAATAATTTCGCGACAATTTTTTTATAAGATATAAATCGATGAGTGTGCTCATCGATTTATGGAAAAATAATTTCGCGAGAAAAATGTTTTAACTAACTTAACTATCTAACTTAATATCAAGTTAGCACTACCATTGGTTTTTAAAAAAATAATATCGCGACAAATTTTTTTTTGCACGACGAAATCACGACAAAAAAGCGACAAATTAATCACATAATGCCACCTTTCATCTTGCATGTGGTAGTGCTAACTTTATAGAGGTTAGTATTAGAACCACGGTATTTAATATTTATAAAAAACCAATTAATCGAAGTATTTATTATAACCTACCTATAGGTTAGGCGTGTAGGAAACTAATTATTTTGCATTTCCTATAATACAAAAATAATATCGGCCTTTATTCTTTAGCTTTTTGCTAATCTCTAATCTAAAATCTAACAAGTAATAAAACTAATAAGTAACGATATCCCATCAATCAAGTAGTGGGAAATATATTTTTTGATTTTTAATTAAAATAGACTTCTTAAACCGACTTGAATAGAAATTCAGTGCACGCGCACCTGTTTCGTGCATTATTTTGTATATTATGCTACGGGCTTGCCCATCGGCGCGGTTTGACTGATGTAACGTCCACGATTCGCGCCCTTCAGCTTCAGCCCCTAATAATTAGTGATTGGTGTTACAAAGTCATATGATTAAGGATTCAGATTTCACTGTTTTCTGTTTTCAGTTTAGAGTTTAGATCACAGTTGTATTGTGCAGATACAAGATGCAATACCGGGTAAATAAGTAGGTATGTGGATTTAGTTTTTCCTTCGATTTTTCGGATTTTCGTCTTGTCGTTCGTGATTGACGTGATTTGATGAGGTACCTACTTACCTTACATATTTAAATATTTCTTATCCTATTCGTAATATTCGTATTTTGTAATTTTTTGCGTTGTAATTTGCAGTTAAGATTTTGATGATAAACCATTTATTCCCAGCCAGTTTGCAAGTCTACTTTCCAAATATGATAATAAATTCAAAGACTTTTGGATGAATCTACTGTTTTTAGTGGTCTGTCGAAAACCATTATAAATTATTTAATTGAAAGTATTAATGTCATTGTATCCGAAGTGATTTTTTTCTGAACTCTGAACTTCCCGTTGGTTCTTGCTGAACTGTTTATTTTTGCAACGTTCTGATATACCTACGAGCTGTTCTTTTTTTCCAAACACGCAAAAACTACTCGGATCAAAAATTCAAGAAAAAGTTTATTATTTTAAAATTCCAAAAGTAAATTGACAAACTAGAGTTAAATAAAAAAGCCGCAATACGGCAAGGAAAATTCAAATTTGTTGAATCATTGATCGTAAATTCGACAAACGAAATACCTATTGGTTTATAAAAAATATTTAACAATCTAATAAAATATATTTTGTTTATTTCAATTTATTTATAACATCAGTAATTCGTGAATAAATATTATTTCAAAAAAGTTTGATACTTTTTCCAAAAATCATTTTTGTGAAACCCTGTAATTTTTTGTAAATGGATTTTTCATTGAAATTCTGAAGTGCCAGGAAAACGCGTGACATTGAAAGTTTGAAAAATTAATGCGCCATTAATGCTTCGCGGACCAAATTTAATATCAATATCAAATTTGTCTGCCCTACTTGATGCTTTAGTCACGAGCCACCACTGCCGGTAACATATTAGATACTATTGCATTTGCTTTCTCACTACCACTATCATAATCAACATCCATTTTTTTGAAAATAACTTGAAATTGAAGCAACTACGAGCAAACACAGTCAAACACGCGGCGCGGCGTGCCAACAAACCGTTTCTATAGTAACGACACAGAAAGACCACTGGATGCTGCGAAATTGTATTGGAAGTATTGATAACATTGAGGATAACATGTATGGAAAGGAGAAGTATTATTTAGTTTTTTGGACTTATTTTTTTCAGACAGGAAAAATTTTTGAATACGATTTTACTGAAAACATTGAATAATATTTTCAAGATAACAGTCGTTTAAAAGCGATAACTTATCGGGACAAAACACCACGTCAAGATGTATTGGAAGTATTAATTCTTAATAAACTATCGGACATAATAACATGTTCAATAACTTTTAAACCAGCCTATAGATTTTGATATTTTTTTTTCTTTGAAAGGGCGATTCTCGCGGATGCCTATTTTGTAATTGGCTTTCCATAAAAAATGTATTTTTTAATATGTACAACCTTTAAAAACCGATTATGATTTTGACACGAAATTTGAATGTCGCTGTGAATGTCGGAGTGAAATTTTATTTATATTGAATTCTTAGGTTGGTCACGGTGTTTACCATTCTTTTTTCAATATTCTCATTTTTCAATCACCTCTCTAGCCCCTTCAGCAACGAAGATGCGACGGGGCGAAGATGTTTAGATGAAACGGTGTTATTAAGTTTGATATTCAACAAAGAGGCTATGGTAACGGTTAACACTGAAACGTCAAAAGATTCAGTTGAAATTCTCGTGCAAAAAAAAATTCAGTTAACGTTCTAAAAGAAAATGCCAGTGCAAATTAGTCCAATTCAAGTAGCTAAAGTTGTGGCTCTGGTAGGTGGAAGGAGTCAAAGATATGCAGCTCGTATTGTTGGTCTACCAGAAACAACTGTCCGAAGAGCGATCTAGCGCTACCGAAACGGGCCAATACAGCAGACGTTCAGGTTTGGATAGTTCCAGGATTATGCAAAATATTAACGAGCGATTTATTGGTCTGCAAATATCGAGGAATCCCTATCAAACAGCTGTAATCACAAACCGAAATTTAAGAAACGCACCAGGAGCAGTTGTGTCTGATCGAACAATTTGTCGGAGATTCAGGAGTCTCGGTTTTATCGCAAGAAGACCTGCTATTGGAATGCGACTACTTCGACGACATCGAGTAGCTCGTTTGGATTTTGCTCGAATTCATCTTGTTTGGAATGAGTTGCCATGGTCTCAAGTTTTATTCACTGACGAATCAAGATTCATGTTAGATCAGTAGACGGGCGTCGGAGGGTTTGGAGAAGGCGTGGGGAAAGATACGAGGATGGTATGTTCAGTGAAAGGGAGAGTTTTGGCGGTGGTTCACTAATGGTATGGGGTGGAATTACCAGCGATGTCCGTACAGAATTATTTGTGTTTCCACCACGGAAATCTCTAAATGCAGTTAGATACATATATAGAGATCTTGAATGAACATGTTGTCCCATTTGCACCTTACATTGGCGAAGAATTCCTCTTAATGCAAGATAATGCACGACCGCATACAGCAGTGATGATAACACAATTTTTAAACGATGTCAGAATTAATCGTTAAAGCCCTGATCTGAATTCCATTGAGCATTTATGGGATGAATTGGGACAATGTGTTAGTAGACGCAACCCAGAGAATCTGAATGAATTGAGGATTGCTCTTACAGAAGAATGGGACAATATCCTTCAAATCACTATCAC
The DNA here is from genome assembly GCA_964058915.1 of Tetropium fuscum. Lineage (NCBI taxonomy): Eukaryota > Metazoa > Arthropoda > Insecta > Coleoptera > Cerambycidae > Tetropium > Tetropium fuscum. Next base: position 626,690 of record CAXKVY010001155.1, on the reverse strand, counting down.
AAATTTGATTGAAAGCATGCCTAGGCGTATGGAAGCTGTTCTAGCAGCCAGAGCTAGGAGGAAATACTCGTTATTAGTTAGTTTGTTGTTCAGTTATTTTTTAAGTTTATTGTTTTAGTCATTAATAATTACAGTCGTTTTACTAAAATGTCGAATAATTATTTGTGTGTTATTTCTTTTTGATGTTGTTTGTACTTGTAAGTAACAACGTTAAACATTTCTTAAACGATGAACTTTTTAGACATTAGACATGAAACTTAATAACACCGTTTCATCTAAAATGTCGCATCTTCGTTGCTGAAGGGGCTAGAGAGGTGATTGAAAAAAGAGAATATTGAAAAAAGAATGGTAAACACCGTGACCAACCTAAGAATTCAATACAAATAAAATTTCACTCCACAGCGACAATCAAATTTCGTGTCAAAATCATAATCGGTTTTTAAAGGCTGTACGTAAGTCTCTTAAAATTGACACCCCCCTTATCTCACTTAACCTTTGCCGATGTAACTCATTCAAAAAAGTAGTGGACGCGGTTTTTGATGAATTTTTATAATCTGAGCACGGATATTAAAAATCTCGTAAGATATACAGGGTGGAAAATAAAACAGGAACACCCCGTATATTTGTATACCAAAATAATGTCCTTAATTTTCTGAATAAAAAATATCTAATTGTTATATAATCACTCCACCTGTTCGTGAGATATTAATAAAAACTTATCACACACATTACGGGTGTCAATTATAAAACAAAAAACATGTCAAGATACCCCTGGAAACAATGCCATTTATTGAGATAATAAATAAATAATATATAGGTGACAATAACAGTAACGAGTAATAACAATAAACAACATAAGCCTAATAAAAACAAATAAAAGTCAATATTAATACAGTAACACAATAGAGTAACACAATTTTATTTATTTACACGTAACGTAATTAAATATTTTCCACCATCATTCTGAATACACATTTGGCATCGCTTTATAAAATTGCCTTTTGAAATATATCACCATTTTGGTTTAATTCCTCAATTTTTACACGTATGCATTCTTTTAACTCATTTATATTATTAAAAACCCCAGTTTCGTATATATCTTGTTTTATCGTACCCCAGAGAAAAAAATCCATAGGTGTTAAGTCCGGACTTTTCGCGGGCCAATGTATAACACCGTGCCTTCCTATCCAAATAGGATATTTTCTGTTTAGGTATTCGGTGACGTTCCTTGCAGAGTGTGGTGGTGCTCCATCCTGCTGCCAAACAACAGATCTGTTGTCCACTAAATTAATATTATCTAAATAATTTTCAACTGGATGTTGAAGAATATCCACATAACGTTGTGCATTTAAAGGCCCATTTATAAATACAGGACCTACAATAGCATCCTTATGGATGCCACACCACACGTTTACAGTTTGGTATCCTTGTTTTTTTATTTTTTTACAATATGTGGATTTTCCGCTGCCCAGTAATGTGCATTTTTTCTGTCAAAAATTTCCGCAGTAAAAAAACTGCTTTCGTCAGTCCAAAAGACATGACTTAGAAACTCATCATCTTCCACTATTCTATCAAGTATGTCTCTGCAGAAGGTTAACCTGTCTTGAAGGTTGTTGTCGTCTAAATATTGAACGGGCAAAATACTATATGGTTTAGAATTATGGCGATGTAATATTTCTATCACACTTCTTTGTGATATATCCAATTCTATTGCTGCGGCATAGGATGATTTGGATGGATTTTCAGCAAAATATAATAACGCGTTGAGTTCTGTGTCTTCTCCTGTTTTAGTTCTTCGCCTTTCCCTTTTCTTGTCTCTCAGAGATTCGGTATTCCTAAACTTTGCATAAATGTTTTTAATAAAACTATTTTTGGAAGGAGGTAGCCTTTCTCGAAATAACCTAACATACTCCCTCCGAGCAAGAGACTCATTCTTGTTGCACTGAATGTAAATTTCAAGTAACTCTTTTCGTTCTTCCAATGAATATACCATTTTCAAAATAACTTGCTTCTTTACGAACACTACGTATTTTTTTACGCTAATATCTAAGAGAGTGAACTACTATCTCACAAAAAAACTGGATGACATCTGTCAACAAATAAACAATGCAAATATGCATTGTTTCCAGAGGTATCTTGATGTTCTTATTTTATAATTGACACCCGTAATGTGATAAGTTTTTAGTAATATCTCACGAACAAGTGGAGTGATTATATAACAATTACACATTTTTGGATTCAGAAAATTAAGGACATTATTTTGGTCTAAAAATATACGGGGTGTTCCATTTAAAAAACTCATGTTTTATATTCCACCCTGTATATTTTACGAGATTTTTAATATCTGTTCTCAGATTATAAAAATTCATCAAAAACCGTGTCCACTCCTGTTTTGAATGAGTTAAATCGGCAAAGGATAAGTGAGATAAGGGGGGTGTCAATCTTAAGAGACTTACCCGGTACATATTAAAAAATACATTTTTTATGGAAAGCCAATTGCGAAATAGTCATCTGCAAGAATCGCCCTTTCAAACAAAAAGAAAGTATCAAAATCGATAGGCTGGTTTAAAAGTTATTGAACATAGGGACAAAATCTAGGTGCGCCACTTTTTATGTCCGTCAGTGTATATTTCAGACGATGTAAATTCACATTAACAGTTGTACAAAAAATATTTGTATTTCGTGTATAGTATTTTCCATGCCCATTATTTTATTGAGCTGCTTTGTCACCAAACTCAACAGAATGCGATTTAAATGGTATTTCCATAAGATGACAAAGTAGCCCCAGTCCCGGGGTAACATTGTAACGCCATTTTTTATTTTTTTTCCCGAAAAATAGGTTAAAATGTGAACATTTTGATTATCCATTCAATCCACAACGGTTCATTTGTATACTAAAATTTGTTTGAAGCGATTATCATAGAAAATAAGACGGGCATAGTAAAATATATCCCAAAAATCGTATATCCTCGTAAAAACTCGTATATCCAATTTCATCTTATATTATAAGATGAATAAAGGAAGGTATCCAGTACTTTTTCAGATTTTTGCAATGAAACATACACATATGCACATGTTAAAACCATTATCGATCTCGGCAGCTGAATGATTTTATTAGTTTTTTAGCATAGTTTCTATAACGTGTATGGTTAGCTTGTAAAGGTATTGAAATACAGTAACAACGTCTTATCATCTGTATCGAAATCGTTGCATTTCCACACGAGATATGCATTTAAAATTCCATATGTTTCCCATTAGTCAAACAATAACCCAGTCCTATCCCTAGCGAGACGTCCTGAATTCAGAGAAGCAAATGTACGAAGGGCCCACCGCAGTCCACCAGATGAATCCTATAAGAGGGTATATATAGAGGTCAACTTAGCCGCTACATTAGACCGTCCTGAATGTGGAGGCGTGTTCGTGGCTGGATGAGATATTCTCAAGTTCTGTGTGGTGCTCATTGAACATTCTGGTGTTCATTGTATCGGGCGAGCGGGTCTGGTGTCTTCCGCAGAATCTCGTTAAAAGTTCCCGCGGTCCAGTGTGTGCTCTTCAAGACTGTTGTGTCTCCTGCTTGGAGCCGGGATTAAAGGATGGAGTTATTCAGTAGGCGATGCACCGTGTAAGTACTTTTGTTTTAGCGCCGCGTGCATTTGAATTACGAGGAGGATGCGGTTTATTTTTTTTTGTTTTAGTAAAATTGTTCCCACGAACTGAGGAGCCGATAGAGATATCTCCGAGAAATCGGTTTCGGTTCGCTGCTTTAAAGGGGTTCGCGGAATTTTATTATTAGTTACTGTCGATAAATTTCACATTTTGCCATATTTTGACATATTTAAAAAACTAACAGGACTGCAATTACTCAAATTCCTGAGTAATGTTACGATTTAATTATGGTTCATATTGATGTAGCATTTTGATTCTCAATGATTCTCATATTTATTTAGAAGCTTTTCCGCTACTTGCGTATGCGGGTGTTTTCTTATCTATTAAAAAGGTACTATCGTTCTCGTCTGCATAATTCGCGTCACCTTATACTGTAGTGTGTTATCAGATGTAAGTGTTTATCGTATTACATATTATATAACGTAAAAGTTATTATTTTTCTTCGTAAGTATCTACATTAATCTAGACACCTGCGAAATCATTTTCATAAGCTGATGGATATTATGCTGAAGCGTTTTCTTTTCAAGTGAAATGTATATTTAAATTCAAACATATTGATTTCACGAAAATTTAATTCGAAAAACATTTTAATTATTGTTAGACATTTTAAATATTTTTAATTCGATATACATTATTAGCCAGCGATTCTTACAAATTTTATATTAAACGTTTTATCTCGGAAAATATTTTAAGGTATGTTTTAAGTGATAAGAAATCTGAAACACCAACATTTAAAATGCAAGACACGTTTGTAATTAAAATGTTTGATTTAAAATTAATATAGTATAATACATTTATTATAAAGTTAATCACTTAATAAGTTTTGAATTAAAATAAAAATATAACACAAATTAAAATGATTGTTGGTTGTTTGCAATCTTCAAACAACAGACTTTTACCCAACTAAATTTAACAGAAGCATAGAAAAATACACAATAATAATCATTTGAAATAGAAATGCTGAACTTATAAATTTGTAGATTATTTCAGAAGAACATTTTAATTGTCAATCATTTCAATTGAGAAATAGTTTTTAATATGCATTATAAAAAGATAAATAAGGATGAAAGCTACCCACTAGTCTATATAACAATTTAAAAAAATATTTTAGACGTGATGATGTAAACCATAAATATGTCTGACAGACAATTTCACTCATTCACAAAAAAAATTTTACTCGCACAGTGTTTTTTATTCTATTGATGATTTTTTGTTTTTTTAATTAGTTTACTTTTAATTGTATTTTTTAAATTGTATTTTTGATAAATTTTATGACCAGAACTGTACAACCATTGTATATCAAAAAGGTAAATGAAACATATTATATTCTATTCTATTCTACTATTTTCAAACCAGATAAATCAAAGAAAACTGTAATCATGAACACAAGTGATTGCAAAGAAAAAATTAATCATATGCTAAATTATAATACTACAAATCAACGTTTGAGAAATAATCCAATAAAAAAATATCAAACTGAAAATAATAATTAATAATAAAAGAAAAAAATAAAAGAAAATAATAATAAAAAAATGGGGAACTAAAAAATATATCACAAAAGATATAGCTAATACTTTAAAAATTAATAATTCTCTTGCCCCTACATTTTATGGTCTACCAAAACTACATAAACCAAATAATCCATTAAGACCTATTGTTTCCTATGTTCAAAGTCCATTTTACAATTTAGCAAAATTTTTATCAAATATTCTAAACAACGTTGTTAGAAAAACAAACCATTATTTAAAAGACTCTTGGACATTCAAAACATTTAATATAATACAATAATACATACAGTGAGCTCGTAAAGTTTGGAATAAATTCAATTAATCGTTATTGAAGGATTTTCACAGGAAATCCTCGGACACGTCAACTTTATTTTATAAAATGTCACTTTTTTCAGCCATCGATTTTTTTTTTGTTTTGTTCGTTTTTGAGCTATGACGTCATCGACAATTTTTTTAAATGACAACCCATATTTTTCTTCACGGATTTCGATAGAGCACATTTTTCTGAGTGCGAATATGTCAAAAACATAGTACCTTTAACATTAAAGTGTTCGAGATATTCGGTTGCAAAGTTTTAAGAATGAATTATACAAGCGATGACCAAATGCTAATCATTTATCAAGAAAGCGCAGGAAAAACAACAGTTTTGACAGTTGTCACAATTTTGAAGTTTTTCCTCGCAAGTTTGTGTTTTAATCAGTTGAATAATATCATTAAGTAAGTTGATTAATCATTATTCCATCATAATTCATTTTATTTAAAAATGGTCCGTCGTTTGAGTGAAAGGGAAAGAATCGAAATTTTGATGATGATCGGTTACGGGGACAGAGCTCGCACACAAGTAGAAGTTTGCCGTTTATTTAACAACAAATATCCAAACAGAGAACCAATTACACAGTCCACCGTTAGCAAAATAGAACAAAAGTTTTTAGAAGTGGGTCATACGAGAGATCGCCCTAGAACGGGTCGTCCACCAGTGCAACAAGATGTTAAATTGAATGTTCTACTAGAGCTTCAAGAAAATCCCCATTTACCCACCCGCCAAGTGGCGGCAAACAACGGAATAGTTCAAAGCTCCGTCTTGAAATATTTGAAATTGAACAAATGGCATCCGTATAAAGTGGTTTTGGTCCAAGAGTTAAACGAAGATGATCCTGACCGTAGGTTACAGTTTTGCCAAACCATGTTGCAACGCCTGATTGATGACGACGGATTTTTACGCAATATTGTTTTTTCTGATGAGGCTACCTTTTATCTCGACGGCACAGTTAACCGGCAAAACTGTAGATATTGGTCTCCTGAAAATCCACACTGGAAAATGGAAACTCGTAGTCAGTTTCCACAAAAAGTTAACGTTTGGGCTGGTATTGTAGGTAATCGTATTTTGGGCCCATTTTTCTTTGAAGGCGTATTAACAGGTGAAATATATTTAGAATTTTTAAGAGACGACTTAGTCCCTGCACTTGCGGTACTTTACCCAAATGACGTAGATCCAGATCTGCCCCATCACACGATATGGTACCAACAAGACGGTGCCCACCCCATTTTGCAGTGATCGTTCGCGATTATTTAAACCATGTATTTCCTAACCATTGGATTGGTCGCAGGGGAACTATCGAATGGCCCCCTAGATCTCCAGATCTCACTCCCCTAGACTACTTTTTATGGGGCTATTTAAAGAGCAAAGTCTATTTCAATAGACCAAATACCATCGAAGAATTAAAGGACATAATTCGCAATGAAATTCGAACCATTCAACCCGATACTGTTGGTAAGGTTCTGCAGGAGTTTCAGTGGCGGATGGGATATTGCCAGGAAGTGAATGGAGGTCACTTTGAAAATTTACTCTGATTTTATTATTTACTTTAATTATTTATCATTTATTTGTTAAAATATTTTTTTATTTGTTTAAATTGTTGTTAAAAAATTAAACAGATTACTCTCAAATCTTTCAAAATGTTCGATAAGCTACCAAAATAAATAATATTACTCCTTAATCTTTTAAAATGTAATAAGCTATAAGCTATTAGAATCAATAAGCTATTAAAAATCTTGACCCGCCCGATAGCTTATGCATGGTGCCATGGTACATTTTATAAACTTTGCAACCGAATATCTCGAAAACTTTAATGTTAAAGGTACTATGTTTTTGACATATTCGCACTCAGAAAAATGTGCTCTATCGAAATCCGTGAAAAAAAATATGGGTTGTCATTTAAAAAAATTGTCGATGACGTCATAGCTCAAAAACGAAGAAAACAAAAAAAAATCGATGGCTGAAAAAAGTGACATTTTATAAAATAAAGTTGACGTGTCCGAGGATTTCCTGTGAAAATCCTTCAATACCGATTAATTGAATTTATTCCAAACTTTACGAGCTCACTGTATAATGCAATAATACATATTACAAACAAACATATGGCTGTGCAATGGGTTCACCAATATCCAGTACAATCGCAGAATTAGTACTAGAAGATTTAGAAAGAAACGTTATGGTGATGATTGCATAACTGCATTTCCGACTGAGTATAAAACCTCGATTCTAAATAAATTTAATAGTTACCATCCAAAAATACAATTTACAATTAAAAACGAATCAGAAAATACAATAAATGTCTTAGACTTAACTCGTATAAATAATAATACTGAAATATTAACGAAATGGAATACAAAAACAACATGGTTTGGTAGATATACCAATTTCAACTCAAAAAACCCTTACAACCTTAAAAAAACTGTAAAAATCCAAATCCACTTGAAAAAACGATACTATATATACGAAACTAACACTATATACGAAATTCCATGTAAACAATGTATTGAAGTCTACATCAATTGGTCAAACAATGCAACTTCTTGAAGTACGTTTAAAAGGACACAAATCTTCAGCTAATATTACAGCTCTAAAAAAACATTCTAATGAAACAGGTCATCAATTTAGCTACGAAAATACTAAAGTTATTAATAAAGAACATAATTATAAAACACGGCTAATTATGGAATACAATTTATATTAACTAAAATTAGAGGTTCGTAGGGTTTCTTGACTGTTCTTCCCTACGATACTAATCGAACAGTCTAGTAACCTTAAAAATTAATTAAAACTATCGTTTTTGCCTATGTCAAATATGTTACAAATGTCACAAAAAAAAGAAGAGTATTTTTCTTCTGAAAAAGGCCCCAAAAAAGTCTCATAACTTTTTCTTTCTTCATAAAAAAGGACTTAAAAAAATATTATTCTGTAGAATTAGAAAATATATTTCAAAACTGTAGAACTATTCCAATTAGAATTCTAAAAAATCATCAAGTATATTATATTTACTATTCAATTACTGTAATGTATAAAACTTTATGCGCGTACAGGAACTGAATTGGCTCAATATATCTTCCAGCTATTAAAATTAAAATATTAACATTTATTTCGTCAGGAATCTACACGTCCTAGTATATATTTTAAAATTTTTATTGGTTACCCTATCTTTATTAATCATCCTAATTAACTACATAAATAACCGACCATTTGAACAAGAGAAATAAATGTCATGCTGTTTTCTTGGATCTTGCGAAGGCATTTGATACCGTTCCTCATGAGAAACTAACTGCTGGATGTTTTATATCATTATTTTATATCAGATAAACCGAAGCTATGTTAAAATTAAAAACACCCGAAGCCATTTTATATCCTTGTCCCATAGAAATGGGAATAACACAAGGAGCAGTTCCAGGCCCGCTATTGATTGATATTCATATAAATGTTCTTATAATTATGTTGATGGGATGACATTGTATGCGAAACTTTATCTCGTCGTTTGATTAGCTTGCGATCGATCTACGTTACAATACTTTTTAAGGGCCATATTTTTGCAACATATTTTTTGTCCCAGAGATGTAATATTCGTAGAAAAGTTAATAATCAACCGAGGTATCACAAGGTTTCCTTTGCTATTTGAATATTTTCATGAGATCCATAATCATGAACACTGCGTAACTTATTTAACGCACAACCAAAAAATTTGACGTTATGTATTTTCGACAATTTTTGTTCGTTTTGGGCGATTTTTTTTTCAAATTGTAGGTTTTTCTCTTAGGAATATCAATGTCTTGTTTTGGTAAAACGAATGATTTTGATATTATACCAGGTGCTGTAAAAATGTAAGGTATTGCAAGTTATCGCAATTATAGCCAATTTAAAGCCTTATATTTTTTCTACATTTTCTTTTTTTATTCATTTGTTTATCTCTGTTACTTCATAAAATATCCAATTTTTGAGTTGACATGATTTTTATTAAATTTATTAACTTTCTTTTTTGTCAAGTGCTCATTATTTATTACTCATTATACTGGTTCAATGCCTCATTTTGCGTTCTGTATTCCTTGATATCTTATAATTTATTGAGAGATGCAAGGTGTTTTAGAAGGGAAAAAGGTCTTAAAAGGACAAAAACTCAAAAAACATACCTAGAAAAATGGATTGCTTTAATCAATAAAACAACGAATAACAGGAAACAAAACAAAAGTAAATAGAGAATTAGTATCTGATGTTTCCACCCCTTCCGCGAATGACCTCCCGACATCTTTGGTTCATACTTAAAACCAAAGTTCTGATTAGGTTCTGATCTAGGCCATTCCATAATTCGACTAGGCGTCCTTCCAATTCTTGTAAATTTTGGAGTTGTCGTCCCTCACTTCGTAACCGCCGACCGATAAAATCCCAAACATGTTCAATGGGGTTAAGGTCGGGGCTACGGGCTGGCCAGTCTATGTGATCAATTCCTACTTCTTCAAGATAATTTCTCACGATAAGACTCGTGTGGTGACGCGCATTGTCTTGCATAAGTAAAAAATTGGGTCCTATATAGGGGGCATAAGGCAAAACATGTGCTTCAAGAATGTCTGTGATGTATCTGTCAGAATTGAGATTTCCATTCACAGTTACCAAGTCCGTTCGTCCAGTCAAAGATATTCTGCCCCACACCATGACGGATCCACCTCCATATAAAGTTGTGTGCAAAAAATTGCATTGACTGTATTGCTCATCGGGTCTTCGGTAGACGCGATTACGTCTGTCACAATTATACAAACTGAACCTTGACTCATCAGTCCAAAGAATACGTTCCCAATCTGCTTCCATGCAATTAACATGCTCGTTGGCAAAATTCAATCTGGCTCTTCGATGATCTACTGTTAATACGGGTCCTCGAGCAGCAATCCTGGGTCTTAAATTTGCCTCCCTCAGTCGTCGGCGTACAGTTTGAAAGCACTTGAGTGGACCACCTGCGTCTTGAAGTTGTGCTCTTAAATGTGTTGCAGTTATAAATCGTTGTCTTACAGCATTTACTCTTAAAAAGCGATCTTGGATAGCAGAGGTAACACGAGATCTACCTTGACCGGCCCGTCTGGAATGTTCTCCTGTTTCCGCGTACCTTTGAATTGCTCTCGCTATAGTTGTGTGACACTCCCAACCTTCCAGCTATGCGGTTGTAACTCCACCCTTCACCATGTAATGTAGCTGCCTCAACACATTCATCACGAGTTAAATTTCTGGTTTGGCGTTCCATTATTCACTAATTATTGCTGGACTGTCAACAAAAAACTAATGACACAGTTGTCAGTTTATGACGTGTAATCTTCGATTTCCATAGCTTGCTAGCTGTTTGAGTTGTCCGATAAATGCATTTCATGTGAATAAAAGCATATGGTGTTTCAAAACGGTGTATTTCATGAAGTAACAGAGATAGACAAATGAATAAAAAAAGAAAATATAGAAAAAACATGAGGCTTTAAATTGGCTATAATTGCAATAACTTGCAATACCTTGTATAGCCCACAGGACGTTTTGAAATTTCGGAAAAAAACGTAACATTTTTATAGCACCTAGTATAATATCAAAATCATTCGTTTTTTCAAAACAACTAAGACAGTGATATTCCTAAGAGAAAAACCTGCAATTTGAAAAAAAAATCGACCAAAACGAACAAAAATTGTCGAAAATACATAACGTCAAATTTGAGTTAACTTTTTGGTTGTGCGTTAAATAAGTTGCCCAGTGTATGTCAGCAGAAACCGCGTTAAAGAACCTACTTACTCACTGTAATTTTTGGAACATAACATCAATATGTAAAGATCAGATTCGCCACTAAAAATAAATACTTACCCATATCATCACTACAGATATTTTCGTACTGTAATATTTTTTTATGTTTACATTAATTGAACTACTTTTTGAGACATGTATATTATACAGATTTAACTATGTTTATATTTAAAAATTCAAATATAAAATAAATAATACTAAAATAGCAAAGTCCTTTCTATTTTCATTTTCTTCGACCTAACCACATATTTAATCAAATACCAACAGTTGTAAATTCATATAGGTAGGTACTTTAAATATTTGCAAATCATGTGTAAACGCTTAATTCATCCTAGCGGTTTAATTCATCTTGGTATATTCTATTTATATAATATAGATACGTATGCACACAGTAAAACAAATTATAAATCAATATTTAAAGAATGACATATAATATAATACATAGTTAAATAACTATTTCTTTCATGAACAAGTACAATCGGTGTCCTAGAAATGGGGACAAGTTCTATGACACTATTTTAATTTTATCGTAAGTCGTTGATTGAATTTTTATCGTATCGTCCTTGATTGAAAATTAAATAGAAAATTATACATACACGCTATCGGCGTTATATTTACAAAAAATGCTTTTTCTAACTTTGACATGTAAAATGACACATTTCAAGCATAGTAGGTTATTTAGACCTGACAAACTATGAAAGTTTTCTTCTAATGAAATACGAAATTGGTGAAAATTAGAGAAAATCTTGTATGAAACACGTTGGGATACACTATTTTGTGCTCTCATCCTCTTGCGGAACTCGCTGGCGCTCGTTCCGCAGAAATCTGCTCGTTACACAAGATAGTACTTTTCAAAGGTAGTGTAATTTTTGGTGACAACAGCTGTCAAGTTTAGCCGCGGGTAAACTCGAAAGAACTGCTGACAGGTGCTGTCATACAGTTTTTCCATCTAGGAACCATAGGGAAACCAGACGAGGGAATTAGTCATTGAAACACATGAATTTATCAAGTAAGCTCAACCACGGTCGTTTCCAATATATTCATGACATTATACCGACCCGTATCCCATTGATTTTCGCTAACATTAATTTTGCTGGAAATATATTCTCCCGCAAGACAATGAATACGATAATGTTTATACGTACATTAATTCAGTTCACAAAATAAAAGGTAGTAAAAATATCTAAAGCGCTGAAGTACACCCGTGTCTAAGAGCAGGATATGGAAGGAAGATATAAAAGTGAAATTTTAATATGCAATCTGTAGTCATGTAAATTAGCCGTAAACCATGTAAATATTAAATTTTTACAGCTTACCTTGAGACCGCACATCAGTGAAACTAAACAAACGAATATATTGATGTCTTTAACCTTTCCATGAAAATGAAGCTACTAATATTAAATAATACTAGTACGCGAAAAAAATGGCTTTGTTTGACGCCTGATTTGCCTATAATAATTATTGTAAGACAGCTATTAAATAATATTACTTGCATTATTGTTTTTTTATGATTCAATGCAAACATAAGATTGTATTTTTTTAATGTAGCCAAATAGTCAATGCAACAATTATAAATATTATGACAATTATATAATCACTACTGAAGGTAATCAAACAGCTACTACAGTACCTATATTGGGAAAATGAAACAGAGTAATAAAAGCTCACTGAAATACACTGCGCAACTTATTTAACGCACAACCAAAAAGTTAACTCAAATTTGACATTATGTATTTTCGACAATTTTTGTTCGTTTTGGTCGATTTTTTTTTCAAATTGTAGGTTTTTCTCTTAGGAATATCACTGTCTTAGTTGTTTTGGTAAAACGAATGATTTTGATATTATACCAGGTGCTATAAAAATGTTATGTTTTTTTCCAAAATTTCAAAACGTCCTGTGGGCTATACAAGGTATTGCAATTGTAGCCAATTTAAAGCCTCATGTTTTTTCTACATTTTCTTTTTTTATTCATTTGTTTATCTCTGTTACTTCATGAAATACACCGTTTTGAAACACCATATGCTTTTATTCACATGAAATGCATTTATCGGACAACTCAAACAGCTAGCAAGCTATGGAAATCGAAGATTACACGTCATAAACTGACAACTGTGTCATTAGTTTTTTGTTGACAGTCCAGCAATAATTAGTGAATAATGGAACGCCAAACCAGAAATTTAACTCGTGATGAACGTGTTGAGGCAGCTACATTACATGGTGAAGGGTGGAGTTACAACCGCATAGCTGGAAGGTTGGGAGTGTCTCACACAACTATAGCGAGAGCAATTCAAAGGTACGCGGAAACAAGAGAACATTCCAGACGGGCCGGTCAAGGTAGATCTCGTGTTACCTCTGCTATCCAGGATCGCTTTTTAAGAGTAAATGCTGTAAGACAACGATTTATAACTGCAACACATTTAAGAGCACAACTTCAAGACGCAGGTGGTCCACTCATATGCGTTCAAACTGTACGCCGACGACCGAGGGAGGCAAATTTAAGACCCAGGATTGCTGCTCGAGGACCCGCATTAACAGTAGATCATCGAAGAGCCAGATTGAATTTTGCCAATGAGCATGTTAATTGGATGGAAGCAGATTGGGAACGTATTCTTTGGACTGATGAGTCAAGGTTCAGTTTGTATAATTGTGACAGACGTAATCGCGTCTACCGAAGACCCGATGAGCGATACAGTCAATGCAATTTCTTGCACACAACTTTATATGGAGGTGGATCCGTCATGGTGTGGGGCGGAATATGTTTGACTGGGCGAACGGACTTGGTAACTGTGAATGGAAATCTCAATTCTGACAGATACATCACAGACATTCTTGAAGCACATGTTTTGCCTTATGCCCCCTATATAGGACCCAATTTTTTACTTATGCAAGACAATGCGCGTCCCCACACGAGTCTTATCGTGAGAAATTATCTTGAAGAAGTAGGAATTGATCACATAGACTGGCCAGCCCGTAGCCCCGACCGTAATCCTATTGAACATGTTTGGGATTTCATCGGTCGGCGGTTACGAAGTGAGGGACGACAACCCCAAAATTTACAAGAATTGGAAGAACGCCTAGTCAAATTATGGAATGGCCTAGATCAGAACCTAATCAGAACTTTGGTTTTAAGTATGAACCAAAGATGTCGGGAGGTCATTCGCGGAAGGGGTGGAAACACCAGATATTAATTCTCTATTTACTTTTGTTTTGTTTCCTGTTATTCGTTGTTTTATTGATTAAAGCAATCCATTTGTCTAGGTATGTTTTTTGAGTTTTTGTCCTTTTAAGACCTTTTTCTCTTCTAAAACACCTTGCATCTCTCAATAAATTATAAGATATCAAGGAAAACAGAAAGCAAAATGAGGCATTGAACCAGTATAATGAGTAATAAATAATGAGCACTTGACAAAAAAGAAAGTTAATAAATTTAATAAAAATCACGTCAACTCAAAAATTGGATATTTTATGAAGTAACAGAGATAAACAAATGAATAAAAAAAGAAAATGTAGAAAAAACATGAGGCTTTAAATTGGCTATAATTGCAATAACTTGCAATACCTTGTATAGCCCACAGGACGTTTTGAAATTTCGGAAAAAAACATAACATTCTTATAGCACCTGGTATAATATCAAAATCATTCGTTTTACCAAAACAACTAAGACAGTGATATTCCTAAGAGAAAAACCTACAATTTGAAAAAAAAATCGACCAAAACGAACAAAAATTGTCGAAAATACATAACGTCAAATTTGAGTTAACTTTTTGGTTGTGCGTTAAATAAGTTGCGCAGTGTATAATTTCTTGATAAATAAATCAGTCAAATCAGAAATTTTGATTTTTGTAGGGGTTTCGTTTACACCCTGAATATTCCCTTTTTGAGCATGATAGAAACATGATATTCATGCCATTTATTACCAATGAAATTTCCAAAAATACCCTGAAAATCGAATTTTGATATTCCATATTATTCAAAAGATGCATGCAAAATTACATTAAAATTTTGAATTATTCCAACCTATTTGTCCAGCAATGAATTAGAACATAAAAGATGAACCATGAATATCTATGGAACTTGTCATAGGGTACTGAAATATAAAATAAATTTTACTTATAGCTAAGAGATCATTTTCAAAGTGCCATATCATGTTACAGCTGCTAGGTCAGTTAAAGATCCTAACAAAAGAGGCGCCATACGGACCCGATAAATTTGAAATCAATTATTTCTCAACAGGTCCGTTGCGTCAGATATCTATTGATTATTCGAGTTTTTGTTGACAGATTAATTAGCCGCCTTTATTTAGAGCAAGCCGAATCTGGTAGGTACGCTATAAGATGAAACAAGCGCTCGATCTACATTGTAAGACAGACACGAGACAAACATGAAAAAGTTCCTTAAAAAGCTTACCACAAAAAAATAAGGCCTATAAATATCTGATAAATTGCATTAGATTGAATAACATTCAAGCACAAATGTAAATCCATACTATGAACAATACAAAATGCTTCAGTCATAGTCTCTCTCATATTGCAGTGCATTATTTTTTTTAAATACATTTGCGTCGACGCAGTATATTTAGCTATTATTTATTTGTCTTGATCTGGTAGTAAATAGCGGGACTAAGCATGTATTTCATCTGGAGGCTTCTTAATCAGATAAACAGAACAAATGGTGGCCGCTACGCTAAATAATTATAGCTAGTGTGGCAGTAGATATTGACATTTTAACAGTCAATTCCGAAAACATTTCCTTTGAAGTTGCGATTTGGCCGAACATTTATCAGGATTATAAATTTTGCTTCCTACTGCTAATAAGTTCCGCTAAAGTTGGCTTCATTACTGTAATTTGAACAACTGTCGATTTATTACTATTTGTTTGAAAATAAATATGTTTAACGAATCTATAAAATTCTTAAAAATCTATAAAATCTATACATTATTAGGTGCGTGAAGTTGGCCCGAAAAAAATCCGGGCTGCGTGGTAATACGGCTAAATCGATTGTCTATCGTTAGACCACGTTTTACCACCGATTCATTTCGTTTTACCACCTTCCAATTTATTGCTATAAAAGAAAAAAAAATCGGGCCAACTTCACCAGCCCGAAAAATTTCGCGGGCTGGGTGGTAAAACGTCTCATTTGATACACCATCGTAAGACCACGTTTTACCACCAACTAATTTTTTTTCACCACCTTTAGAAATGAAGATATTGAATTAACAAATTTTTTCAACGGAAAATGTGAAAAATCAAGGGTGACTTCATCAAATGGGAAAAAGGGTGGCTTCACAGGGGTTGAAAAGGTTCTACAACTTTTTGCCATCCCGAGAAATGGTTTTACCACCCCCTGGAAATGCGTACGCGCGTTATGCATATGTGTAAAAATCGGGCCAACTTCACATGCACTTAAAAATCACAAGGGTGCCCTCCAGGGGGATGAAAAGGTTTTACCATTTTTTACCACCCCGATAAAATATTTTCGATTTAGCCGTTTTACCGCGCAACCCGAATTTTTTTCGGGCCAACTTCACGCACCTTACATTATTAACGGTTATAGATATTATAAAATTGTAATTTGAGTCGTTACATTATATTAGAACCGATTACAGGACTTTTGCTTCTGTGGTGCAGCAGAATCAAAGAATCTGGAAGGGTAGGTACTTGAACGAACATAAGTATCATGTATTAAAAATCCTGATCCGCATTTTTTGAACAATTATTGTAATATAAGTCCAGTCATTGATCGTAAAAATTAGCTATTGCCTCCAAATTCTTTAAACCTCCATCGATTTTCATGAAAATCTTACCCTTAACCTCAAAAGTGATATATGCTTGACTTATATTGATATATACGCTTTTCGTTTTTAAGGGATTCACATCTTATTTAATTATGTAGCATAAATCTTCCTTAATTTACGATGTATTCCATATTTTCAACACTTAAAAACCACCCCCTATGCCTAAACTAATAATAGTTATTTAACGAACTAGTGTTATGACAGCGATTAATAATCGAGATATTTTAACTGTCAATTGTTGAGATTATTAATCGCGTTTTAATATACGAGTTAGTTACAAAATTTTTCCGTCGACTGTACTTTGAATAAACTGGATGAAATCTTATTTTAAATTTTTATTTAAGAAAACTAAGTACAAATTCAATTATTAAGTTTCACAAATCTGATTTGGGTTTGTATAAATAAATGATCAGTTTTATGATAAGTATTCTGAATATAAATTTACGTTTATGTCTATGAATTTATGTTTATGTTATCTTGGATGATTGTTTCGGCGCTGGTAGAACTAGTATGAGTAGTTTTTATGAGTTTCGCAGAAGATTTTTTTAGCTATGACAACTTTATTTGGTAGTGAATTTTCAATATATCCTTCTGCAACAGCAGTGGATTTCCAACCACCCAGTCGTTTAATGGCTGAAAAGTCTGCACCATTGTCAGAAAGTATGGAGACAGAAGAAGGTGTTTTGCAAAATTATATTTCAAATATTAAGCGTGACATTACTGACAGTGACAGACAGATTGATGACACGGCATCTTGATTGGGAAATTTAAATTTATGCGTATGTTTCACTAAAATCGTTTATTAATAGAAAATCATGCATTAATAGGGGTCATTACTAAACGATTTTGTATACATTAATTAACCTCGTTAATACACGGTCGACGGAAAAAAAATACACATTATGTGTCTACTTTAATTTAACCAAGTATCATGTGGTCATAAGCACACATCCAAATGTTTTTTCTAATTTTCCCCAATTTTGTATTTGTTGAGAAGAAAACAGTGAATTTAATACGTTTAAAAACAATCAAGTAGGTTGTAACGGTGTGGCAGCTCGTCACTTTCATGGCTTGTCAGGTCTACATAACCTACTATGAAATGAACTTTACACAACCAGTTGCGTAATGTTTTACTTTTCGTAACTGGTTGTGAAAAGTAAGACGTTTCATAACGTCAAGGGGTTTTGAAAAGTCTCACTTTACATATCAAAATTATAAAAAATAAATTCCTGTACCACAAAGCGGCTATTTTCGTAAAATTATTTTCAAATTCTTTTAACTATGATAGTAAAGATTTCCTAGTAACCAGGCATTCCTCATTTCAAAGAAAACTACGTTTTAAACACCTTTTAAGAACGGTAAATTTCCCTAACGGACGAGGAAGATTATTGTTAGTTTGACGAATTGATGTTGAATGATGTTGGATCTGGGGTACCACAAGGTTCCAACTTGGGTCCTCTTCTTTTAAGAGTAACTCTACAAAAAGATTTAGATATTATATATATTTGGTCACAAAAAAATAAGTTGTATTTCAATATAAAAAAATGTTATCATATGTCATTTTATAGGAAAAAGGATATATTTCATATCAGTTACCCGATGAATGACATGCCTTTAAAACGATTAACGCAACATAAAGATCTAGGTGTTATATTTCAAGAAAACTTTTATTTTACCAAACATATAGAAACTATAGTATCGGGTGCGTACAAAATGCTTGGTTTTATTAAACGCATTACTAGTAGTTTCAACAACATAGATGCTATTAAAAATTTGTACAATACTCCTGATACGACCAAAATTAGAATTTGCAGCAGTGATTTGGGACCCGCACACTAAAAAACAAAAGAAGATTATCGAAAGGATTCATAATATTTATTTTAAATTATATTTTTCACAAAAAACACAAACGCTCTCCAGATTTTGTACATTATGAACCGATTAGACTGGAATTAGAAATTAGAATTAGAAAAGTTAGAATATAGGAGAAAATGTATACTACTAACGTTTTTGTATAAATTGATTAATAATAAAATCAACTGGGCATATCTATTATCACGTGTAAACTATAGAGTACCTCAGTTAAATACAAGGTCCAGGAATATTAATTTCTTTGTTAAAAACAGTCGATCTAGACTTGATAGAATATGTTCACTTTTTAACGGAAAAATGGATCACACTAATTGTGATGTATTTAATATGACGTTAAAACAATTTAAGTATATCTTAGGAGTATAGATATTTCCGATTAGGTCCAGGTCAATTGTTATTATGACGAAATAAATCATCGATGAATATATTTCAGTATTGCAAATATTTTACTTTTCCTTTAATTTCCATTATTATTTTTTTTTGCTTTTTTTATCTTACTACTGGATAGGGCTGGAACCTTTGATGGAACTGTAACACTCGGAGTAGTTTCCACAAACACCAAAACACTTTCACTTCGCTCGACGCGCGTTTCGCCAACCAAGTTGGCATCATCCGGAGACGATTAAAACTAATCTTAAACTACAAAATCTACCATATTTATACTATTTTTCCGGTGACGTCACTAATGATATCACCGTGAAATTTACGCGTGACTAATCACGCTTCAATGATCGGTTGCTAAGCAACGCGTAAAGCGGGCTACGGTATGATATCACCGTGAAATTTACGCATGACTAATCACGCTTCAATCATCGGTTGCTAAGCAACGCGTAAAGCGGGCTATACGGGATAGGTCCCTTGTCGCTATTCATACTACTATTACATTTTACAATTTCTATGCTCTCAAATGCATCCAACTGTCTATTATTGGTCACATTTCTAACTAATCTTAAATTACTAATATCTATTCTATGATTGTTGTCAAAAGCATGTTGTGCAACACTAGACTTATCTGTTCTTCCATATTTTAGATGAGCCATATGTTCTTTAAATCTGGTGTTAATTGACCGTCTCGTTTGTCCAATATATTTTCGGTCACAATCATTACAACTAATTTCGTAAATCCCAGACCTTTTATTTGGAACAATTCTATCCTTTGGATTGTCTAAAAGTTGTAGTAATTTGTTGCTCGACGAATGAATCGCTGTTATACCCACGTTTTTGAAAACCTTACTCAAACCACGAGTAAACCGGGGTTCGTACGGGATGGATACATATTTTGGAGCCTCTATATCCTTTTGAAAGGTCGTAGAATTACGAAGTGTGTCCTTAAATTTACGCTTCTTAATTAGTTTTTCAACTATATCTCTAGGATAACCATTACTCACAGTTATATCTTTAATTAATACTTTTTCTTTTTCAAATCTCTCACTACTGAGAGGGAAACTTAGTAAACGATGGACAAGAAAATGGAAACTTGCCATTTTATGTTGATAGCAGTGGTGAGAGTCATTAGGGATATATCTGATCGTACTGGTATCTTTTCTATATATATCAAATTCTAACCTATTATCACTATTTTTAATTACTAATACATCTAAAAATGAAATTTTTCCATTATTTCCTAGTTCATATGTAAACTTTACAGAAGTGAAACGACTATTTAATTTGGAAATGAAGTTTTCTACATCCGCAATCTTAGTGTCAAACACGGCAAAAATGTCATCCACATACCTAAGCCAAATCCTAGGAAAATACTCGAAATCTTCTTTTGCTTCAGTTTCAAAACGACTCATGAAGACATTAGCAATGAAAGGCGATAAACAGTTACCCATTGCGGTTCCTTCATGTTGTTCATAAAACTTATCATTGAAACGGAAGCAATTTTGTTTCATACAAAGTTTTGTAAGGTTTATATATTCTTCTATTACTTCTCTTTTATAGTTGTTTAATTCGAGTAAATCCTCAAGATAGTCCAAGGTCTGTGGAATTGGTACACTAGGAAATAATGAACAAACATCAAAGGAAATCAAAATTTCACCCTCTTGCAATTGAATATTCTTGACCTTATCAATGAAATCATTCGAATTTTTAACTGAAAAACTAGGCTGTGCAATGGGCAAACTTTCAAATTCCTTAGTCAACCATTTTGATAAGTGGTAAGTCGGAGATCCAATAGACGATACTATTGGACGCACTGACTTCCCTGGCTTATGAATTTTTGGTAGACAATACAATCTAGGTACAGTAGGGTTAGACACACGTAACCCATTCCTAACAGGTGGAGTAATAAGGTTGTTACATGATTTGAGGACATTTTTTATTTCAGTGGTCATTCTTGGTAAAGGGTTTTTAGTAAGTTCTTTATAAGGACCATTACTAATTAGGTTGTTTACCCGTTCATAATAGTCCTCTTTATCTAAAATAACAACCTTATTACCTTTATCTGCTTTTAAATTAAAACAGTCTTTTTCGCGCAATCTTTTGATAGTCTTTCTAGGATTCTTTGAGCATGACTTTCTATTGCCTACGTTAGTCATTATATTTTTAGAAATTTGGTTCCTACAAGCCACTCTGACGAGACCCTTGGATGAATCAGGCAGATATTGAATTGAATTTTCAATCCCTGCCACGACATCATCCAAAATCTTATCAGAAGGGGCTACAGCAAAGTTTAAACCCTTGTTTAGAAGGTCAAGTTCTTCTTTATCAAAAGAGTGTGACGAGTGATTTTTTTTTTCCACAATGTCAACGACGTTCCGAGGAACATTTTTTGGTACATTAGTAATCAATTTTTTTAAATTTTTATTTTGTGAAGACATTTTTTTGATAAATTTCGCATTGATTGATAAAAACATGTTCCTCTGAAATTCGCACCATTGTTCATAATCTAAATTATTTAACTTAAAAGCAAGCTTCTTGTAAAGATCATATGCTTGTATCTCAAGCATACTCCGTTTACTGTACATATAATTGATTTCTAAATCCAGCCATTTTTGTTTTGCAAATAAAGCAACCTTATTTGAAATATTCGACCAATTTGGAATTTTAACTTGAATGAAACTCGGAAAAACAGAATGACGTTCACAGGATTTTAGAAACCAAATATCAGAACCTATTAACCTAATTTTAGTACTATACTTGCGATAGAACTTCAGTTCCGTTGACCGTGAAGTCATCTTACTACTGGATAGGGCTGGAACCTTTGATGTAACTGTAACACTCTTTTTTTTTTATCTTAAACGTTTAACCTACATAAAGCAACTACTCTCAGTATTATTATTTTTTTTGTTTTGTTGGTTTTAGTTGTAGCAATATTATCAGTGTCATCAGTAATAGTAATTTCTTTGTAGTATATAGAAACATGTAATTAGGTTATGAATATACCTGTTTTGTTTCTTAAATAAATAAATAGATAAATAAATTAAATAACTTTCTCTACGAAAATTTAATTAAAAAGTTGAATTATTTAATCTGTTTGATTTCACAGACAGTCAAGTTTCTACGTTAAAAGTACTTATACATTTTACGAAGTATTTAAAAAAACAGTCACTAATAGGCTAATAGTAATTGCATTAATAGCGGATAAGGCATCGGTCTCTGAACATCCTGATCGAAATCATCTGCAAAAATAGTACCGAAACGAAGTAATTTAACAAATGAATACGTAAATATACATTACGATGTCGCAGTATTTAACATTTTAACAGGCGACATTTTTCTAAGAACTCTCAAATCAGTCGAATTTCCAGAATCCGTGAGATAAATTATATGAACCCTTTTTTGGCTGCATTTATTATTTAAATTTCAACTTTAATTATTTGCGTTTTACAACTCGATGACTAGACAAAAGGTCCCTTTTTTTGAATAAGCGCTTCTAATCGCCAGATGTATCTAGTATTTCGTGCATGAATTGTTCTTATTTTTTTTCCACGTTAAAGTTCAATACACTGTAGCATGTTTGAGCATCGCGAGGTATAATAATATTGATACCGTGATGATTATTATTAATACAGTACGGAACGGCTAGGTAAAATATGTAGGTATTGTCAGTGGCTTACATTTTGTCGCCGCAAGCCAGCCCCCGGGACGTAAGGTATGAGACATAATAATATTTTATTTAAACGGGTGCTTTATATCAGCGTCACTTAATGATTTATATAAGATACTATTGCTCTACAAACTGCAATGAGCGAGAGAGTGAAAATGGAAGACAGCTCTGTGATCAAAGTTCGCTTCGTGTGATCAAAGCCCATCCAGTGGCGTCTACTTATCTTTAATGAATGAGTTAGGGTAAACTGCATAGTTACATAAGAAAAATGCCGAATACCTTGTATCTGAACGTTGCAATCAAATGAAAATAGAAAACATTCAGAGCATAGTTTAATTCGTGTACATAGATAATAGTAACTGCAATAAAACTTTGTTATATGTTTTGTAGTTCAAAAAGTACAGTTATTGAACGCATTTGTTAGTTAGTGGACGGTTTAATATTAGTTATTGGAAACATTGTAAATAATTTAATTTCTTTAAAAAAAGACACTTTAATAGGTGTCTAACCACTTAGTAAAAATGTTCCTTGCGTGTTTGTTGAAACAATTCTTAAAGTCTGTCTATTTATTATTTCTATTCCTTCTCGTTTTAAATTTTTTCATCGTCAAATTCACATTGTTCTTTTTCAATGTCTTCATTCTCTGAAATCTCATCATTTTCCATATTGTAGTATATGTGACATAGACATGTCATCACCTTCTTCTGGAATGTGAACATGGTGTTTAGGGGGAACACAACATTTGTGCCAAAATTGCTTACATCTGTCATATAATAAAATGACATAATATATTTAAGAATTTTAATCATACATGCAAATTAAGTTATTATAAAGTAAAGCTATACTCGACCTGTTATAAATGCAACAATCCTAATAATATGAGTGATGTATTTAAACAAAGAAATGGAAAAAAGGCTAGATTTTTCATTAGAATAACATAAGAAAATACTATAACTAAAATAAAATCACAACATACTTTTGGGATTTACAAAATTCATAAATGTATATCATACTAAAGTCAACAGGAACTACTATAAATATAAATAATAAAATAAAAGCATTTTTTTCAAATTCTATAGACTGAACATATTAAAGACAGCTAGCTCTATAAAAAAAATCACAAGTTTCTAAAATTTACAAACTTCATGTCCTATACAAACAACATAGTAAATCAAACTTTGTTAATCAAACCTACTATAATTATTGAATCTATTAATTCCTAAATAATATGAGTTTTGTATTCAAACTTCTTATTCTATTTCGCCTATTGTTTTCTATTTATTTTTGTTTCATAATAAATACGTATTTTGAAAAATGTTTTCAATACCAACTTGACCAATTGAATATGGTGGTCATTCAGTAGTTCCTCAACATACATAGATGGAGATGAAAATGGTATTTTGCATCACCAGAATAAAAATAATTTCAAATAAATATCGCACATTGATTATGTACCATATAAATTACAGAATAAAAATTAATGAAATAATTATTGATTAATTATTTCAGAAGCAATATAAAAAGTTCATTTTTAGTTTCAACGCCGCCCCTGGCCAAGCCATGCCGTTAAAATTTATAGGTAACCTTAAAAATACTTACATTACTTACCGATGAAAAGTAACATTTTCCGGACTTAAATGATCCACCCTTTTACAAACTCTGCAAGAATGCACCATAGTTTGTAACAGTCATAATTTCAGCACCCTGTATGCACTTACCTATATATATTAATTGCCTTTGTCACGCCGGTAAATATCCTCAAGGCCACTGTATTTGGTTTTAGCATATTTTACAGCTATTAATTTAAGTGGTATTTATTCACACAGACAGACTAAGTACACAAATTATAACAATAAATAAGAGAGAGGGTTGTTTGAGAATTTACTTTATTAACAACTGCTTGAAGTAAGAAATAACATTTTATATTCAAATTCAAATCTAGTAATTTTAATTATTTCAATTTGGCTAATCAGATCAGTTTTATCAAGGAGACAAAAAGAAGTTCTTTTTTGTGTATAATTGGAAGCCATGACAGGATAGTGAATTTTAACAGCTATTTTCTACATTATCCTGGCTCAAAGTGTAAGGAGGCCTCATAAGAGCTAAGGTATGTAACAACTAATATCTCCTCTTTGTTTTGATATAAATTTCATATGTGAGAGACTGAAAAACGGAACATTTTCAGGCCTCTCGTCTCTTACTGTTTGTCCTTACTTTCTTCACGCCAAAATTGACTCTAGTAACACTAGACAAAAGCAGCGAGCATTGTACGGTGCACTCAACCACTGGTTTCATCTATTTTTGCTATTTCGAGCAGCTTGTTATAAAGTTTGAGGTCCATGAGGCGCAGCCTTTAGTTAGACCTGAAGAGAGCTGCGGTGGGTCAGAGAAGCCTGTAAGCCACCTTTACCCTTCACAGAGTGTATCGGAGCCCCTCAAAGTTGGAGATTGGTTCGCTAGCAGTATTCTCTAGTGATATCCGAGAGCGGTCAAAGACGGTTTGTGTACTTAGTCCCAACTGTGAGTACCACTTTCTTTATTTATGATAGCTTTGTGGAGGACACCTTTGTCTCACGTTATGGTCACGACACTTCCAGGACAAAGTGTATGGGTGGTGATAAAATCCTTGTAACTTTAGTCATACCTCTTACCGTAAGCTTTGCGTTTGTGATTATTTCATAATTTTTTGATTTTGTAAACTTAGGGACAGCTGTTCGTAAGGGCATTATACCTGTAATAACTACAATTTAGATGGTGTGCCTTTAGCTTCTTTATTATTATAATTAAATATTTAGCCGATAATTATTATTGCTAATAAATAAATTACTTAATTTAGTACCACATCAAACACTAAAAATCAAAATAACTAGGAACCGCACAGGAATTTCGAAACGGAAGAAAAGACATTATTTTTGTTAAACTGTATGTAGATAATGAAAATAGCAGTTTTTTTTTAAATAGTCTTTGGCGTAGATGTTCTGTTTACGAAAGGGGTGGAGCACCCCTTCCACCCCGCCACTGTGCAAGTTTTTGAACATTCTTACCGCTTGTTTTATGCGCCTTAATTAATAGGCATTATCCCCCAAACATGAAAAAATCTAAGCGTTCGTTTATAAGTCATAAAGAAAATTCGAGAAAAAAATATAATAACGACATTACACTGTCAGAGAAACAACGGCCAATATCTCGAAAACTGTCGTAGTTAGAGCAAAATTACAAGAGATCAAAATTGTTACTAAGGGGCCGTTATTTTAGAAATATGTATCAGGTAATGTCAGTGGCGTACGAAAATAAAGTTCCATTATGCAGAATATCCGAAAGTAAGTAAGTACCCGAAAAAAGTAACATCCACTATAGTATTTTCGACAGGAACAATACAACATGTTGATCCTATGCATGTTAAGATATGTGTAAAATATTTAGTGAATATATCATTCCGTTCAGAAAATATTACACATTAATGTAAAAAAAAATTAAACTTTAACACCTTGTATCTTCCTTAGGAAGCTAGATCGGCCATATATTTATAGGCACTTTTCTTTTTAAAAACTTGCGTTCTATCCCCTGTTAAAGTTTGTCTACAAAAAACTGACTCACCCTGTATATATTTATACTTGAATTCGGATACAGTGTGTTTTATTTGCACCTGCCACATATCTTGCCAGCTGTGTATTCATTTATCAATTTGATTTTGCCGATTTCAC